>JBAIAA010000014.1:0-596984 GCA_037893245.1 Crossaster papposus | reverse complement strand
TGTACAATAAAGTGCATACTCAACCACCATGAGCTACTCTAGTAGTTGAAACAATAAACATTAAAACATTTCAATTTGAAATGTTTGATTTTGGACACCAAGTAGCAAGTAGCAAACATCCTATCAGAGACATGACGTCACGCCGAAAACATGGCTGTTTACCCGGGGAAGATGACGAATGTAGTAGAGACGCCAGAGAACCAGACACGGCTGGTAAGCCATACATTCCCAGTTACTAAAAATGCGTTGATCAATTTTTCGTTGATCCCGGCACATCATTATGAGTGACCATTATGTGTGCTTGGAGTATCTTACTGTAATGTAAGTTACTGGTGTGGTTTTCAAATGAAAATTTATGTCAGTTTCATGAAAATTAGACCCCTTTGAAAATCGAACTCCTTTTCATCAATTATTGGTATGCTTCTTCCACTGGTAATCGCTTTGCACGACAACCCCTTCTTGACACCCATATTTTGACCAATGAGCAAGTTTGTTTTGGGGGCCTTCAGCAAACCGCTTATCAGCAAACCTATCAATGTTCCCCAAAGCCTTTCAACTTTAGACATTATTTTCATTGTGACGCGAATAATGTAATACAAAGGTGATTTTAGTTTCTGGCCGGCCCAGCTATGTTCACATAATGATGTTAGTTCGGAGATGGCTCCGTTACTCCACATAATACTCGACTACTCACGTGGCCGGTCACTATACTCATGCGCAATACAACCAATGAGTCCGTATTTCATAGTCTGAAGGTTTATCCTCTGCCTTTATATAGTAGCATTTGGAAGGACATGTGAAGTGCATGTTATCATGTCGAGAGCAATTCCGATGTCAATTGGCAGACCTACACACAGTTTCTGAAACCACAGTTTATTTTGAATTAACCCTTGTCCACACCAGAGCATCTTCAAGACGAACTGACAGAATCATCCAGTCCACTATCCTACAGTGATACCCCGACCTCATCTAATGCACCAATGAATGCAACAACTTCACGGGCTGGTGCTGGCATAGCCAATCTGGAATCCAAAGGCCTCGTCATCGCTGGCAATGTTACCGAGTCACATTTCCATTTCCACGGAGAATCTTCCCAAAAAGGTACAAATATATTGTGTAATATCTATGTCTAAATTTTAATTGACAGTTAGTGAAGGAAAGGGCAGGTCGGGAGACTGGTGATGAAGTCTTAGGATTGGTGTTTCACTTCTTTAATTACTGATTGTTCACAAATTACAATTATGAAGAAAGAGCGTGCTACAAAGCCGTGGAGTTGTGGCCGTGTAAGCCGTGTAATGGAAGCCTTGTAATGGAAGCCGTGGTTCTACAAGAAAACCAAATAAATACAATAATAAATATCGGGACCTACTGGAATTACATGTAGACCCACAGTCTAAGGAATAAAGAATGTTACCCATTATCAACTAAATTAACCGACAAACTGAGCAATTAGGCAAGCTATTATAAGCCCCAGATTACGCTCAATTATCCAGCAATGATGATTAAAAGCAATGATGATTAAATGCAAAGAATAATCCCTAAAGATCAATAAAACTGTACATGTACCCATGTAACGACAAGAAGAAAACCCACATTGTTTATCTGTTACAAACATACCTTAAATTCATCCATAAAACGTACTTACTTTTAATATCTACGCACGGCCATGAGGACAGCACACATGATTAGGAGAATTGGTTTCAACCTGGAATTTCAGTTTGACTAGCAGGATGCCGCGCTTCGCGCGGCACCTGCTAGCTGGGTGAAATCGTAACTTATAGATCTACACCTTGTTGACGTCTTAAAAACATAATGGATTGTATGACAAACAAACACGAGAACATTTCGAGCTCACGAAATCATTTAGTGGGCACGAAATGAAATAATCTAATAATTTTGTCACGGTGATTTGTATTCGGCATATGTCCCTTTAGGGGCTCCGTAGGATACCATTGACTCTTAATAAAAACAATCTGCGTAATGCAGTCGCGTTTCTAAATTGAATATTCATATCCACGATCGCCATACAATTTCGCGACATTTTTGCACGATCAAAGTTAAAATTGAGGCAATAGCGATTGTTTTTAGAGAGATAATGTTGTAATATTTAAGTATTGACAATGTGAAAGGAAGAAATGTGCCCAAAAGGCAACACGAAAGGAATAAATCATTGTTTTTACGTTCCAAAACTGTGACTGAAAAATGGTCGAAGCGCAGAAATTCGGAGGCAAAGCCGAAGCCAAAACGCAGTCCCGTTTCTAAATTGCATAATTCATATTCACGATTGCCATACAATTTCGCGACATTTTTGCACGATCAAAGGTAACATTGAGGCAATAGCGATGACAAACAAACCGCGAAACTTAGCGAGTAGAGTACCAGCTAGAAAGTATTTCGAGCGCACAAAATTATTTCGAGCTCACAAACAGAGTTTTTTGGAGCGCACAAAGTCATTTCGTGGCCACGAAAACATTTCGACCTCACGAAATAAGTTATTTTGAGTGCACGAAAAAAACTCAAATTATTTCGTAACGGTGATTTGTATTCGTCATATGTCCCTTTAGGGGCTCCGTAGAATACCATTGACTCTGAATAAAAACAATCTTTGTAAAAATACTCCCGACTTCCGAACTAATAATACTCAATAGGCAGTCCATCTTCGCTTGCATGCTGCCTGCGTCTCGTGATTTTTAACAGGAATCGTACGGGAAACAATACGAACCACTTCGGGATTTCTGATTTACATCATCGTGAAAATCATGATTAAAAAACAACAGACCGGCCATCTGACAGTGCGCCCTCCACTGACGTAATGCAGTCAAGTTTCTAAATTGCATATTCATATCCACGAACGACAGACAATTTCGCGACATTTTTGCACGATGAACGTTAACATTTGCGCAATAGTGATATGTTTCGGAGTGTTTTTATAGAGATAATGTTGTAATATTTAAGTATCGACAATGTGAAGCACAGAAATTTGCCCAAAAGGCAACACAAAAGGAATAAATCATTTTGTTAACGTTCCCACCTGTGACTGCAAGGTGGTACGGTCGGCGCGCACGGAATTGGAACCCTAAAACGAAGCCGGCGCTCAAACTAATAACCAAGGGAGTACATGTATAAAGTGCGCGGGGCACCAACTCAAATAACACGGTATGCGCCGCCCAATCGCGAACAACAAACTCGGCAACAACTTGGCCACCGCGCGAGCAAGGCGGATACAATCAACATGTGTGTCGAAGGCTGCGTGTTTTCAAATTCGGAATATTGGTCGAATACGCGACCATTTGACCAGGGATGCTGCTGAAACTATTGTACATGCATACATTACATCTAGACTTGACATGTGCAATTCACTGCTTTTGGGAATACCCAAAGCACAAGTAGGACGGCTTCAACGCTTACAGAACACTGCAGCCCGGTTAATTACTTATACTAAACAATCTGCTCATATCACACCCGTTCTGGCACAGTTGCACTGGCTACCTGTGGAACAAAGAATCAAATACAAACACTGTCTGTTCATCTACAAAATACTGAATGGAATGGCTCCAGTGTATTTATCTGATGCTATCGAGATCTATACTCCCGGTCGAAGTGGTCTTCGTTCCTCGCAACAGTTGCTTATCAAGGAGATTCGTACCAACAGCCACTGGGGTGGTAGGGCATTTATGACCGGAGCACCGAAATTATACAACAGCTTGCCTGAGACTGTAAAATCCTCAAACAGCACACAGATATTTAAGCATAAGCTAAAGACCTTTTTATTTAGGGAGGCCTTTTGAGCTTTCAACTCTTTGTTCATGATACATATATCAGTGTGCAACATTTTTGAGCTCACATCATGTATTTGCTGTATTCTGCTTGGGGACAGTTATATTTTTAGTTGTGTATGCAAAAGCGCCATGAGCGCCGTTTTACGGCGGATACCGGCGCTATATAAGTCTTCTATGTATGTATAATTTGCGAAGGCTTCGTGTAACGCAGTAGCTGCCGCTTAATCGCGAACAGCCAACAATTCGGCAACCGAGTTACGGTATACGATTTCAGGAAGGCTTCGGCCCGAACTCCTGCAAGGACAATGCAAAAATAATGCAATAGTTTACGCAAAAAGGCCCACGCACATCAACAGGCAATTGAAAAGCGACTGCACGTTTATCAGTAACGTCTGTTTTTCCTAAATCTCACCACTTCTGGCGCCCCTGAGACGCTGCCCTTGAAGGGAGACGGACCTATCACAGATTATGGAGAGGAATTAAGGCATCGCATGCAGGTGGCTCATGACCGAGCCAGGCAAGAACTCAAACTGAGTGCGAGGCCTCAAAAGCGCACGTATGATAGGCGAGCGACGGAAGCGAATTACAAGGAGGGAAAATTTGTCTGGCTGTATGACCCATCCAGGAAGAATGGGGTATCGCCTAAGTTGGTGAGCCGATGGAAAGGTCCCAAAAATAATGCAATAGTTTACGCAAAAAGGCCCACGCACATCAACAGGCAATTGAAAAGCGACTGCACGTTTATCAGTAACGTCTGTTTTTCCTAAATCTCACCACGGACAAATATGAGGTGTTTTTTAAAATCTTATTCCCCGGGGGATTCGTCGTCGCGAAAGATCTGGCACCCCGCTGCATCGACGCCGGTGGCACACACGCACGGCGACGAGTCGTCCAACCAAAAGCGCCGCGTCTTTCCAACATGGCGCCAACCATTAGCCTCTGTCATGACCTTTCTAAAAGGTCAACGCGCGGAAAATTGTCAAAATGGCGGCGCTTACCAACAGCAACACGTGTGTCGTCGATTTCAGAACTTTATGGCTTACGACGGAGCTCTAAAGACTGTGGTTATTTCGAAAGAATAAACCGTAGGCATAAGGCTAAATGTCATCCAAAACCGTAAAATTACGAAAGAGAAAGAAACAGCGACTGAAAAAATGGTCAGTTTGTGAAAGTGTGCTGCGCTATATAAGCCACTTCGACATTCCAACTGCGCATGTGCACAACAAGATTCAACAATTTTTCTCTTGAGATAAACACGGCAGACAAAGGCACACAAGGCTATGGCGGACGTGGTAACTGAATCCGCATTTTTTACATTTTCTTGTGAAATCGAAAAAGAAAAAAAATATTTGTTCGAACAAAAGTTTGGCCACACAAAACACCTGAAAACACCAAAACGTAAAAAAAAAATGTTACTTAGTAACTTTAGAACACGACGATCTCTTAAATTTGCTGGTACCCCGCTATGCTTTTGCACGCAATCGCTGAAATGTTTATCTCAAAACAAAAATCGTCAAATCTAGTCGACCGAGTGTCGCGGCGCAATTGAATAATTCTTGGAAAATCCAAGTTTAATATTTACGAACTTCTTTTAATAATAAATGTCATTTATGACCCATGTAAGGTTTCAGTCAATAAAAGGGTAAAATATTACTAGATTTCACAGGCGTCTACATTTAATGCGACAGTATTTAAAACTGGTTGGTTTTTAAATTAACATTGCAGGATCAGGAATGTTGAGGTTTAACGTCCAAATAGTAATTATGTGAACCAAGTGCTTGTGTGTAAAGCCTCAAATTTATATTTGATGTCAAAAAAAATTTATTAAAAATGCAAAAAGAATATTGCTTGTATCAAGTTGTATGAATTGGCCCCAGAATTTGTTTACTGTATGGCATTCAAATATATGGCTTTCAAATAAAGCTTCAGTTCAGTGCCACTGAAAAAAAAAAAAATGTTAAAATGTTGGGCCTAACCGGTTTTCTAAGGAGCATAAATACACGGCGGGCCTTTTCAAGTGCAGGAAAGAAAATCTAGTTTTATGATTGGCCATTTTGTATTAAGTATTTCCCCGCAATTCACTAACTATCTGTTGTCTTTCCTCTGTGGTATAGCTAATTACGTTAGTTTTACGCGAGAGCTCGGAAGCCATATTGACAAATTTCCGCAAAACGCCCTCTTCGGTTGATTTTCGTCATTTCATGACAGAGGCTAATGCGCCAAGATGGCGCGGCCCTGCGTTCCAAGATGGCGGCGCCCAGGGACAAGATGGTGCATTTTTCATCTTTTATAGTATAGATTACCGAAATAATTGAGAGATTTATTGGAATGATTTGAGAAACGTTAGTGAAACGAGAATCACGAGGGAATTTTCTAGACTCACAAACACGAGAGGGCGCATTATAGGTTTTCAGTTCGGACACTTTTGTACAGCCTTAAATTTGTACATTAAATTTACTAAACTAGAAAGTGTTCTTATGAATCACAAGTTAAGAAAACAGTCCAGGTGTTAATGTCATCACCCTCAGGTAGGTTGCATGGCGTCATTACCCTTGAGTAGGTTGTCATCACTGACCTCGGGAAGCTTTATCAGTCGTGCCACTGGGCGAGTGTAGGTTTTACCTTGTACTCTAACGCAGTGCGGACACGACCGTCATCACCATGAAAGGTCTCCGCAACTCTTCCTATGGGCCACTGAGCTCTGCTGAGTGCTGGATCGACAATCATAACGACATCATTGGTGGACAAGTTGGGACGGTCTATCTGCCACTTCTGGCGCCCCTGAGAGTCGGAAAGTAGGACTTAATGAACCCGGACCAAAAGTGATCAGCAAGGACCTGGCTGTGCTTCCAGCGTTGTCTGTCAAGAAGATCCCTAGCCGGTTAGACAACCTGGGGTAGGGAAGCATCATGCTGCCCCATCAGCAAAAGGTTTGGAGTGACTGGGTCGGGATCTGCAACATTAGATGAAACGTAACCCAGAGGTCTCGAGTTTAGGATTCCCTCAACCTCGATAAGCACGGTGTGTAGTACTGACTCGGGAGCGGACTGCTCATTCAGGACTACTCTCAGGCCATGTTTAACAGATTTGATCTGGCGTTCCCATGTTCCTCCAAAGTGTGTCACAGTCACAGAGGATCTCGTGTGGTCTGCCCCGTCTTGAGAAGAACCTAAAGGCCATCAAGAACGCATCTGTATCGAGGCTGTCTAATAGGTCAAGGTGAATGGCTCTGGTAGTCATGCACTTAAAGATAATCCCCCAACGCTTCTCGCTTCTTCGCCCAATCGCGCATGTCATCGGACCAAAACAGTCTATCCCTGTGGAATAGAAGGGAAGCTTGAAGAGACGGAGACGCGCCAGAGGCAAATCTCCCATCTTTGGAACTTGAGGCCCAGCTCTCCACTTCTGACATTCAAAGCACTGGCGTTGATGCTTTCGGACAGCTTCTCTTCCTCGTAGTATACAAAACTTGCGTCGGATTTCTGCCAGTATGCGCTCAGGTCCGTAGTGGAGCAACTTCTCGTCGTAGCTGGGTCCATCACAATGGGATGCTTGGTGTCATTGGGTAGATCTTGGGCACGACGAAGACGTCCTCCCACTCTGGCGCTGAAGTTGCAATACTTCGGAGCAAGCTGCAAGTGTCTGCTGCCACGGGGGAGCTTTTTGCCTGCTTTGATGCAAGCAATCTCTTCTGAGAAAGAATCTTCTTGAGCACGCTGATGAAGGCGCCTCTCGACATCTACCCGTTGGCCAACTAAACTGGCAGGATCAGCACCGTCGGCCACCCAATGAAGATGGCAGCTGTTACAAGGTCACCCCAAGTGTCATACTCGGACGGGTCAGGTAAGTTGTTTGGCTACATTATGACAGCACCCACAGAAGGCGGACTTCTTGAACTAAGATGGGTCTTCTGTCTGTGCGGAAGGGTAAGCTGGCCACATGTCTGAGGACAATCACATAAAAGGAGGACCATCTCTCCATCTGTTGGCTCGGCTGAGGTCAACCAGGGTCTTGCCTCTTGTAAGGTTGTCAGCGGGGTTGTTCTTGGTGTCGACGTAACGCCACTTGTCAACATCGGTCATGGTCTGTATTTCAGCAACACGGGTGCCAACAAACATCTTATACCGGCAGAATTCTAATTTCAGCCAGGTGAGGACAGTAGTGGAGTCACTCCACATGGTAACACCGTTGAGAGAAAGAGTCAACTCTTTCTGGATGAGATCAGTTAATTGGGCACCTGCTAAGTGTGCAGAGAGCTCTAGACGAGGCATCGATAGTTGCCGTTTGGGGGCAACGCGGGACCTGGCCATGATGAAGCTAACGTGGACGTTGTGTTCTCGTCTTCTGTTCGCAGGTAAGCCACAGCTCCGTAAACTCTCTCCGAAGCATCACAAAAAATGTGAAGTTGGCGATGAGCAGCCTCTGTCTTGATATTTGGGGGTGTGTAGCATCTGTTTAGCTTTACTCCAGTCAGATGGGGAGTTCACTTTCCCAGGAATGCCACGGGTTTTTATACCACCCGGCTCAAGTTCATCATCCCAGTTGCGCTTTGTCTTCCACAGGTCTTGGACAATGACTCTTGCTGATGGCCAATCTCCCACCGTGGCTAAAGCGTTCGTAATAAACTTTGTGTGTCGGTATGGAGTACCTCGGGAGTTACACTCAGATCAGGGACGAAACTTGGAGTCTGCTATCTTTTCGGAAATGTGCAAGATCCTTGGAATCAGAAAAACCCGGACAGTGCCGTACAATCCCAAATCAGATGGGTTAATCGAGAGATTTAACCGTACCCTGATTACCACAGTGTCAATGATGCTTGATACGAGGCGTGGCCAAAGGGACTGGGACGAACAGTTGCCATTTGCGATATTCGCCTATAGGTCCGTCCCTCAGGAGTCGACGAAGGAGAAACCGAATATGCTCATGCTCGGACGAGAGGTTGCGTTGCCGATAGACTTGACGACGCAGACGCTGCCCTTGAAGGGAGACGGACCTATCACAGATTATGGAGAGGAATTAAGGCATCGCATGCAGGTGGCTCATGACCGAGCCAGGCAAGAACTCAAACTGAGTGCGAGGCCTCAAAAGCGCACGTATGATAGGCGAGCGACGGAAGCGAATTACAAGGAGGGAAAATTTGTCTGGCTGTATGACCCATCCAGGAAGAATGGGGTATCGCCTAAGTTGGTGAGCCGATGGAAAGGCCCCTACTTAGTACTCAATCGACTTTCGGATGTCACATTTAGTTTAAAAAATGATATTTAGATAAAATGAGGAATTATGGAGATTTTAATAGAGAATATATGTATAAATAAAATATACACTATATATAAATTTATATATGAATGTGGGGCACACCTAAAACTGGAAAATGTGAGCACGGGGCACGAAGCCTTTACGGCGTGGGGTGCGGGGCCCGCCTAAGGGCCCCCGGGAAATTTTGGATTCTATATACTTTGTGGTGCAATCTGAGGCGATTCCTGGCCTCTTTCCTCTGATTTGTTTTAGCAAAAGTTTTTAAGATTATATGGAGATAAATTGGAGAATTATGGAGATTATAAATATATTATAAATATATAATATACATAAGTTTACATATGAATGTGGGCCACACCTAAAACTGGAACATGCGAGAATATATATAAGTAAAACTGTCACCATGCTACATTTCGACCTTGGGCCAATTTCATAGAGCTGCTTAAGCATAAAAATTGCTTAAGCACAAAACATTCTTGCTTAGTAAAACCATCTTACCAGCCACAACTCCATGTGATGTATATTATTTGTGATTAGTATTTAGCTGTTGTTAGCTTAGCATAACGATCACATTAAATTTTGCCTCCTAACTTGATTTACCAAGCAAGGGTTTTTGTGCTTAAGCAAACATTTTTGCTTAAGCAGCTCTGTGAAATTGACCCCAGGGGCCAATTTCACGGAGCTGCTAAGCACAAACATTTGCTTAGCATGAACATTTGTCCAAATTTTCACGTGAACTTTATTGTTTTTGATTGATAATCATAATCAGCTGGTTATCAGCATGAAAAACACGTAGAATTTCTGCTGATAACTTGTTTTTAATGAAATAAGTTAAGAGGGCCTAATATTTCGATCTTAACAAGAAAAAATGCCCTAAAAAAGCGTTTCTACGGTCATCGATCGACTGTCAACACCAAGAAACTAGATACCCCCGTTCGGCCACCACTTCAATCAGCCTAACCATTGTATTTCTGATATGATTCTACAGGGCATAGAATCACTTGTCCATCGGAAAGACTTAGTCCGTCACAGCCGGGAGAAAGTTTGGATGAATCGTCTTCTGACTATTCAACCCGGGCTCAACATCCAACTAGGAAATGATTAACTTCTATTGTTTTCTCCCATTTGTCATCTGTTTCAGATTTAATCCTTGCCAGCAGTTTGTTCTTATTTGTGACTGGCTCTACAAAAAGGTGTATTAAAGGTAGTATACACCATTGGTAATTGCTTGAATTATCATGAATGGGTAGATTTGGGGGGTTGTATTTCATAGTAAATATCGTTTAACTGACTTTTCCGAAGTTTTACAATCATGGATGCCGAGAAAAGCACTAAAAACAGCGTTTGTTTTCAACCGGGGTCGAGCAGTTATTCTTATGTTATCTTTGTTTTTTCGCTCTCGCCGTCCGGCAATCCTTTTGCTGAATGCCTAGAATCATTATTTACTTTCAATTGAGTAAGGTATTTCTTAATAATTCAGTAGTAAATATTGTTGATATCTGCAAATGGTGTATACTACCTTTAAGTCGCGCTGTGCACTATCATGTAATGACCCGCTTAACGTTGAGAGCGTAAACATTTCATCAAAATATGATTTTAAGTTTTTGTCATGAATAAAATCTTAAATACCTACAGTTTCAGGTTTCATTCAAAAAAATGTTGATTTTGATAAATAAAGTGGAAAAAAATATCATTTTGTGTGCATCGTTCTGTTGTAGTACAACAAAGCCGGCTATTTCAAAGCCCGTTTTCTCAGTTGTGTAATTTGAACTCCAAGGAAGTAATCAATATCTAAACACTTCATATCTCCAAAATGAGAGGGGCTATAGAGCTATATTATATACCAAATGAAAGCTTACGTTGTGGGCTTGTCAACCATATATAACATAATACACCTTTTTGTAGAGCCGGTCACATTTTGTTCTCATCTCTGGTTTCCCCTGTTGTCCTACCCCCCCCCCCCCCCCCCCCCCCCCCCCCCCCCCCCCCCCCCCCCCCCCCCCCCCCCCCCCCCCTCCCCTCCATCCACATTTCTCCTATTAATACTTCTTTGTTAGTTCTTTCTTTGATCCTACCCACACTGACCTTTCCTTTAACCCTTCAGCCTAATCCTCCTTTTGTTGTTCAACAGAACTCTGTACAAATGCTTTTTCTTTTGTGTTTCATGTAAGCATCCAGTGTCAATCTTGATACTTTCAAATGAAGACTTTTGGGCCAATTTTTGTGTTAGGCGCGTTGCCCGGTATGCGCACAGAACGTTTCAAGCGCGCATTGCGTTGCCCGTTGAACGATATCGGTACAAAATTATATGATTGCGCGCCCAAAGGCGTTGCGCACGCGTAGAGATCGTGCGGTTTTGCCCATACTTTTCATATTACGGTTTTGTGCACACGACTGGCGGTCTATGCGTTTATATGGCCGTGTCCGAAACGAGTGTCTAGAGCTACGGTCTACGTCTACAGCTACAGCTACGTCTACGTGGGCGCTAAGGCAAATAAAATTCGGACGCAGCTACGGTAGAGCCTACGGCTAGTTATTGCGCCCCCAAGCGATGATTGAATTAGTGTTTGCAAAATTACGATGTAAGAATTTACAACCATTATCGTCTGCTAGATGTTACGCAATGTTTGTTTACAGCCAGTCAAAATACCTGATGATATTGACGTATTTGTCGATCTGTTAGTTTCAATTCAATGCACTATCATTAAAAAATAAACAAAAATTTGCTCCAAAATTAACGTTAGTGCTGTTGCCATTTTGTTTTGCCTGAGCTAGACAACTTCTTTTACGGCTAGATTTTTGTGACGTTGTAGTATACAAATATTGACTGCTTTGAGTGGTATAGTAAAACTAGCCTCCCGAGGTGATCCATGGAGCATTCTATTCTAAAATAGAATGCTCCATGGATCACCGAGGGAGGCTAGTTTTACTATACCGCGAAATAAAGCAGTCAATATTTGTTTTATAACACCTCACTCACAGATTCTGCACAATTTAAGCTTCCTGAAAGTATAGTAATGACAAAAAATCTCTGAATTATACGTCTCTCGATCATACGTGTACTTTGTTGCCTTGATGAACGGGTGCGAAGGTGATAGAGCAATGTTTACGCAATGCACCGAAACACACGTCTGGGTTTCAGTCACGCTTTCGTTGCTATGCGCATAGTTCGTGTGTTGCTATGCGCATAGTCCTTTTTGCGTGGTATAGTCTTTTTGGATAGCGCAAGTAAAAAATAGTAAAAATAGCAAGTGACACGTGACGCGCTCTCGGCCAATCAAGACATAGAATCTGTGAGTGAGGTGTTATAACCGTAGCTGTAGCTCTAGACGGCATTTCGGACAGCGCTACAAAATGGCCGACGCAGACAATAGCCGTAGCTGTAGCTCTAGACACCCGTTTCAGACACGGCCTACATGTATGTCTGTGATTTTTGAACTGCGCGCGGCGTGGATTTCGGATGGATAAAGACGAACGCCTTGCACAAGGCTAGATTGACAATAGCTGATCAATATTAGCTGCAAGTCTATTATCAGCCTCCGTACAAATAAATGCATCCTCTGCAACATGGATTTTAATTTTTCCACGCAGCATGCGGCACGTGCTAAGCCGTACAAACGCCGACACGCGCGGACACGATATGTACACGTGAGTAATCGACAATATTTCATTTCATTTATTATTTCGCAGGAAGGTGCATCGCATACAAAAACAGTCATACAAATATACAAAAACAAACATCGGCGCACAGACCTGCAGGATCACTAAAAAACGAACTCAATTACTTACTCAATTACTATCGAGTAGCTCCTCTGACCATTTACTAGGAAATAAAGTACAAGGCCACCAAAAAATACCAGTTGATCGTCCTGATTTTTCCAAAAAGAGGTGAATTTTTTTTCCAAGATGGCCGCCAAGTATTTCAATTCAAACAGGCCAGCAATTCTTCAGTTTGAAATCACCGCTAACTTTCTTTATATCTATTTGTTGCATTAGGACCCGGGTTAACAGGGATTATTAAGCAATCTGAAAAACACAAAAAATGCAGAATACATCAGAGACACCAAGTCAGATTTGATCATGAACAAATACTTGTGAAAAAAATATATAATGACGTTGGTCATGTACCCAGCACGCCCCAAAAAAATATTTGTAAAAAACAATTAATAAAAAATTTAAAAAATCGAAAGAAAAAGAATTAAGAAAAAAAAGAAGGATGCGGCCTCAAAACAAAATGCTGGCGGGGACGATCAACTGGTTTTTTTTGGTGGGGGCCTAATAGGGTTCAATCTTTTCAAACATTATTCCAAGGATTTCCATTACAAATACAAACAAATAACCATCATTTAAATACAAAATCGGATGGTAAATTCCTTCCAAAATCAGATAGGGTGATCTAGAATGGATTTTTTCCCGCTGATTTGTGACGTGACCGAAGTGCTAAAAATCATGCACAATAAATTTAGGCCAACTTTACTCAATTTTTGGCTAATAAAATTCTTTCATGAGGCTGAAATTGAAAAAGAGGTCCTCATCAGTATTTCACCAGTCATTTTAAAGTCTCAAATCAATTTTTGCTGACTGAGACTTGTGCATACATGTCCATCTGTTTGACCCGACCATGACCAGACTTATAGCTCCCGTGACTAGACCTTTGAACGTGGCGTTGTTACCAACGATTTTGAGGAAAAAAAATATTTAACATCATACTTCACACTATTGAGATAATTTTTGTTTTGCCTGAACGAAGTATAGAACTGTAGAAACATAATGCAATGATATTCGTCCGTACGGGGTCCATCCGTATAGAGTCCGTCAATTTGTTGGGGTCCAAATAAAACAAAATTATTGAAAAGTACTAGCTGACTCCCTAATACCAACCCATGTTTGTAACAATCTGTATAAACTTAAAAGTGAACAAAGAAATTGGCAAGGCGGGACTTGAACCTGCGTCCTGAGATATATGGGACCTGCGCTCTATCTACCAACTATATAAGATATCTTGCCAGCTTGCCCTATGTTGGCGGGCTTCCAAATTGTCAGTTTCTTTGTTCAAGGGCGCTAGTGAGACGTCATAAACACCAGAATGCTGTGTGGCCAGGGATCGCACCCAATTTTACAATACAACCTAGGAAGCGACATTGTGGAGATCACTCGTTGAGGATACAACTGTTTATCTTATAATACACAAATAAACCACAAGTAAATAAATCAATCAATCAATCAATTCAATCAAATACTTCACCAAATCGAGACTTCTCTTTCGATTTTGTAAATTATTTGATTGGTCGTTTGGAGTGGATGGTCGTTTGGAGTGGATGGTCGTTTGGAGTGGATGGTCGTTTGGAGTGGATGGTCGTTTGGAGTCGTTGGTCGTTTGGAGTCGATGGTCGTTTGGAGTCGATGGTCGTTTGGAGTCGATGGTCGTTTGGAGTCGATGGTCGTTTGGAGTCGATGGTCGTTTGGAGTCGATGGTCGTTTGGAGTGGATGGTCGTTTGGAGTGGATGGTCGTTTGGAGTGGATGGTCGTTTGGATTGGATGGTCGTTTGGAGTGGATGGTCGTTTGGAGTGGATGCGGTCGTTTGGAGTGGATGGTCGTTTGGAGTGGATGGTCGTTTGGAGTGGATGGTCGTTTGGAGTGGATGGTCGTTTGGAGTGGATGGTCGTTTGGAGTCGTTGGTCGTTTGGAGTCGTTGGTCGTTTGGAGTGGATGGTCGTTTGGAGTGGATGGTCGTTTGGAGTGGATGGTCGTTTGGAGTGGATGGTCGTTTGGAGTGGATGGTCGTTTGGAGTGGATGGTCGTTTGGAGTGGATGGTCGTTTGGAGTGGATGGTCGTTTGGAGTGGATGGTCGTTTGGAGTGGATGGTCGTTTGGAGTGGATGGTCGTTTGGAGTGGATGGTCGTTTGGAGTGGATGGTCGTTTGGAGTGGATGGTCGTTTGGAGTGGATGGTCGTTTGGAGTCGATGGTCGTTTGGAGTGGATGGTCGTTTGGAGTCGATGGTCGTTTGGAGTCGATGGTCGTTTGGAGTCGATGGTCGTTTGGAGTCGATGGTCGTTTGGAGTCGATGGTCGTTTGGAGTCGATGGTCGTTTGGAGTCGATGGTCGTTTGGAGTCGATGGTCGTTTGGAGTCGATGGTCGTTTGGAGTCGATGGTCGTTTGGAGTCGATGGTCGTTTGGAGTCGATGGTCGTTTGGAGTCGATGGTCGTTTGGAGTCGATGGTCGTTTGGAGTCGATGGTCGTTTGGAGTCGATGGTCGTTTGGAGTCGATCGTCGTTTGGAGTCGATGGTCGTTTGGAGTCGATGGTCGTTTGGAGTCGATGGTCGTTTGGAGTCGATGGTCGTTTGGAGTCGATGGTCGTTTGGAGTCGATGGTCGTTTGGAGTCGATGGTCGTTTGGAGTCGATGGTCGTTTGGAGGTCAAGTTGTAAAATAGGGTAATCACAAACTTAGGCGAGACATGTTTGAAAACCATCCTTGTGTATCCACCTCTTCCATCCTGTTATGTAGGGCACCATCAACAGCTAGTAGAAAGTGTCAAACATCAGTTGCATAGCAGTGGTGGGAGCCATGATCAAGACCATCAAGAACCCCAGAACGCCACCAAGTCTTCTTTACCACAAACTGGCGAGAAGAAAAAAAGGAATCGGGGTTCAAAAGGAAAAAAGGGTGCTAAAGCTGATGCCGAAATCTCTGAGGAGAAGCAGACAGTTGCAGGCAGAAAAGAAATCCAGGAGGCTCTCTCAAAACACAGAGACCACATGCAAGAGGTACAATTTGAGATATAAATTGAAAGGGTCTAAAATACAACACTCATTACCAGACCAAGCCCATTCTAATGTGTTTTGGGGGAACCCGCCTTCCTGGGTTCGTATTTGTGAGCACCATGTGACCGGCTCTACAAAAAGGTGTATTATGTCGCAAATTATGTTGTATTATGTCTCCATAGCCCCTCTGATTTTGGAGATATGACGTGTTTACATATTGATTACTTCCTTGGAGTTCAAGTGACAACTGAGAAAACAGGCTTTGAAATAGCCGGCTCTGTTTTACCACAATAGAACGTTGGACACCAAATGGTAGTTTTGTCCACTTTATTCATCAAAACCAACATTTCTTTGAATGAAACCTGTAACTGTGACAACAAATGAAAAACACATTTTGATGAAATGTTTACCCACTCAACGTTGAGCGGGCCATTACATGATAGTGCACAGCGCTAGCGCGACTTTAATACACCTTTTTGTAGAGCCGGTCACATACTTTGCTCCCCCAGAGGTAATAATACATAATCGGCTCGCCTTTCTCTGACTAAGCTAATTTGCATAGAAGATTGACACACACACTTTTATGTGGTCTGTTGGTGGGCTTGCTTCACAATGAAAAGTGCTAATGGGGAGAAAGACACATTAGACTGGGCTCGGTCTGGTAATGTAAGAAGGGCATGGTGTGATTATGCATCCAGTGGATGTGAATTTGAAGCATTTAGATGTGATTTTGGAAACCTTTTGTTGAAATCATATCCTGCTAAAGACTGTGTCCGCTTTGAATGCAAAATCGCGTCATACCATTCCTATAGTGTTAATGTTTGAAGTTGAACCCTTCCACTGAAATGAATTCGCCAGGCGCAAGAGGTGCGTGCACTGACAGAGTATACTCCCCTGTACCTCTACAGAGATGCCAACCCTCCCGATTTCGCCGGTAGGCTCCTGGAAAATCAACTAAACTCCCGACCTTACAGGCACATAAGATATCCTCTCGGATTTTTTAATATTAATGCGTCTTTTTTTGTATCAGCATTTTTGCAGCGGCATTTACAATTATAATGTTGCTTTCCGCGCACGCGCTGCCGTTCAATGCATTACAGCATGCACAGTTACCGTATCAAGCCCGCCGGCCTGAAGCACTCGGTACACGGCTAGCTGCAGCGCTCCTGCATGCCGTACGAAGTACGTGACCACTGTATTATGCGCGTCAATCATAATGGTCTATTTATGTCATTGACGTCATGGGCATTGCGATTTCACACATTTCTATTAGCTGTTTTTTTTTAACCCTTGACCTCATTGTCGTATAGACTTTCAATTCAATTCTGGAACACACATAAGTGCTGTCTAAAGGTTCGGTTAAATGCAGTAAAGGAAATTAATTTTAGTGGACCTAGTTTATTTTAGGGGGATTGTGAATCAAGACTGATCCAAGCTTTTGAAGCAAGTTGAGGCACTGAAACTTGTAGCAAAACCGTGTAGCCCTGTCTTTCATGTGTTGTGTTTACTTTGGTTTCTTATTGTTTATACACTTTTTCTTTAATAGTTAATTTAATTTTAATTGTGTATAGACATGTAAATTGCCGAATAAAGTATTATTATAATTACTGGTACTATTACCGTATGCATGGTGCACAGTGATTACAATGAATGTACATGTACATGTGGTACAGGCAAGACCGGCGGAAACACCATTTCGCGACTTGACTTTGCGTCTATTTGTTGCCGCGCTGTGTGATACCATATGGAGCTATGGTGATTCATTGTCAAAGGAAAATCTGACTCCTGTGCAAATCGGACCATTTTCCCTATTGGTTAATCCCTCTCATGTGACCAGTCGCTGTCCTAATTACCATATGTATGCATGCGCAATACTACCAATGAGTCCACATTTTTGGAGTCGGATATTTACGCTAACAACTGTCAAATCGATTTTGTGAAAAAAGATTCGCTTTGTGTTCGGTGTGTATTTAGTCGTGTGTTAATGTGCGTTGTTTTGCAGTGCATTATGCAGGCAAGCAACTCTGTTCAACGTGCAACATGACGGAGACTACCGTGAAAGCAAAAAAACTATCAAAAAATGTACTTTGCAAATCCTCCCTGACAACAGGATTTAAATGTTGGCATCTCTGCCTCTGGTTCTTATTCTTGCCATTCGTGCACACAGCTGCCGTAGCACCAGCAAATATATTTGTCCCTCTTTCCAATTTGGAAAGTGCAGACTTATGCATCACCATTCACCAGTTGTCTTTCTCTTCAGGACAATTCTCAAGATGAGAAAGAGGAGCAAGAGGAGGAAGAGGAGGAGGAAGAACAGTTTGTGGAGATAACCGGCTTAAACTCATCGTCATCGGAGGAGATGCTCAAGATGCATTTTGAGAATCCCAGAAGATCTGGAGGAGGTGACATCAAGACTTGGGAGCGTGACCCTAAGATCGGGGCCATCAGAATGACATTTGAGAACCCATCACGTACGTGTTTGAATGGAGGGTTTATTTTAACACGTTTAAATGGAAAAACCCTTTTTACAGATATGTACCAATCTTGCAAATTGAAGAAAAACTATCAAAAAGCAGTGGCATTAAATCCATCCAAATTCAGTATCTGAAAAATAAAAGAGCAGTTAAACAATAAATTTAAATTCATGCACACATGTACATAAATAAGCTGAAAGGCAAGAAGCAAATTACTCGGCACATTGGTATTTCGTGCGTATGCGTAGCACGTGTTGATAATTGCAGTTCTGCGATTGCTGATTGGCTCTCTAGGAAAGGCTGCGGAGAAATATAAGGAAAAAAATGGATGCAGTTTGCAGAGACGAAAAAAAGAAATAGAATGGAAAATGTTTAAAATTGTAATTATTATTGTATATTATAAATCTGTAATTATTATAGTCGCCAGCAAAGTGGTTGCAAAACAGCACAAGGTTGGAGGTGCTAATTTGATGTTGCAGAAGGTTGTGAAGAAGAAACCTCGCCCTCGTCCAGTCTTTAGAGCTTGTGACAATGTTCATTGAGTATCGGTCTGGTATGGATGAGTTTAAGATACAATATGGTGAGGTGCCCGGGACAGCGCTCTGCACATTTACAGAGGACATTCAAGGTAAATGTTCGATGAAAGTAGATAACCTGGCTTCCCCTGCTTTTAATCATCATACCTGTCGTATTCTTAAAAAGTGAACACAGAAATCGGCAAAGCGGGACTCTAACCTGCGACCTCCGGAATACTTGACCGGCGCTCTACCAATTGAGTTGTCTTGCCCTATTTTGGCTGTTTCCCTTATTATCAGTATCTTTGTTCGAAGGCGCTAGTCAGAAGTCATAAACACCAAAATGCAGTGTGGTAAGGGATCACAACCAATCGATATTACTTGGAAAGTGACATTGTCGGGATCACTCAATGAGGATACAACTTTTTATCTTATAATACACAATCGTCCAAAAAAAGTTAGGTATACTGTGCATGCATACAAGTCAGTTCATAAAAAGGGTCCTGGTGTGACTTGCATCTTACCGATTGCTTATTATTTTAAATGTTTTCTAGACTTGGAGAAAGTAATCAAAAAAATGTCTTCAAAAGCCTTGAGTGGAGCCTATTTGACAGCAAAGAAGATGATGGAGTCGGATTGTATTCTGGTCGAAGGTGAATCTTTTATCGCCAGTAAATTAGTTAAAATTTATTCTGACAATTGAATAAAGAAATTGACTTGAGCGGGATTTGAACCAGCACCCTCCAGTCAATTTTGTTGTTTTCAACTGCACCCCATCAGTTTCCCTTATTCATTTGAAATGTAGTTTAAAGGGGTACTATGTCTTGAAATCCCTCAAAATGTCATGTTTTGAAATTCTTATTTCAAACACAGCTTTAAATAAACCAACCTGTGGTTTCTTAATCTTATTCATCATTCCCGAGAAAAGACAGAAAAAAACCTTTTCATTCAATGTACGATACATGATGTGTGTGTCACATAAATTACACACATCACCATTGCACAATATAGTTTCTTACTCGTCCGCGAAAGGTGAACACTTGGAATCATGACTATAGTCACTATACCCAAAACAGTCCGAGTTTTGAGGGTCTCTTTTGTGACCCCCGAAACTCGTTCTACACAAAAATAACGCAAAAAAACCCCAGTTTTTGAAGGATGGTTGTGTGGATGTTTATATCCAACTTTTAAATGCTTTTTCCGATTAACATCATTTCGTTCAAATTGCGTTTTGTAGCCCAATTGGACGTTTTCAGGACAAAGTGTCCCTTAAATTTTTACTTTAACCAGTTCGCGCCGGGATTATTTTAACATCGCCGAGCCCACGGGCGGGATTATTTTTAACGAAACTCAATCCGAAGCGTGTTCAGGCTGATAGTGCCGGGAAGCACACCCACGCATTTCCGGCCTTGCCCGCTGCTGACATACATTTCCGAACTTGAACTTGGCGTGTTTATGCGTCATCCGTTTTGAATCTGGGGAAATATTTGCGTTTATATACGTCATCCGGCGCGAACTGGTTAACAAAAACATGTAAGATAAATTATTATGTCAGGCCTTCAAGTATTGCTACTTTTTCGTGAAATTCCTACAATTTCCTACTTTTTTGTCCCATGACCTAGAAAAATGGACTAAAAGATCAACTTAGTGTGAATATACCGATCCCATAGGCCATGCCTGCCATAACAACTGCCTACAAGCATGACGCGTGCCGAGCTGTTCACTTGCACAGTGCATTACGGCGGAAAAGTAAAACAAAAGTTAAATCAACCAAAAATGTCTGGTAAACTATGCTAAAGTAAAGAATTTTGTCGGGGGGAAAAACAAATGGCGACAAATTGTCGAATCTTCAAATCATGCACTGTAATTTTTTGAGGGCTGGGCCTACTGGATTGATCTATTGTTCCAGAGATGTTGTACATTGTGTTACAATTAGTATTCAAATTTAAAATTAGAATTGAATGTTTATGTTGAAGGTGTCTCCCCAAAAGCAACTTTGGGGATGATGGAGTATTATTTTGACAACAAAAGGAAAAGTGGTGGCAGCGGTGTCAGAGAGGTACAGCAGGGACCAATGGACACTCAGGCCATTGTCTACTTTGAAGACTGGAAAGGTATTCCAAGAAGAACAAGTTTTTCTTGTTAGGTTGTGTTATCAGAGCATCTTGCACGAAACTTACAAATTGTACTTAGAAGTTTGTTATGATTATTTCAGGCACTGATCATGGGTAATAGCTCGTAATGGTTTTCTGAATTCAGTCTTTTAACCAGTTCGCGCCGGGTTTATTTTCAAGTTACCAAGACCACTGGCGGGATTATTTTTCCAAAAAAAGATTTTTTATTCAGTAAAATATTCCTGTTTGATAATGCAACTAATAAAGATGCCAACACTTAGTTTATTAGCACCGTTATTTACATGTTTCTGCAGACATTCTGTCGCCTAGGGCATTTTTTCTCGCTGCAGTAAGGCTGTAATATTACGTCAACCGTTACCCGCCATAAAGTCTGATGCGTGTTTATACGTCATCCGTGGAACTACACGCGGGGCCGGGGACAATTTCACTCGTTAATGTATACAAGTATTTGCAAGCCCTGCAAAGGTACTAGGGAACAATAGTGGGGAAATTTGAATGTTAATAAATTACTGGACGCAGCTGATAATCCTCAGCTGTATGAATTCAATGGAGACAATGGAACTAGGGTGTTGAATAGGCCTAATCACTGAAGCGTGATGCCACGATATGACGTGTCTACACGTCCACCGCGTCAACGAAGCACGCTTGGCAACGTCGACGTATATTCACATCCACCGCTGTGTTTGCCATACATGTCGGACGTGTATACCCGTCCTCTGCAACTCTTGCGGGTAACTTTTGACGTAAATACACGTCAACCGCAACAACTAAGGAAACCTTTGCAGCGTATACACATCCTCCGTGGAATTAAACTGCTGTGCCTGACGAATTAACGCGTCATCCGTGGATAGTAAATCATTTTTGGGGGCCTTGCTCGGGACGTGTATATTCGTCATCCGTTTTGAATTTGGGAAAATGTTTGAGTGTATATGCGTCATCCGGCACGAACTGGTTAACAGTTTTTTCAAGAATGATCTGATTTCTGCGTTTGCATTTGTAGTAATTTTACAATCAAATCTAAAAATTATTGGATTGTGTTTGCATAATTTTGTGTCTATATAGTTGTTGGTGACGTTCTGTCAAAAAGAGGCACCCACAAGGTTGCAGGCAGTGAGTTATCAGTTGAAGAGTACCATGAATGTCTGGGAAGATTGAGTGAATTAGATGTCCCAACTCCTCATATTCCTAAGCCAGTCACTGTACAAGTGTCAGTACCCATCATGGAGTTCATCTTTGGGAAGGGCCAACACACAAAAAAGATAATGATTCAGAGGCTCAGGGATGCAAAAGCCATTCTGAAATGGCCAGAGGGTGACGACAAGACAACAGTTCGGCTAGAACCTCTACCGGAAGATGGGCAGCAGATATCATCCTGGCTCAAATGGTCTGAAACTGCTACCCAAGTTTTGACCGACATCCTGCTAGGGTGTAAGTCAACCAGGATTGCAGTCCCACCAACATTTTGGAAAGACGTCCTTGATGGAATAAATCAGCTTGTCACAAAAAGGTTCTCTGTTCAGCTGGATTCCAGCACTCATCTAGCCACCCTTGTCGGAGAGCAGCAAGACGTTGATAAAGGACATGCTGATATCAACAGAATCATTGAAAAGTTGAAAGCAAAGGCCGAGTACGAAGCCCAGCAAACACAACAAGACATAATCTTGACAGAAGAGAAGTCCCAGCCTTTCATTATATGCGGCATCAAGGATAAAATTGAAAAGGACTTTCCTGCTCTAAAGATCACCGTCATGTCTTTACAAGATAAGATCAGATTAGTTTTTGAAGGATCACGGAAAATAGTTCAGGAAGCGGAGCTATCAATGAGGAGGCAAATGGACAGTCTGGAGAAAATAGAACTCAAAACGGCGCACAACAAAGTGAAGTTTGCACGTAATGTTATCGACAAAATCCATGAGATTCTAGGGTCACGGAGCATTCGAGCAGCATGCAAGGGATTTGACGATGGCAGGATCATCATATCTGGTGCCACTAAGCAGGATACAACCCTGGCCAAAGCATTCTTCATTCAGGAAATAGATGAGGATGTCATTCCTATCAAAGGCCAAGCTGCAATGGCTGTTCTCCAGACCCCAAATTGCCAGAAGATCATTGATGCAACCAACAAGCAGAAATTTGTTATGGTAGCCATCAACAGCCAAGGTAAAATGTAATATTTAAGATAAACAGTCTAATGATAAAAGTGTCTCTCTCTGGTCCAGATAGGTATTGTAGAGTTGTGCTAAACAAAATCAAAGTCAAGATTTAAATGAAGTACATGAAAAGTCTGACATCTGAAACAATTATTAGCGACTAGCTGTGGTGTTACTGTTCGAAAACATGAATCACAAAAGTGTTGTGCAGTAGTGGTTTTGCTGTGAATATCATGTGCTTGCATACAATTCTCGAATATTTGCCAGTCTAAAACCAAAAGTCCTTTTGGTTGGACTTTAGTCAGTCCTAAAGCTTAATTGTATTGATACACCATTGGTAATTGCTTGAATTATCATGAATAAGTAGATTTGGGGGGGTTGTATTTTATAGTAAATATCGTTTAACTGAGCTGTCTGAAACATTACAATCATGGATGGCAAGAAAAGCACGAAAATTTTAGAAAATTCTATTTTTCAGAATAATTACAGGATATCTAACGCAATCCTTTTGCTGGATGCCTAGAATCAACATTTACTTTCAAATGAGTAATATATTTCTTAATAATTCGGTTGTAAATATTGTTGATATCTGCAAATGGTGTATTCTACCTTTAAATCTCAAACAGCCCGGATTGCTCGGAGTCGGTTAAATTTGCGATTTAAATCACGCGTGTTCTTCACTCAAACGCATCTAGTCGATTGACTATATCAAATCTAGTTTGTGAGCAGTTGACAAATAGTTGTCATCATTGGACAAAACCTACAATTTATCGCAAACGTTTGCAAAAACTTGCCTCTATCTTGAAACTGACTTAACTTGCGATTTGACTCGAGAAACAGAGCTTCGGGGCTAGGTTGATCCAGTTGGACTATCTAGTCAAAGCTGCCAGCGTTTGAGTTACAACTAGATTGAAATATGGCTAAGTCTAGTCGACTAGCTAGTTGCTCAACCGAACTTGTTCTTGGCTTATTATTCTTTATTCTATGGGGTGTACCTTTTATCAAAAACTTATATAAAGATTTGAAAAAGTAAGCTGTAGTTCGGAAGTTCTTCAATTCAGTATTGTAACGTAGATTCGCCTGGGGTCGACTACACACACAAGAAGGACTCCTGACACAAGTGTTCCTCTATTTCCTGTGGTTCTCTGCCGTTTATTGTGGACTCTCGCCTACCAAACATGGACTTCAGGCTCACACAATCACGCGGCCCCTAGAACTGGCCTGAACTAGTTCGGCGCTTGCGCAATCCAAGGCGGGTTTCCGGGGCGATCCCACCACCGTGGAATCGCTCCAGCGCCCTCTACCGCCCAACCGGCACGGGCGTTACACAGCCCCCCACGAAGACCTTGTTTGCCCCCAAACAAGACCATGGGCGCTGCTGCCGCACCCCGGCCAACCGCCCCGGAAAACGCATAACGCCAACATTACACAACAATTTACATTCCAACAATTTACATTACAACAATTTACATTACAACAATTTTCATTACAACAATTTTCATTACAACAATTTGGGGTAAGCCCCTGGCCCCAGGACACACCCCTGGCCCCGGCACACCCCTGGCCCCGGCACACCCCTCTAAATGTTAAACTTGACTGCGACTGTGACTGCGACTGGCTGCTCTGACTGCGACTGGTGCCTTCGACTGCGGCTGGCTCTTGCGACTGCGACTGATTCTTGCGACTGCGACTGATTCTTGCGACTGCGACTGATTCTTGCGACTGGCTTAGAGAGCGTGGGCGTCCCGGCGAGGCCCCGCCCCCGCTGCGCCGACGGGCACGGCTCGGGCTCGCTCCGAGTGTTGCGAGCCGTCTGCCGCGCCGCCGTCTACAGCATGGGCCGGGCCCCCCCGACTCGGTTTCATTCCTGCAGAAGATCCAGAGAATGTCTCGACGAGGCCCCGCCCCCCACTGCATCCACGGGCACAGCTTTGGATTGTTCCGCGAGGAACCATCCGTCTGCTGCGCCGCCGTCTACAGCATGGGGCGGCCCCCCGACAGACCTGGTAGCGGACCCGGACAAATATGGAGAAGGGCGCCCTCTCTCCAAATCGGAGTGGACGCACTGAAGCCCCCAGCCATTGGCGCATGTCCCGAAATTCCCCGCTATCCTTCTCCAACTCCTCCCCCAGGAAACCCCAGACTCCCAAGTCCCCATAACCTCCCTAGAGTTCCCCTGACGTCATGCACGGAGTGCCTGAAAGCCTCCCGGACTGGTCCCCGCTCCCCGGGCCCACGCCCCGGCCTGCCCTCTCGCCGTGGGGCGAGTTGGCTGCCGTGTTATCGTGGTTTCCTGAAAACCTGAACACTTCACCTGGTCTTTTCCCGTCCTTCTGTATGCCGACCGCTGCCACCAATGTAACGAAGATTTCTCTGGGGTCGACTACACACACAAGAAGGACTCCTGACACAAGTGTTCCTCTATTTCCTGTGGTTCTCTGCCGTTTATTGTGGACTCTCGCCTACCAAACATGGACTTCAGGCTCACACAATCACGCGGCCCCTAGAACTGGCCTGAACTAGTTCGGCGCTTGCGCAATCCAAGGCGGGTTTCCGGGGCGATCCCACCACCGTGGAATCGCTCCAGCGCCCTCTACCGCCCAACCGGCACGGGCGTTACAGTATTTTATTGAAGTATACTTCTCCCTTTAACCAACTTTTTTTCCTCTTCTTTCCTGCAGGGAATGTTGTTGAACTTACAGGATTCAAGACTCACTTGGGTGAGACAAAGCAAAGAATCATAGATTTCCTGAAAGAAAATGTCATGGTAAAGACAATAGTTCCAGCCAACAAGAACAAAATATGTCTTATCATCAAATTCCATGGCCTCGATCTGGTAAACGTGGAAAAGCAAAATGCCAAAAATCACGTGAAAATCCAAGCACAGACGAGTGGCCGCAGCAAGGGATTTGTGATTCAAGGCAATGAAGAGGGTTCAGGAGCCGCAAAGCAGGCCATAACTTCTCTGGTCGATAGAATCAAGGAGCAGCCTCATCCCATCTCAAAGACGGGAATGGCCCAACTCTTCCGGGAAACCAAAGGAGTGACGTTTTTGGAATCGCTCGAGTCCAACTACCAGTGTGTTATCAGATGGAACGTACAAGAAGACAGTGATGATGAAGCAGAGGTTGAAGGCGATACAGGAGTGACGAGACCCATGGCACCTACAAAGGTACTCTGCCGAATCGCTCTGCCAAGTGGCTTCACTTTGAAAGTATGCAGAGGTGACCTAACGAGGCAGAAAGTAGACTGCATAGTGAATGCGGCAAACACGGAACTGAAACATGTTGGAGGGCTAGCAGCTGCTATCGTTGAGGCAGGTGAGCTATAACCAGATCCTGAAGTACCGGTATATGTTGTAAAGTAAGCAGAGGGGTTCATTTTCTGTTGGGCCAGTGCAGGCTTTGACACGTTTCTTGAAACATTTGTCATGAGTATAGTGCTGAAACTGATATTCCAGGTACAGTTCCGGTTCGAATTGTTTTCCTCAGAACAATGTGCAATGTACATTAAAAAGCATCCAAGGGCTATGATCATGCTGATATAGTATGGATAGTACATGTAATGTACACGTGAAGCAAATATGTAGCATGCCAGGAATGTCCGTACCGCCCTCACTCCCGAAGTTGCGTTGGTTTGTATGTCCCGCCTTGTAGAATATGATCGCGTGCTAGAATGCTGCATGCTGTGTGATCCTTAATTCACATGGTTCAAGATGGTGCATGGAACACATCTGATAATCAAAGTGCATATTTAGTATTTGACTGTTGTCACTGAAGATAATTAATTATGAATGCATATTCAATATAAGTGACGAAGCTGGAAGGCGCAGCTTGCAACTACCGGTAGCTCATCCGCACTTTACTTGTATTTTGTGTACACGTATGCCAACACGTGTTTGTCCAAGGTACAGTAGACCTTTTGTCGTACCAATTTCACCAAAGTTTCTAAAACATTTTACGCAAGTTTTCTTCTTAAACTTTAAATTAAATAATACTTTATCAGAAAATCTGCTTGATTCGTTAGCTGAAAAAATTGTTTTACTTGTGCGATTATTTTTCATTGACCAACCAGTTTTTAACCTGATCTGAACTGGATACATGTAAACTGATCCGGAACCAACCTTAGTGATATTGTCAATTTTGACGATGCATAATACCGGTAGAAGAGCATAAATGTGGAAAATAATTGTGTATTACTTGTACATTACTCAAGGTAAACTGTTAAACCAATTTCAAGGAGTAGTCCAGCCGAAAGCAGCCTCAACTTTATAATAATGTACCTGAATCCATCAAAATCCATTCCTGGTTTTGGAGGAGTTCGGCAGATTCAGGGTACTGCTGGACTGTGCAGTACTACTGGATTGTGCAGTACGGCAAAATCGATTTTAAGGAGAAACACTGAAAAATATTTTGTATGCCAGCATGGTATCCTGAATCTGTCACAATCCATCATACTTTTGCTGGTGGCTTATGGATTCAGTATTTCTCCAGAACTTGTATACTGGTAAATTATAGCGAGATATTTATAATCGAGATACAAGAAGCTGTCTTTATCAACATGTAAATTCAATCATCTGTTGGTGATAATTTTGCCATTACGTGCATGCATTTGCAGTGCTATAAATTATCGTGTAATCTTCCGAGCCGACAGTTTTGGTTAGTTCGTTTTGGATGACCAAGTTCGGCTATTGTTAGTTTGGTTTAGCAGTGCGGTTGCAGCACATGGGTACATTGATGGCCTCTCTCTGTTTATCTTTCAGGTGGGAGAGTCATTCAGACTGAATGTGAACAGATAATAAAGGCCAAGCGCCGTCAATTGTACATAGGTGAACCAGTTCACACCACAAATGGCAAACTGCCCTGCAAAAGAGTCATTCATGTTGCTGGACCTAAATGGCCACGTTATAGAGGAGCCACATTTATGGCAGCCGATGCCGACTCAACTCACGAAGAGCATCTCTTGTATGACGGCGTCGTCGCCTGCCTCAAACTGGCCAATAAGCTGAATATGCAGTCCATTGCCGTACCGGCAATCAGCACTGGCGTGTACGGCTTTCCAGTCGACCTGGCAGCAAAGCAGATCCTTAAGGCGGTGGCCGATTTCTGTCAGAACATGCCCAACCCCACCCTGACAGAGATTCATTTCACCAACAATGACCAGCCGACCTGTGACGTGTTCAAAAGGGCGGTGATGGATCGTTTTAGCCAATTTCAGGAAGACGAAGATGGCACTGATGTTGACAAAGGTGAGTGGATATCTAGGGCTGTGCATCTGAACCTGTTGATGTCAGGAATTGGTTCCAGATTATGGGATCGAGTACCCAGTACCCATAACAAACTTTACAAATTACTTAATAACTTCTCGGAATGAAAGAGAAAGGTTTAATGCTTTGTCTTCATACCAACCTCAGCCCCCAGAGGTGCAAGTTGGGGACCACCAATTGATGACGTACCACAACCCGCCCCTGTTCCTGCTCCAGTTGCAAGGTTTACTTCATCCGGGCAAAACATCTTGACAACAATGGAGGGCATCAACATAACCCTGAAAAAAGGAAGCATCACCAATGAAACGGTAAATGAGAGCTTTGTATTCTGGAGAGCCTCAATCAGTCAATCAGATTTGTAATCGAGTCTGTCACAAGTCGCCACAAGTCAATCACAAGTTTTAGTCCCCAGTCAACTTGCAAGCTCGCAGCCACGACCTGCTAATCCGTTCAGAATCCTCTAGCACACTGCGTATTCCACAGCTGCATGCTCGGGTCCATTGTGCCGTGCAGCTGCTGTGCAGTCATGCATATATTCTGGTGCAGTGAGGAATTAATACCGGCCTCATGGGGTTAAATGAACTTGGACGAAAGCATGCCTACGTTATTGTTTCTCTTGATACTTCTGAACTGCAATGTGAAGTGACTTGTGAATTGACTTTGAACTGACTTGTAAATGAATCGATTACAAATCTGGTTGCAATCATAAAGTAAATGTCTTGGCCAATACCCTTGCCTATTACATCAACTGAACTCATCACAAAAAGTATCGAGACGCTTAAAAATTAGCCAATAATTAACGGCCCGAAAGGGTATGGATTAATCAAAGCAAATAACCCAGTGCGTAATTTTGTTCTGCGTATTTTGACACCTCGATTGTTGATAGATGTTGCGGAGCGGAGTTATTGTCATTTCAATGGTCGTAGATCCAGTCTCAAGAGTGACAATCATCCCTATAGAAGCAGGTTTGTATTGATCATGTTGACGTTACATGATCAGCCAATAAGATAATCTCTACATATGCCCGCCTTTTCAAAAGATTGGAGAGTTCTGATCAGTTTCGGTTCAGGTTCAGTTTATATTTATAATGTATCGGGTTGGTTGCCATGGTCAACCCCACCCAATGCACATCATTAGCATATAAACTAAATTGATCATGTCTGGGACCTAGACTACAAATGGAAAGTCGCTTAAGATTTTATCAGGTTTTACATTAAAACATCAGGTTCTACCATGAGTGCTTGCTATACTGTTGTATTCTTCCCACCAACCTTTTTAACCTATAGATATCAATTAAGGACCCTTTCGGATTTCTGGCTTCGTCTTCAACTTCGACTAACTGTGGGAACTTCAGCTGCATTCTGGTGCCTGTTAATAATTCAGAAATATTCAATCGGTTAATATAGCCAACAGTTAGAATATTTCCATACATATGTGACCTGTCACCACAATATGTGACCTGCTCCGACAAAATGAGCGTAAAGTCGCATAATGCCAATTTCACAAAACAGCGGACCAAAGTCAAAATTCAAATGGGGGGGGGGGTAATTTTTTTGTTTTAGGGTTATTTTGTTTCTAAATATTTCCCTTTAGCAATTCCTAAATTTTGAGTGGGATCTGAAACCAGAAAACAGGGTTTTTTTATGTCAATTTTGTTGATGACTTCGCTGGTGATGTATCAACAATCCTTAGACAAAAGACGTTAACAAAGACGAAAATCTTTCCGATGTTCACCCTGTTCTTAAAAAAACGGATGCCGACAATGATAGTGACGCCGAGAAAGACGGGGAAGGCAAGGCAGCCATGATGAAAGCATCAAAGAAATGGAATTGGAAAATGATACTGACACAGTAACAATGCGAGCCTGTCGTTCCTAGTGAAAATAATAATCACAACATGGTCATTAATAAGGAAACAAAACCTACCTTTTGTATGTGTTGCATTATTGTGTGTTGTTTTCTTGTACACAACTCTAAAGGCTATCATCTCCAAAACTAATTGGTGTCATTATGTGTCGACTCCGTGACTTTCTAAGGCTGTAACTTTCTTATTGAGTAATGAGAGTAAAGTCGCACAATGTGATTTTGAGATATGGCCATCTCAAGTCAAAATATGAAGGGGTGGTCAATTGTGAGATTTTGCCTAATTTGGAAAGCCCAAGTCCTCTTCTACATATTCCCAATTTTTAAGTGCACTTAGATGATTACAAAACTTCTTAAATTACCCGATTTTGCGTAGTGTTTGCGTACTTAGTGTTTGGATTAAAGTCCATCAGTGGTCTAAATAACACGGTAATTAAATGTGCAAATTAGGTCTTCGTAACTGTCCCACGTTTGCGAAATTTTAATATTCTGTTGCTTACACAATAGTGCGTATGTGTGAACAGTTTCAAAAAGAAATAATGATTAGAACATAGCTGTCCCTATGCTCAAACGAACCTTACTTGTCCTGTTTTGCACTCTTTTGTGTGTTTTGTTTAGGATGTTTATGAGTAAGTTTTCTCACCAACACGTTTTGTGAAACTCATGACTTTCTGGAGCGCTGTAAAATGTATTTATTGCAAAAAAAACCAAGTGTGACATACCATTCAAGAATTTGAAAATACCAATATCTCCATTTTCAATTTGTCCGACTTTACTCTCATATCGTGGTGACAGAACACATATGTTCTTAGTGATTCATAAGTCGAAAGCAAAGCCGAAGACGATGCAGAAGCAAAGGTTTAGCACAAGAAGACTTTGTTAAACAGGTAGTCTATTCTTCAATGTTTTGCTATTCAGGTTGATGTAATAGTCAACACCGCAGGGAGTCCAGCCACAGCAGAGCAGGTGAATGGAGTAATTGATAGATTTCATCTGGAGAGAAAAACCTAAATTCTGTACATGTCCGTAAGGATGTATTCTGTGTTCATGTACTACATAACCCCAATGAAAGAAGCACAATGTTAAATTTTGTCCTCGGGTGTACGCTAAGTCTGTGGGGTTAGGTTATAGTACAGGAACAAAATAAAACACAATAGGGTTCCTCAGTCATTATGGTAAAACACCACTTTAAGTCCGTGTGTGTGTTAAAATATATAAACTTGTACATGAAACTTGGATGCAGTGACCCTTATCTCCGGTGTTACTGTTAGTGGCAAGAAACAACAGATAATATTTATATTCCCCCTGGGCACTGTGATGCTAGTCCAAGGCAGGTTTTTGCTAAGTAATTATTTGTATATGCTAAACTGAATTCTGGGCTAAGCAGCACCATAAATTATGGTTCTTTACTGTATTGTCTCTGCCCTGAATACGGAGTTTGTTTATTAAAACTAGGACCAAACTACAATTGTAATTTGTGTACATGCACAAGATAGATAAAAATGCAAGTCTTTTTTTCAATTTTATATTTGTGGTTTAGTTTTTGAAGAAGCTAGTCCTCAGTTTGCTGGAGCAAGCTGAGCAAACTGAGATGCTGTCCATAGCAGTCCCAGCACTTGGTACAGGCAACCTGAACTATCCGGCTGATGTCACTGCACGAGTCATGTTTGAAGCAATCCTTGAATTTAGCAGCCAACGTCCGAATGCTGTACTGAAGGATGTCCGCTTTGTGATCTATGACAAAGATGTGAAGACTATCCAGGTAGTCACTGTACATCTACAACTTTTAAAAACTTTACACAATTCTATTTTTTACACACAAATATTGGATACGGCGGTATACTGTTTCGACTTACGAAACACAAACCGTTGCATTTTCTTATATAAGATTGTGTTTTTTGTACACAATTCTACAGTGCATTGCGGTCAACTGCCTTGAAACAAAAAATATCTTTCTTGGATGGACTTAAATCACTTCTAAATCTGTTTAACGCAAGTCTAAACTTTGGGTAACACAACAAAACTAATGAAAATAAAGCTGCCGTATACTTTTTGCAGCTATTCAGAAAGTAACCAACCAAAATACTGTTGAAAAGCTTACTTGTTGTATAAAAGATATCAACAAAAAAGACCCGTTAATTATAAAAGAAAACATTCTTTATTTAATCTTACACTAATTCAGCGATGACACTGTAAGCTCACCCCGGTCACAACCTAACTGGTGGTAGTTACTATTATTCATTGAGCCTAATACTTTCCGAGTGATGACACAGTTGTAAGCTTACCCCTGTCACAACCTCACTGATGGTAGTTACTATTATTCATTGAGCCTAATACTTTCCAAGTACATGTAATAATCATTTAAATCTCGGTTTTCCTTTTTGTAAGACTTTTAAAGACTTTATAGTATACAAATAATAGATGTTTATGAGTGCAATGGTGATAATATTTTCATGAGTTTCGCCTCGTTGAATGGATCATTTCATCTTTCAACGAATAAAAATATTCTCACCATATTTTGTACTAATGCAAAACATTCATTACTTGTTTTATATAACACCAAAGTAGATCTTTGTCATTTGATTGGAGAATAAAACTATAAGAATAAACCCAAAGAATAAGTTACAAAATTGTAATACGGTGGGCGTTTTGTACTGCTGTGTACAAAACGGTGCATCTCCGGTCTAGCGTGCAATAGAAAAAAAGGATGGGACGTAAATGCACGGTGAATGGAACCAAACATGCACGGTCATGGCGCAGGCCATGCAGTGGCTTGACTAATGGATCCTGCGTGACTTCCAATCCTCCAATCAAATGACAAGGATCTACTTGTGTGTTTATATATACATGCATTAACAGCATACAGCACTTTTTGACCACTATCTGAAGGGCAATTCCACCGTGACTGACATTACGTTTTTTACTATTTTTGCATATTAAATCAGCTCTAATGCCTAAACAATTACAGCCAGCTGAACCATGTTTGACATGGGGAATACTAGGAACTAAATACACAATATAGTATTGAAACTTTGAAATTTGATGTTCAGCTTTTCCGACTATGGGGGTTGTTTACTGTCGTGACTGAAATTACAAAAAGCGACGCAACCAAAAAGTGTGTACCACGTTTTGAAAATTTCTCTTCAAGTTAAAAGTGCTACAGATCTAAATCCATGTGAACATTATAGCTGATAGGGTAACTTACGCATGTTGTAAGATGGGAAAAACTCTAATTGAATTTGTTAATAAAAATGCAAATTAACCTCCGTGACTGACATTACTGTGACTGACATTACGCATTATATTCATAATGCCTGTTAACAGCAACACTGATTTGACGTGAAAACAATAAATATTCTGTCAACAAGAGAAGTATCAAACACTTGTTTATGATATATTTAAAGAAAAAATAATAAGTTAGAGGTGTTTAAAGGTTGGATCATTCATTAAAAGTCACAAAATATGTAAAACCTATAAAAACGCTAAATATACATAATTTACGTATCATAGTTTTTTTGTCATTTTGAATTCAGGAGTCGGTTTTCATTAAAGAAATTGAAATGGAAGAGATGGTTACTCCGATTTTAGTAAAAATAATCTTGTCAGTAAAATAACGCATTGCTTTTCACGTGCATCAAAGAATTAAGAGAAGGAAAGATATGTGACCATCAAGCGCATCAAAATCAGCAATATGTTGGAAAATGACTTTTTGAGATAAGTACATTGTAAGATTGGAAATTCCATAAGATTTCTAATGATACCCATCATAAGCCTGTATCTCATAGTCAATAACTTCTTAGCTACAGGCTTGTGGTGAACATCATTAGAAAGCTTATAGAATTTCCAATCTTACTATGTATATCCCAAAAGGTCATTTTCTGACTTATCCCTGATTTTGATGTGCCGGGTCACATGTAAAACTTATGTTTTCAAATGTGCTAAAAATACCGGTACATGCCTACATTTGTGTACACTACTTTCCCATCCTAGCCAGTGAGCAACATTCAACGTGGTTTAGGTACATGATTCTAAGGTTTGTTTGTCAATTTGCAGTACACCATGTGGATATACTGGTAAATAATTTGTTTTAAAGTTTAGTAATTAATCTATAAAAGTTCCTTAGCAACAGTAGATACCACACGATGTACAGCAAACTAGGCTTACCACCCCCCCCCCCCCCCCCCCCCCCCCCCCCCCCCCCCCCACCCCTACTCACCCCTCCACCTACACGTAACACTTCAATTTGTAAATTTACAGCTTGGTGTATACCGGTAATAGCAAATCAGTATTTTATCAGTTTTAATTTTTTGTGACTGACATTACATACACTGTAGTCATCAAAGTTATAATGCTCTCGTCATCTAAAGTTTCTTCTAATCGGTTTCAGATACATGTAGCTACATGTACTTCTCTTTTTTCCTTGGCCTACTTTTTCTTTGTGTCTCTACATTTCTTTCCTTGTATATGTATGCCTCATACAATCCCTTTTTTCATTTGTTTTCCCTGTACTCAGCCTGTCTCTTTGCTGCTGTCTTTGGCATCCTGGTTATACACTTGTAAAATGTGTGCAGTGTTTGACTTTTGTAATAATTATGCCATTATTATATAATTATGCTTTAATCAAATAAAAATATTCATGTTAAACATGTTAAATAGTGTGCCTGAAATGAGGTATATTTCATAAAAAAACTCCATATCATTCACTTTATACCTGTCCCTGTATATTGGATGATACAATGTAGTGGATTAAAAATACAAACTATGAGGGATCCTAGAGCATTATTTCAGGATTACACAAGCTTTATTAAGTTTCATCGTGGGTAATATACAAGTTATCAGTCCATCCACTGTTCAAAATATCTTCCATTGACTTATGTAATAACGTGACTGACATTACAATACTGTGACTGACATTACATTGTGACTGACATTACACTTTTGTTCAACTCACCAAATTTTTAAATAACAATTATTTTCCCACTTGATAATATTAGTGCACTGCCCAGACCCCATACTAAGAAAATAATGAAGGGCACATGTTAATTGTTATCCTGTATGTTTTTATGAGAAAAATCATTGTTTTTTGTGACTGACATTACATTAATCCTAAAGCGTTATTTTGACGGCACATCCTGGGTATCAAACATTAATTTCATATAAATAAAAGTTATTTTCCTAAAAATGGACACTGATAGCTGTTAATTTAACACAAAATGAATTAAATATCATTAGACTAATGAAAAATACCAAAAGAAATGAGTTTTGTGTTTTTACCTACGATTGGTAGCATAAATATAGTATCAACTTCCGAGTGCTGTAACTTACAAAATAATTGGTTTAGAACAATTTGTTTTTCGTTTCTAGAAACTTCAGAATATACCCTATTAATTTCACAAAAGATATTTAAGAAAAATGCATTAAAAAAAATTTACCCTCGTGTCGCACTTGCGTGGAATTGCCCTGAATCTCCAATTACAATCGGCAGGACGAATGACATTCGCATACCAGTTTGCGGTCATAATGATACAATAAAGCACACTGATTTAATCCTAAATGCGTACAATTTGTTGTGAAATCTTTTACAAATCTTGTAGTGTTTCGAGAGTGAAATTCAACGCCTGCTGACCCCTGTAACACAAAGAGGAGCTGTAGAATTCATCCCAGCTAGCCACGGCCATGGGAGGAGGTTGAAAAAAAGTGGCTCATCATCAGGTAAACAGTGGCATGTATTTCTTTACTCTGATTAACTCATCAGTATTTTGCTTTGGTTCTGTTGGAGGCTTCCTCTATCTGCTTCAACCCACTCTCCCTCGAGCTCTCTCGTAGGGCTGTTCATTGGAACCAGGTACTCGAGTACCTGACCGTCGATGTCAGGAAACGGTTACAGAATATGGAATCCAGTAACCGTAGCCAACATGACAAACTACACTAGTAGCTTTTCAGATGATAAAAGCGAAAGGTTTTGAATGTCATTTGTTGGGAATTTTCAAAATAAACCAGGCTACATAGGAAAACAAAACATAATTTCAAAATAATGACGCTTGCGAATTTGCAGTTTACACCTTAAGACAAAGCTCAATGTAACACTTATATATATTGCTGTGAAAGGTTCGGTTCATACTCGCACATTTCGCATTGCGAATTAGCAAACATTCGAGCTCCAGCGAATAATCAAAGCGAATGCTTTGTGACGTCAAATCCGCATCGCATTCCCTTTTGCTTGAAGTATAAACCAGCCCATATAATACTGCCACAGAAGTTCACTGCTTGTGATGTTTCTTCAGTTGTTGCTCACTTCTCCATGTAAAGAAGACCTGGTTTTTTTGGTCCTGGTTCTTTTCAATACACTGCTGTATTTGTCGAATTGTTCTGTATCAAAGTGTTGGTAAAATACCCAAGACTTGTTTCACTTTCATTCCCCAGTTTCACTTTGCCTTATTGCACTGTGTTGGGTGGTTTCTCATTTTCTCACTGGTAACTATTAGTCTGTCAACTATTCAATCTTGCACCTTGATCATCAAAGTTAAACCAGTAGTTGTTTGTGTCACCCAAACAAAGCATTTGAATGTGTCACCTAAACAAAAACAAAAAATTGGAAGGGGGGGGGGGGGGGGTACTTACCAGTCCTAAATATGTCTGTAGCTTCTTATCTCTGTATGTTGGTCAAAGTTTCAGGTCAAAGTTTTAGAAAAAAATGTAGAATTTCTACATGCTTTTTACGAATCTTGATGAAACTTGGGAGCAGTGAGCTTTGTGTGGAGGACATATTTTTTGTTTTATTGGGTTACTGAGGTCCAAGGTCATGTAGGAATTTTTGAGGTCGTCGTTTAAACACAAAACATTTTGATTGACCGCGGGAAAAGGAGACAGTCGTGATCCAAGAATTACTTGTTTGGATATTTAAAGATCTCTGCATTCTTATCCAAACAACGAACACTTTTCATCTGCATCACTGTTTCTGTAGCTCCCACGAATCGTAAGGCGTACTCAGCCATACAGCGTGACGACGTAGGAAACCTACAGACAAAGATAGGCTCTCTCTGTCTCCAAGTTGGACAGGGAGATCTTGTGAAAGAAAAAACAGATGCCATTGTCAACAGTGTTGGGCCAGGATTGGATTTGAAAGGCAAGTGAAAATTTGTTTTGCAATGGTATTATTATTTTATGAATATTATCAGTGTCGTAACTTGTTATTTGGTAAAATTATTTAGTGTTATTCATAATACTTAAGACAGTTTACCCATTCATATTGGTCAAGAGCCCATCATCTGACCAGTCCTAAATAGATGATAAAAACTAGCTGGCTGCTTTTAATCACTTTTCTAGGGTCGCATTAAATTTTGACGCTGGTGAAATCCAGTCGCTTTAGCTTTGTATTGGTTTAAAGGTAGGATACACGATTTGCAGATATCAAAAATCTTTATTACTAAATTATTAAGAAATATCTTGCGTATTTGAAAGTAAATAATGATTCTGGGCATCCAGCAAAATGATTGCGCTAGATATTCGGTAATTGTTCCAAAAAATTAATTTTTCTTGCTTTTCTCAGCATCCATAATTATAAAACTTCGGACAGGTCACCCAAACGATATTTACTATAAAAAAACAACCCCACAAATCCACCCATTCCTGATAATTCAAGCAATTACCAATGGTGTATCCTACCTTTAACCAGTTCGCGCCGGATGACGAATATAAACGCAAAAATTTCCCCAAATTCAAAACGGATGACGAATATATACGCCAAGTTCAAGTTCGGAAATATATGTCAGCAGCGCGCAAGGCCGGAAATGCGTGGGTGTGCTACCCAGCACTATAGGCCTGAACACGCTTCGGATCGAGTTTCGTTAAAAATAATCCCGCCCGTCGGCTCGGCGATGTTAAAATAATCCCGGCGCGAACTGGTTAAACCTCACAAGACATGTGCAATATACTATAAACGAGTCCGTATTGCATAGTCTTTATAATTCCCGCTGTACCAGCAGCTTGCGTTCTGCGTAGCATTGCACAGTACACAGGAAGCGCACGCCAATGTCCATATTAGGACTTATCACGCAATGTGAGACTGATCCCGTGAGTGAGGATATCCAAGAAACATATCATAAACGTACATGTATCTACATTTGTAAAGGGGTGTTTCACAAAATATGAAGTATATTAATTGTTCATTGCAAATCATTGCAAACTTGTATTTTTGACTTGTTTTGACGTGTTTTACCCAAAAGGTAATTATGAATGGGAATGTACATTTATTAAATGTACGTTTAAAACTGGCTTATGGGCCTACACATTTTTAACTTCCTCGCCTTCGGCTTGGGTCATTAACTTGTCCAGGCCCATGAGTCGGTTTTGTACATAAGTTTAAAACCGGCCAACCGCATATTTATTCTCTTATTGATACACACATTCACAGGTTCAGTTTCTCAGGCCATCCTGGTCAAAGGTGGAAGCAATATTGCAAAAGAGTGTGATTCCCATCGCAAACGAGGTAATTATTTCCAGAACTTATAAAATTGAACAGAACTGGCTATGGGCACAGTCCAAAGTGTGATAAAACGTAAACAAATGAAATGGGGTTTGTTTTTTTCAGATTTATTCATATTTGTAATCTGAGATATGTCTACTACACGTGGAATAAAAGCGTTTTTAATGAAAACCGTTTAGCATTTTTCATTTTCACGAATACAAAATGTGACTCTCTGTGGGCCTTTTTCTCAGGCTTTTTACTTTTTGACATTTCCATAAATGCAAACTTTAAGCAGGCATAACTCATCAATAATGTTAATGCACAGCGTCAATTAATACTCTTTTTTGTGGAGCCGGTCACATATTAGCATATCATTTAATTCTTATTACTTCGTTCCCAAACAGACCCAAAGAAACTGGTCTATGTCACTACTGCTGGGGTTCTTCAGAGCAGCTGTATATTCCATGTTGTCACTCCAAAAACCGCAAACGAAATCAAAACAATTGTGTTCAGGACTTTGAACGAAGCAGAGAAGATCAAACTCAAGTCGCTTTCCTTCCCAGCATTAGGCACAGGTAAAGACTAGGTCACACTGTCGGGATTTTATTGATGATAGCCCACGATTCACAAAATTCGGGTGATTCGTGGACATACTCGTAGTGGCTTCTGGGTAAATCCTGATGAATCTTGACGAGTCGTGATGAATCTTGGCTGGTCGGCAAACTCCCTGACAGTTGTAAACTGTTCAAAACTGTTCAAAACTGTTCGAAACTGTCAAAGCGGTGCTAAGATATTATTTAAAACTGTAGAGCGTGCGGTTGCATTGCGATCGTAACTCAATCGCGAACATTCGGTGCGCCATCTTGTATGCATCCATGGCCTTTTGTGGCCAATCGCGCTGACAAATCACTACGAATATTCACGACTGTTTTACGATGTTATAAATCAATGTTAATCTTTAGCGCAATCGTCTGTAATTATAGAGTAGTCCTGACTAGTCCTGACGCTATCGTACTACACCTGTAATGCACCGTGATAGACCGTAATAGGTCATGATGATTCAGCTTCAAAATCGTACAAACATTGTTGATATACATACAAAGGTTGTCTATATTCGAAGTGTCACTGTAGGACCGCGAGTATTCGTAAGAGGGTGCCAATCGGGGCACTTTTCTCCTGATTTACCCAAATTAACACTTGCTTACGACTATTAAAATCGGAGGCTGTGGTCGAAAATATTTTGACAGTGTGACCATAAATATTATTTTAGGGATGGAATTGCATCGCTATTGTGCACAAACTGGATGTACATAAAGATGGCACTTGTGAGAGAGCCAGTGATAAGGTTTCCAATGCATGTATTTGCGGAGTCTGCTCAATAGTCCGAAGGTTTGATAGTACGAAGGTTCGATAGCCCAAACGTTCATTTTAACGAATGTTCGATCATCCGAATTTAGGTACGAAGGTTCATAATGCAAGAAGAAAACAAGATACAATTGCCCAGAAAGAGAACAAGGTGCAATAGTCCTTAACCCTAATTACCCCAAGCCCATCAAACTCCAACTGCAGGTTTATTAGACTCGAACCTCTAATGAATCTTCGAACTATCGAACTAACAAACCTTAGGACTATCAGCGGCTCCCGTATTTGCGACCTTAAAGGATTTTGGTGTGAGAGATCTGTGAGTAATAATTATTTTGGGTAAAAGTCACTGTGAATTTTGTCAAATTGGTTTTCAAAAGTCTGCTAAGCCAAATTAGAAATTCTTCCTCTGTAATTTTGGAAAGTGTTGTTGTCTGTTTTCCCCTTTTAAGCTTACAAACTTTTTCAGTTATTGTATAATATTTTTTTAGGGTAATGATAAAGTTGTTTTTTTACTAAAGGGGTGTTAAGATTAAGTAGTTTGCGATAACACTGTGTATCTTATTGTCTTTTTGACATGCAAGCCTTAAAATCTTATCTAAAGTTGTGTTGCACAACCTCTGAAATCGCTTACATTTGCTGATATACTTGATTGTGTGTATGAGGTACATAATCAGCATTCAATCCAGTTCATACTTCACGTGTATGCGAAGTGAATTGACGTCACAAAACATTCACTGCGAAAGTTCGCTGGCAGTTCAAAATGTGTTAAACCTTTGCGATTTTGCAGCGCAAAAATTTGCCTTGGCGTCACAAATTTGTGTTCGTGTTTGCGTTCGCGCCGAGTACATGTATGAACTGTCCTTGAAGCTAGCAAGGATGCCCTCATCAAATACGGTAGTGTAATAAAACAGATTTGTAATAACCAACTTTGTTCTTCAGGGCAAGCTGCTCAATCTGTCGCGGATTGCGCCAGTGCCATCATGACGGCAGTCGGTGAATTTGCAGTCAGTAAGAAGCCTCAACATCTCCGTTTGATCCGTGTGGTAATATTCCAGCAAGCCATGGTTCCTGGATTTGAAGATGCTCTGAAGGGAGTAGTCGGCACTTCGTACAATGAGCAAAAAGGCTTTTTTTCTAAAGGCCTTGGTAAGTATCTTGTTACTAACTACATCTTGTACCTGTACCTGAATAAAGAAAAAATTTAAGAGGTTCTTACAAAATGCGATGAAACTTGGGAGAGGTTGAAATAAGGGGTTTTAAAGCATTAGGAATCTCTTTAAAGGGATCGTATACGTTTGGTAATTGGAACCCACTGTTTGTTTCAATCCTGTATACACTGAACAAAAATATAAACGCCCACACAAATATAAACGCCCAAAAATTGTTATTTGTCTTGATTTGTAAACAACATTTGTGTCCATCTCTGCCTGTGAGGAATTGCTCAGTGATGCAGTAATTCCACCCACATCTGTGTTGTGGGTGGCAGAGATGGATACAAGTGTTGTTTACAAATCAAGACAAATAACCATTTTGGGGGCGTTTATATTTTTGTGGGCGTTTATAATTTTGTTCAGTGTAGTTATAGATATATACTACAAAACTAACCTGTACAAATTTCATTTCAAAAGGTGGTAGCGATTTTGAGATATTGCCGAAAATCTGGAGCGGTTATGTCCATGCAGGAAGATTAATCTGCATTGAAATACACAATCTGAGAAACGTCACTGCAGTAACGCTTCTCAGATTCAATTTTTTGAGGATAAAAAGTGATATCTTTTTCCATAACCGCAGTACTTCGAAGTGAAAAGTTTCTTAAAATGCATTATACTATCCAAAGCTGCTGTACTTCTTACCAAGTAAGTTTTTATTGCCATTAATTGTTGGAGTAATTACCAAACGTATACGATCCCTTTAATCCTCCTAGGCTCCTATGCGGAAGTCACTTTGTGGGCCAGTTGTTCAACTGCACAAAAATGCAAACAATGTGTGTTTTTGTGCATATTGATTGTGCATTGAAGCTGTGGACAGAATTGTGTTTCCCATAGCAGTCAGGTTTCTTATGCATTTTCGTTCACTTTTTGTGTAGATTTGCTAAACTGTACATTTTTGGAAACGTTAGGATATACTTAACATTTGTTTTCAGGTTCTTTATGGCGACGATCTTGGATTGTTTTAATGGCATTTTGATGACTTCATGATGACGTCACACATTTTTCACAATTGTGTGCATATGTCTATGACCCAATAAACATATTACAAAAGTAATTTTAAATTTATTATGATCTGTTGATGAGATATAACTTAAAGGTCTAAAAATGAAACAAAATCATAAAACAAATCACACGATGACGTCGTCATGATGTCACTTCAATGTCTATCTATAACACATCCCGCCATACCTGCATACCAAGTTTGAACCCAATCAGACTTACAGAGATATAGGGCATTGAACAAAAATGGACCTTTAATTTGACACCCAATGACTTTTCATGTGTCACGTCACATTAAAGGTCCATTTTCTAAAAGAACCTGAAAACAAATATAAACATTGGTTTTCATGTTGAGTATATCCTAACGTTTCCAAAAATGTATAGTGTAGCAAATCTCAAAAAAAAAGTGAACGAAACTTTCAATATGTACAATTTGAACCTGTCTATAAGGAACACATGCAAAAGGGTGGACTCGGGACATTTGTGCATATTTGTGCTGTTCATAGGAGAGTTGAAATACTTTTTGTTGTGCTTCATTTGGTAATTCCGTAAACAAGTTATGCATGTTTAAAACTGCATTTATTAACACGATGCCAAAGTAAAATGTGAAGACAAAAAGCCTAAATAATTCTAGTTTTGCACATGTAATAAGGACAAACTATTTTATTCAACTACTTTAAAAATAGTAAATATTGTTTTCACTATGGCAAAGATGGCAGCACGTAAATATTAACCCGAGTTCCTGAAATTGTAATGCAACTGATATATGTGTAAGGTGTCACAGCTGAATTTGAGCAGGTGCATATTTCTTTAATTATTCAGGGATTTATTGGCGGGACCATCATTGTTATGTTAATGTATATTTAATCTTATTTTGTTAAGTAGGTATTTGTGGTTTAGCTGGCTGGAATGTAGTTGGCGTGCTTGAGGGATTTCAGGTATGCTGTGAAATTAGTTGGAGTTGTATAAAAGGTGGGAATAACAGTAGAGCGAGGACAGATGTTACTACTAGAAGCTGGTATGAAAGTGAACAGTGGTTTTGAGTGCTGCTGGCGGAGCCATTTCTTGGCAGCTTGTGTTATCCCTTGACCCATCAGCACAGGAAAATTGAAGTCCTGTGAGGTTTCTCGGGTGTGGCTCGGACAAGCAGGTCAGCGTGGCAATTATAATCATGGTCCCTATGTCACGTTACTTGAGCTGATGTTTGCGGGCAGTAATGGTGTTCTGGATCCTAGTCGAGTGATTGGACCTTGAGGATTGGATGCCGTATGACAGATGCCTGCCCACTGAGTAATCACTGGACCTTGAGGGTTGGATGCTGTATATCAAATGCCAGTAACCAGTATTTCGGACGCCGTGCCTGATATCGTCCAATATTCTCATTCTCGGCTTGTGCGAGGGGCGTCGCATCCTATCTAACCAGCAGAACTAGCAACATTCTGTATTGTATTAAATGTTATTGTATTATTGATGTATTTATTCACCGCACTTGTATTTTGGATGTACCGAATCCACTTGTATTTTTTAATGTACCGCATTCGGTGGTATTTTGGATTTACCGAAATCACCTGTAATTTAGATGTATTGAATTTACAGTTTGTTCTTAATGTATGGAGATACTGTGCAAACCAAAGCATTCGTTAGCCTGCATGTAGGCCTATGTGTATGAAATGGTCATCAGATCGGGAATTATGAAATTGCGTACTAATTGAATTACCTCGAATTATATTTTTGATACGCTTTTAGGCTTTTAAAATAACTTGAGATAATTCTAGACTGTAAAAACAGACAAATGATGTAACCATAATCGAGTTAATAAATTGATTTAATTGATAAATTGTTTAATTCATAAATGTTAGAAACGATACAAGTTGTATTTATTGCAAGTATCCCGGAAGTTGTGACATAAGGTATAGCAAAACTAATATAGCATGGTTTATTTTGGGTGAGTCGATATTAGATCACCTCGGTTTTGGAAGTTGACAAACTAGTTTCCTCATCTTCACCATGGACCTCGGGAACTAGTTTGTCAACTTCCAATAACTTAGGGAGCTAATATCGCTCAAACCCTGTTATAATACTCTATTGCACCTCTTGCTTAGTGAAAAGTGATGGAGCAAACTCTTGTTCTTTTTATATCAATATTTGTGTATTGATGTATGCGACTGTCTGCATTTGGTTGATAGGGTACGTCAAATCTGCCTTGTCTGCTGCTGTGGTTAGTAGTGCTGCCTCTGCAGATGCTTCAACAGATGACGAAAGTCTCCAAGAAACCATGATTCTTAACATCTACGCAATGGACTTGTCTTCTGTTACCAAAGCTGCTGACAAGATCGATAAGTTCCAAGATGAGGAATATACCGTTGAGGTAGACAATTGTTGCATGGCTTTTTTTAAAATAACTTTGGAAGACCTGGGGCAGTATTTGCCAATGCAAATTTATTTTAACTCTGAGTTCATGTAGTGCACTCGTATTCACTCATGCATGTGCACTCGTACTCACTCCTGTAGTGCACTCGTACTCACTCATGCAGTACACTCGTACTTACTCCTGTAGTGCACTCGTATTCACTCGTGCAGTGCACTCGTACTCACTCCTGTAGTGCACTCGTACTCACTCATGCAGTACACTCGTACTTACTCCTGTAGTGCACTCGTATTCACTCGTGCAGTGCACTCGTACTTACTCGTGCAGTACATTCGTACTCACTTATATTGTGTACTCGCTCATGTACAGTGCTCTCGTACTCGCTCATTTGATTGGGCGATGGACCGAGCCGAAGGCAATGTCCATTACAGTAGCCATCCCGGTCATCAGGGGCGGAGATTTCTTGTTACATGTGGGGGGGGGGGGGGATGTTTTTTGTCCAAGATGAAAACCTGCGAAGCGCGGATCGCGAAGCCTTTACGGCATGGGGGTTCAGGCCAGGGCCCGCTTAAGGGCCCCGTGAAATGTTGCATTCTAGATGCTCTGTAAATGCAATTTTAGGCCATTTAGAGGCATAATTGATGAAGGAAAAAGAAATAAAAAACTTCAAAATTGGAGTATGTATTGGAGTATATGCATACATATTCGTAATAAAACAGTATTTAATTCCCTCAAAATAAATATACATGTACAAGTGATTGTATATCTACTTTGGGGTATGAGAAATATTAAACGTTTTTAAAACTTCTGTTACCAAGGCTGCATTCCACTTACGCGAACTGTTTGCGCGAACGTTCGCCTACGTTTTGAGTTTTGCGTTAGTTGAAGTGGTTAGTTGATATTTTAAAACTACGTTTTTCAAAATGGCGGCGCTATGTGACAGTGACATCGTTTGGTTGGCTGCTTTTTGTCCAACTCATTATTTTTCTTAAAAATATCCCTATAACTGCTCAAACAATCCCCCATTTATAACGAAAAGTATGAAACGTAAAAAGAAAAACTGTGAAAAGAACACTGCCGTCTGCTAACCTCTTCACCATCTTTTAAAATACGTCACTGGCCAACGGCGAACAGCTCGGAATGTCGTTTGCTGTATTCGCTAGGGTTAGCCAACATAATTGTAGCACATTGCGTTCCACTCACGCGAACCAACGCTAACGTTGGCCAACGTTCGCGTGAGTGGAACGCACCCCATCTTTCCTCGATACCTGTACCCAAGCCTGGACGTCCAACGTGGTTTGTCTGGTCTCCTCGCGCTCCGTTTACAGTGAGGTAAACATGCGGGAGGCCAATCACTACGAAGCTGTATTAGGGACATGGTGAAAATAATTATTTTCTCTCACTTCAGCTAACTCGTACGTACGACTTGTATGTCGTACGTACGACTTGTATGTCGTACGTACGACTTGTATTGTCGTACGTACGACTTGTATGTCGTACGTACGACTTGTATGTCGTACGTACGACTTGTATGTCGTACGTTACGACTTGTATGTCGTACGTACGACTTGTATGGTCGTACGTACGACTTGTATGTCGTACGTACGACTTGTATGTCGTTACGTACGACTTGTATGTCGTACGTACGACTTGTATGTCGTACGTACGACTTGTATGTCGTACGTACGACTTGTATGTCGTACGTACGACTTGTATGTCGTACGTACGACTTGTATGTCGTACGTACGACTTGTATGTCGTACGTACGACTTGTATGTCGTACGTACGACTTGTATGTCGTAGGGTACGACTTGTATGTCGTACGTACGACTTGTATGTCGTACGTTACGACTTGTTGTCGTACGTACGACTTGTATGTCGTACGTACGACTTGTATGTCGTACGTACGACTTGTATGTCGTACGTACGACTTGTATGTCGTACGTACGACTTGTATGTCGTACGTACGACTTGTATGTCGTACGTACGACTTGTATGTCGTACGTACGACTTGTATGTCGTACGTACGAGTTATATGTCGTACGTACGAGTTATATGTCGTTACGTACGAGTTATATGTCGTACGTACGAGTTATATGTCGTACGTACGAGTTATATGTCGTACGTACGAGTTATATGTCGTACGTACGAGTTTATATGTCGTACGTACGAGTTATATGTGTACGTACGAGTTATGTCGTAAGTACGAGTTATATGTCGTACGTACGGAGTTATATGTCGTACGTACGAGTTATATGTCGTACGTACGAGTTATATGTCGTACGTACGAGTTATATGTCGTACGTACGAGTTATATGTCGTACGTACGAGTTATATGTCGTACGTACGAGTTATATGTCGTACGTACGAGTTATATGTCGTACGTACGAGTTATATGTCGTACGTACGAGTTATATGTCGTACGTACGAGTTATATGTCGTACGTACGAGTTATATGTCGTACGTACGAGTTATATGTCGTACGTACGAGTTATATGTCGTACGTACGAGTTATATGTCGTACGTACGAGTTATATGTCGTACGTACGAGTTATATGTCGTACGTACGAGTTATATGTCGTACGTACGAGTTATATGTCGTACGTACGACTTAAATGTCGTACGTACGACTTAAATGTCGTACGTACGACTTAAATGTCGTACGTACGACTTAAATGTCGTACGTACGACTTAAATGTCGTACGTACGACTTAAATGTCGTACGTACGACCTTAAATGTCGTACGTACGACTTAAATGTCGTACGTACGACTTAAATGTCGTACGTACGACTTAAATGTCGTACGTACGACTTAAATGTCGTACGTACGACTTAAATGTCGTACGTACGACTTAAATGTCGTACGTACGACTTAAATGTCGTACGTACGACCTTAAATGTCGTACGTACGACTTAAATGTCGTACGTACGACTTAAATGTCGTACGTACGACTTAAATGTCGTACGTACGACTTAAATGTCGTACGTACGACTTAAATGTCGTACGTACGACTTAAATGTCGTACGTACGACTTAAATGTCGTACTACGACTTAAAATGTCGTACGTACGACTTAAATGTCGTACGTACGACTTAAAATGTCGTACGTACGACTTAAATGTCGTACGTACGACTTAAATGTCGTACGTACGACTTAAATGTCGTACGTACGACTTAAAATGTCGTACGTACGACTTAATGTCGTACGTACGACTTAAATGTCGTACGTACGACTTAAAATGTCGTACGTACGACTTAAATGTCGTACGTACGACTTAAAATGTCGTACGTACGACTTAAAATGTCGTACGTACGACTTAAATGTCGTACGTACGACTTAAATGTCGTACGTACGACTTAAATGTCGTACGTACGACTTTAAATGTCGTACGTACGACTTAAATGTCGTACGTACGACTTAAATGTCGTACGTACGACTTAAATGTCGTACGTACGACTTAAATGTCGTACGTACGACTTAAATGTCGTACGTACGACTTAAATGTCGTACGTACGACTTAAATGTCGTACGTACGACTTAAATGTCGTACGTACGACTTAAATGTCGTACGTACGACTTAAATGTCGTACGTACGACTTAAATGTCGTACGTACGACTTAAATGTCGTACGTACGACTTAAATGTCGTACGTACGACTTAAATGTCGTACGTACGACTTAAATGTCGTACGTACGACTTAAATGTCGTACGTACGACTTAAATGTCGTACGTACGACTTAAATGTCGTACGTACGACTTAAATGTCGTACGTACGACTTAAATGTCGTACGACTTACGACTTAAATGTCGTACGACTTACGACTTAAATGTCGTACGACTTACGACTTAAATGTCGTACGACTTACGACTTAAATGTCGTACGACTTACGACTTAAATGTCGTACGACTTACGACTTAAATGTCGTACGACTTGCGACTTAAATGTCGTACGACTTGCGACTTAAATGTCGTACGACTTGCGACTTAAATGTCGTACGACTTACGACTTAAATGTCGTACGACTTACGACTTAAATGTCGTACGACTTACGACTTAAATGTCGTACGACTTACGACTTAAATGTCGTACGACTTACGACTTAAATGTCGTACGACTTACGACTTAAATGTCGTACGACTTACGACTTAAATGTCGTACGACTTACGACTTAAATGTCGTACGTACGACTTAAATGTCGTACGTACGACTTAAATGTCGTACGTACGACTTAAATGTCGTACGTACGACTTAAATGTCGTACGTACGACTTAAATGTCGTACGTACGACTTAAATGTCGTACGTACGACTTAAATGTCGTACGTACGACTTAAATGTCGTACGTACGACTTAAATGTCGTACGTACGACTTAAATGTCGTACGTACGACTTAAATGTCAGACTTATGTCGTACGTACGACATAAGTAGGCCTACGCCGCGCGCACCTCATTCGGTAGGGCGACCGTGGAGCTACTCCAATGCTACTAGGTACTGGTAGCATTGGAGTAGCTCCACGGTCGCCCTACCGAATGAGGTGCGCGCGGCGTAGGCCTACTTATGTCGTACGTACGACATAAGTCTGACATTTAACTCGTACGTACGACATATAACTCGTACGTACGACATATAACTCGTACATGTACGTACGACATATAAGTCGTACGTACGACATATAACTCGTACCTGTACGTACGACATATAAGTCGTACGTACGACATATAACTCGTACATGTACGTACGACATATAAGTCGTACGTACGAGTTAGCTGAAGTGAGAGAAAATAATTATTTTCACCGTGTCCCTTAGACAGCTTCGTAAATCACAGACCGATCATTACAAAAAGTTTGTACACGCCTGCGCCGTGAGTCCTCCAACTGGGCGTTTTATTCGACTTTATTAAGTCACTTCTTGATTATAATCTCAATGCAGGGAAAGTAAACTTACGACACTCGCACTTGCTGGGGCTGCGTGGTGCGCTGGCTTGTCAAGGGGTATTTGCATGTTACGGACTTTACGCAAATTAGGACGCCTACCCGTAAAAAGTGGGGGGGATGATTACATTGGTCATCCCCCAGATCAAAAAGTGGGGGGATATATCCCCCCATCCTCCCCGGGAATCTCCGCCCATACCGGTCATTATCCCACGGTGAAGACTGGCTTGTTCACACCTATTACCATTAATATGTACCTTTTTTAACAAAATAAACAGTTTTAATGCTCAAATGTTGTGACTTAAAATTTTTTCAGTGTTATTTTTAGACTTTTGTATTCGTGTTCAGGAGTCATATTTTAGTGTATTCATGGTACCTTGTCTCTTCGATATGCATTATTATTGCCCATATTTTAATACCAGAGTGTAGATGACCACTGACCTATCCTGTGCATAGCAACTCGCTAACGCTAGCAGACGACACATACGCTTATCATTTGAAAAATGCCTCCCGCTTGATACAAATGCTCTACGCGTAGATATTTGATGCGTGCTTTATTCTTGTACTACTGTATTGTTACAAGTTACCATAAGACTGTTATATTTTTGGGCCAATCATTGGCTTACATGATAAATGATCAATACTGGTTCAGGGGCCAATTTTACTAAACGCTATAATATAAGGCGTGTCTTAGGGCGAGTTACTCTTCCTAACTCGCAACTCGTCCTAAGATCGATTTCACCAAAGTTAAGACGGGCTCAACATGTCCTAACTTGTCTGAACTCGTTAATCTGTATATCGTCTAGAAACGATTGCATTATCTTCTCGTTAAAGACAAATCATCGACCTACAGTTATAGTGTCGAAGAAGAAACAGATATGAAAAGATTTTTGATACGGTGTATAGTTTAAAAAACAATCGGTTTTTTGTATACGCCAACAACCAGTTAACTCTGTCGTATAAAGAACATGCACCACTACCGTACCGTGATTGTATTGCGCAGACTAGTTTTTTAGTGAAAGTTTGTGTTCTATATGCACGCGCGTGCGCGGGAAGTTGGTTTGCGTGTTTCTGTTTCCTCTAGCGGTAAAAACAAACATGAAACAGCCATCAAATTGGTAGTTGCAATGCGTCTTTTATAGGATGGGTTTAGTGAAATCGATCTTAGGACAAATCTTAGCCAAGATCTATCTTTGAGCGGAGATTCGTCCTAAGTTCTAAGATGGGTCATATAAGATAAAACAAGTTTCTATTCGCTTTGTTCTTGAAGCCGGTCTTAATATCACTTTTAATACACCTCAACGTGATCTAGTCTCGACCAATCAGAAGCTGTTAACTCGCCAAGATATTTATTAGTCCTTGTTTTTGTTATACTCCAACGCACTTCAATGGTGCCCCCCCCCCCCCCCCAAAAAAAAAGCCCCATGTTTTTTACATGGCACTCCAAATCACTCCAAGTAATGTCATAGGAAACTTCAGGAAAAATAAGACCAAGATATCCTGGCTATTTTGGCTAGTAGTTTGGGGTTTAGACCCTGTTTTGTGAAGCACATTCAGGAGTCCTTTTGCATCCAAAAAATAAAATGCACCTGTGAATTTACTTTGACACGGTTAAGTTTTTTTTCGGTGCGAAAGGACCACAAGCTTCACTTCACAAAATAGGGTCTGGAGCTAAAACTACCAGCCCAAATACAGATATCTTGGTATCTTCTAGAAAATATTTCCATTCATTAGTATATATGTAGGTAGTTTTGGCCTCAGGGTAGTGGAAGTATGCTTGTCGGTTGAGTTATGCTTGTCTTTTTTTTTTTTGGGGGGGAGGGGGGATGGTCCACCCTGTATAATTATTCAACAGTAACATATATTGCTGTTCATGTTTATTATTAAGGCATCCCTAAAATAATGAAAACTCTATAAACTAGGGACAGCTAGCTTTTCGTTGATTTTTAATTTTGCATTGCACCAACTGGGTTCTGTTGTTGTAATATACATTCACTTCAAAACAATCTATTTGAAAAAATTAATTCCAGTAAAAAATTGACACCATTTTTGCATTTGGTCAGTTTCCTTTTACTGTTTATTTTTTCCTCTAAAATGGAGACAGGTGAAATTTCACTACCACAATGAAGGAAATGTCAAGTTTGTGCGTGTCGAGGGTTGTACCATCAAGGTCAAAGATGCCTGCATTCAGATCCAAGAACTCTTCACACGAATGCAGAATGAGGAACTTGAAATGCAGCGAAGTGAGCACCTTTAAAAACAAATAAAGCTTTATAAAGACTAGGTATCTAAATAACATTCATTGAGGTAAATTATGTGCAACAAACACAAAGCTTTATCGTATTAGCTTAAAACTATAAACAACATTCATTGAGGTGAATGATGTCTAACAAACACAAAGCTTTATACAGACTAAGTATCACAGCTTAAAACTAACTAAATAACATTCAATTAGGTAAATTATGTGCAACAAACACAAAGCATCATATTAGCTTAAAACTATCTAAATAACATTCATTGAGGTAAATTATGTGCAACAAACACAAAGCTTCAACAGACTAAGTATCATATTAGCTTAAAACTATCTAAATAACATTCACTGTTGTAAATAATGTCTAACAAACACAAAGCTTTATAAAGACTAAGTATTGCAGCTTAAAACTATCTAAATAACATTCAATGAGGTAAATTATGTGCAACAAACACAAAGCACTATAAAGACTAAGTATCATATTAGCTTACAACTATCTAAATAACATTCTTTGAGGTAAATTATGTGCAACAAAAGCAAAGCTTTATAAAGACTATTAATATAAAAGACTTTATAAAGTTTTACAAAACGTGTTTGCGAGCAAACTTACTTAATTAATAAAACACGCAACAAAACACGCAAAAGATTGCAAAACAGGACAAGTAAGGTTCAGTTGAGCATGGCAATGGCTATGTTCTAATCATTATTTCTTCTTGAAACTTTTTACACATACAAACTATTGTATAAACAACAAAATATCAAAATTTCGAAAATGTGGGATAGTTACGAAAACCTAATTTGCATATTTTATTACCATTACCACTAATGGACTTTAATCCAAACACTATCTACGCAAACACTACGCAAAATCGTGTAATTTAGAGGGTTTTCGATTATCTGATCGCACCAAAAAAATGAGAATATGTAGAGGAGGACTCGGGCTTTCTAAATCACGCAAAATCTTAAAATTCACCACCCCTTCATATTTTGACTTTGGATGGCCATATCTCCGAATCACATCATGCGACTTTACTCCCATATTGTGGTGACAGGTCACATATTAGCCTAAAACTATTTAAACAACATTCATTGAGGTAAATTATGTCTAACAAACAAAGCTTTATATACAATAAGTATCATATTATTTTAACAATATCTAAACAACATTCATTGAGCTAAATTATATGCAACAAAGCTTTATAAAGACTGAGTATCATATTAGCTTAAAACAATCTAAACATTCATTGAGGTAAACTACGTCTAAAAAACACGCAAAGCTTTATAAAGACTAAGGGCCTTTCCAAATCCCTGGCTTCGTCTTCGTCTTGGCCTTAAGGTGATTTTAGGCTCCTAACTGCAAGAACTCGAGCCTCATTCTGGTGCCTGTTGTGCTTTAGAAACATTCGTTCGATTGATGTGAACCCTAAAGTTCAAATGTTTTCATTTGCTTTCAGTGATTTGGAATTCTGAGGCAAAGCCAACGCCGAAGACGAAGCAAAGATCTAAGAAACCATCATATTAGCTTTGCTGATCAGATTTGGTGATTGCTATAATAAGCCAATGTGCATTTTTGATGTTCTGTTTTGGCTCATCAGTCGCTTCATTTGAATTCAACTGGATTCCTATGGATAAGAAAGAACACTTCAAAATAGTACCACTGACTGCAGGCTCGGCTGAATACACTGCCGTAGACACACAGTTTCAGAAAAGTATGGGAGGCCGTCAAATTCAAGAGGTACAAAGTTATTTAGTTCTTGTACTTGATGTTTGTTAGTAATTTTTTATTATTCATTTTTTTATCATTGCAGTCCATTTCAAGGAAAAATGTTATGCTGCCTAAAAATGTTATACTTCAAGCGAATGTCCATGCGATGCAAATTCGTAAAGGTAATGGAGAACGTCACAATGAAACTTAAATTGTTGACGTCATAAAATTCACTTCAGATTTGCTTTCGACTGAAGTATGAACTGGGCTTAACTCATACATCATTAAATTTTACACATATTGTTTTGACTCCCTTATGCAAATAGATTTACAGGATTCAAAACCGAGATTTGCTAATGCAGTACCAAGCACGTAAGGCAGTGATGGAGGCCCGTCTTGATCGCACTAACATTGAAGAGTCCTTGTTCCATGGCACCGATGAGCAAACTTGTGATAAGATCAACAAGTTTGGTTTCAATCGTAGATTCTGTGGCAAACATGGTAAGAACCTCAATCTTAGTATAATTCTAAGAATCTATGGCCGAAATTTGATTATCTCCTGAACTGGAAACTGTATGAAGTTGAACATCGGCAGGTGTATTGCTCGGGACCCAAGAGCGCACAGTGCCAAGTTTAAAGCTCTTTGGATGAGTAGTTCTCAAAATAAAGGCTTATTACACCCTCAAACATGGCAGTATAAACTGCCACGCACTACTGCACATTTTGAACAAGCACCGTGCTGAGCAGCTCCATAAATTTGGCACCAGATCAGCAGCAACATTAGTCTTAGGCATGTTAAACTGGATCTGTGCATTTCAAAATAGAAAATTTGATCTAGTGCGAGTTTAAAAAATAAGACAAAATGTGTCCTGGTTGTGACCGATACTTTTACATAGGACCTGGTAAAAGATTAACTCTCCATAATTTAGTTTTTAAGGTGATTTAGTTTATTTAGTAATGACAAGAATCACTTGAATGTTGGTATATAGTGAAGGGGCGTGGTCTAGAGCATTGAATTCACCATCTGTGGGTAAAGCTGCAGGTTGTGTGTTCAAGTCTGGCGAGGGACCCTTGGGCAAGGCACTTTGTCACTCATTGTTTCTGTCCACCCAGTAGTAAATGGGTACCTGTGAGGGAAAACAAATTGTTGTTATTAGCTGCTTTGCGCAACAGAGCAGAGTTTGAGCTGTATAATCCCCAGGTAACTGAGATGGTGTTTGGAATGTTTCCTGGGCCCAATGAGCAGGGGTAATATTGACTAAGTCCTGGTAAGTACGTGCGCTATATAAGCATTCCGTATTATTTTTATTTTTATATTTTCTTTTTCCTTAGCAACTGCCTATGGAAATGGAACTTACTTTGCTGTGAATGCCAACTACTCTGCACAAACCCAATACGCAAAGCCGAATGCAAACGGTGTACAGCACATGTACCTGTCAAAGGTTGTGTGTGGGGATTACATCCGGGGAAACCTCGGAATGAAAACGCCTCCCAATAATCCAAGTCACCCCGACCAGCAGTACGACAGCGTGGTGGACAATGTAAACCAGCCATCAATCTACGTCATCTTCCATGATTCACAAGCCTACCCAGAATACCTCATCAAATTCCAGTAAATTAGACAGTTAGTCTTTGGACAACTGCAGTTATGGTATTCCCTCTGCACTGTGAGGCGTTCTGGAAAGATGTGTTAGTATTAGAAAAGAAAATATAATTCTTGCTCTTTTTTGTCAGAATTGTTTCTGATTTATAATTTTTTTTAATGATTTCCTCTCTGTTTTGCCAGCATTTTTTCTGATTTCAAGATTTTTGTCAGAATTGTCCCTGATTTCATGGATTTTTGGCCGGGAGACTTACTGGTCTTAGAACTTCGTAAAAAACTGGGTAAAAAAACAACGTTTTGAAGTAGAGATGATTATTGTAAACAACAATAATCTCTTATTGTGGGGGATTTCCTTGAAATTGTCATGTTATCATTGCTAACATAATTTTCCCTAAGGTTTTAATAGGGTAACTGTGTCAGTAAGAAAGTTGGTGAATTTGAAGCTCGTCAATACTGACAGATTTGATATCTGGTGACAAGATCGATGCGTGTAAATTATAGAGTATGATTTAGTCGTTTTAGATCATTACTATGTTCTCATAATTATTCAGTCACTTATCTGCTTTAGTAAATGTTATTAAAGTAAAATCACCCAAATAAAATTGTCATAACAAAAAATCCAATATGGGAATAAATATATTTCACGCAGATATTAATAATTTGTGCAAATTAGGCACCCTTCTCAAAATAGTTCCAGGTGTCTCTCCTTCGAAATATCTTATTTAGGGTTGGAAGAATCTATCTGCCAAGTTCGGTGCATTGGACCAAAATGTGCATTTTAAGGGGTGCCTTTAGGTAAATGTAAATCACAGACCCGTACCCATCTGAGTTTATCATTGACCCCCAACACTGCAGCTTCAGTGGATTTTTTTTTTCCCACTTTCATCCCACTTATTTTGCACTTCAATCCCACTTATTTTGCACTTCAATCCCACTTATTTTGCACTTCAATCCCACTTATTTTGCACTTCAATCCCACTTATTTTGCACTTCAATCCCACTTATTTTGCACTTCAATCCGACGTACTGTTTACATGCAAGTTCTAGCTTTGGATTTACATGAACAAAATCTATTGACAAATCAAAAAAGTAAAATAAGAAGTAACAGTCAAAGTGTTGATTTTTGCTAATTTATGCAAATGAAAGATGCCTATTGTAAGATTTTAGTAGAAGTACGTACGGGGTATCAAAGATTCAAAAATAACATTTTGAAATCTGAATTAAAAATAACCTCAACGAATTTAATGCGAACGCAAGTTTTATTCTATTCTACAAGTCGTTGGCGCGCAGATTGTAGTGCTATCAGTAGGCTACGGCAATATTGGAGTAATTTGACACGTGAAATTACCTGCATTTCAAGGATTTTGCACATTGATAGTCGATGGCATTGGCAGTAAATCAAAAGTGCAAATGATTTTTAAAGATTCCAGATTTAGGGCCTAGTTATTTCAAAATTACAACGGTGATATTGGGGAAGACAAAGGAGCATAAAAGATGAATTTCACTGGCAGTTGTGGGGAAAAAAAGACGATAAATACGGTACGTGATTGAAGCTTGAAATTTAAATGTGCACTGAAGTTGGACATTAATGGTTGCATGGACTAAAACAAAAGTTAAATTAGAGCAAGGATGAATTAACTTACGCGTTTATGCTTACTAGTTTTCCTGAAGTAAGAACAGAAGTAAACTTGTTTATATAAAGAAACGGTAATCTTTTGTTCGCATCAAATTTCGTTCGGACCTATACAACAAGTTCAGGCTAGTAATAATATTAACGGGAGTGTGTCCGGAAATTGGGCTGTTTACCGTGTGTATGCATTGTTACCGCGGCCCAGATTTCGGACACATTTTTTTAGTCGGCTGATTTCCCTATTTGTTTTTTCCCTAGGCTAGTTTCATCTCTGAGAGAAATAAAACATTTTATTTGCTTGCATTGTTTTTCTATATTGCATGTGCCCAGGGGCCAATTTCATAGAGCTGCTCAGCCCAAAACTTTGCTTAGCATGACAATTTCGGTCCTTGGCAAAAACAAGGTTACAGACCAAATTTTCACCTGATCTTTATTGTTCTGGATTGATAATCAGCTGGTTTTGTTTTGCTTAGCATGAAAAACACGTATAATTTTGGCTGGTAACCTGTTTTTAATGAGCAAGACTTTATGAAATTGGCCCCAGTTCTCGTCTCAATATGACTGAACAATTTGCATTCCATTTGAAAAGCGAGTCCAAGGCAATAGTTATCTATTGGCCATAGTTATCTATTGGCCAAGGACTGGAGATGTCATGTATTCTTTCTGCAAAACAGCGCAATCATTCAACAATTTAAAGTCTATTAAAAAAAAAGGATAAACTAAAACGGAACCCCTGAGATGTAGGCCTAATGCTTTTCTTTATCGTATTCATGCTCCTATCTGAACAGAAAATTCCCAAGCTTACAAATTCCTATCTTGCTCCAGAGAATTTACCTGAAGTTGTTTTTTCTCGCCCGACAACTCAATGGAACAAGCTCCCCGAGTCTACGGTTACGGCTTGCATATTAGTTAATGGGTCTCCCGTTAATTCAGTAGGCCATTCACTCCATCCACAAGCAGCACATACAATAATGTGCCTCAGTCTTCAATTATACGAAGTTGGTTATAACCTGGAAGATTACTGCACAGTCTGTATTGTTATTGTATACACACCCACACATACATGTACAGGCTAAATTTATGAAATTGATCGTCTAGGTCGAGATCTTTGCAATTGCGCAAAACTTTGAATTAGACTAAAGAGTTGTTCTTAATGCAAAAACAGTTTCAGCTTTAATAGTAGCATCTTTTTTCCAACTTAACTAAAGTTTACTTTTCAAATACATATGTGTAGATTTTAATATAATAGTAGGTTAACAATTGACTACACCAAATGTGCAAAGCAATTCCATATAAGCAATATTAGGAAGTTAAAGGAACACATGCAAAACTACACTCTAAAAACTGTGTTTAGTGAGGAAACACTTTTCTTGCGATCAGTTTGTGAACGTGTTTAGAAGCTAAATGCACGCATCCAATTCCTAAACATCAACGTTCAATGGCTAAACACAATCCGTCCTCATGCTAAACATGTTTAGTATTTAAACATGTTTACAAACTGATACTGATAGCAAGAAAGTGTTTAGAAAAGTGTTTACTTGCTAAACACAGTTTTTGCAGTGTATATTAGTTCATTATTTGATGCTGGTGCAAAAATATTTTTTTTTTAAATTACACTCCTATGGTTTGACAGCACATGTGGACAAACGAGTCCAGAGTCCAGCTGTTTGCATGTGTTTATATGGGAACATTTTTGTGCTGCTTAACAACTGACCCAATTAGTGACTTCCGTTAAAAGAAATATAAAAAAATATATAGCTTTCGTGGCATAAGTTGGGGATTTTAAAAAAATTAATAGTACATAAAGAATGAATTATATTAGTGTAATGGCAGAATTTTAAAACTCATTTATGTTATAAAGTGTTCCAAGTCATTTCCATAGAACGAATATTTTATGATTAGATATTCATAAAAGGAAATTTAAGTTGTACATGTATAAAGAAATGTGTTAATATTACAAAAGAATGGTGATTCATGTCTGTAACGGGCACTTTCCCACGTTACTCGGCAGTGTCGCATACTATTGATATTCAAAATTTCCAGAGGATCCAATCCGTGTTTAATGTTCATTTGTTATGGCTTTTTTCAAGCCGCTCATGGACTAATATAACTATCGAGATTATGCTTTTATGGATGCAACTTTGGTTGACTTTTAACCGCATTTTTTGGTTGATTGTTATTTCTCTGTAATAAGACTTGTGCCTTCAGTTATCTATTGAAACGTAAAATTTCGGCAAAAGAGCAGCCAATTTTTAACCACTGCGTCATTCTGTTTTGCGCGAAATGGAATGCTGCTGAAAATGGTCATTCTGTTTTGTTTTATGACCAGTCAAAGGTACTGTTGTGTCATTCGATTTAACAAAATAATTATCCAATTTAACAATTCAACTAAACAGCATTCAAATTCGGAAGAGCGTTTTCAAGGCGTGCGTTCAGTCATTCAAATTCATTATTGGGCAGGCATCTCCGTCATTTGTGCAATCTAAAAAACGCTCTGTTAAACTTTTGTTTCATTTATAATGCTAAAGGCAAAAAAAACGGTTCACTTATTAGCACTTGAGTCGACATATGAACTAGGATAAAAAACAAAACAAAGAAACACCCAAACAATAACAAACGTTAATGTTTCACAAACAAAAATTAGGTATTGGTCAGATAACCCCCCCCCCCCCCCCCCCCCCCCCTTTAGGCTCCCTAATTTATGGAAAGCTACATGAAACATAAATGAATACAGAAAAACTAAAGGCAATGACTGACTTTTATAAGTGAAGATACGAAACTAATGTCGATTGCCTCTACAATTCTGAATTCTGAATTTGAAACACGCGGTAAAAACCGGAAAAGTAAAATCGCTTTAATTCGAACGCACGAACATTTATTTGGCTGCTCATTTGCCGAAATTGACCGGGAAAACCTATATCAATCATGGAAACGAATTGTTTGTAAGGATCGTTTTTAAAAGTAATGCTTTAGATTTTAAAGGCTGGAATTTTGTCATTTTAGGTCTACTTAGGGCCTATATCGATTTGTTTCTTGTAAACCCAATCGTTTACTCAGATACATACATGTATAATAAATTGTCATCATAATAAAATAATCGAATACAATTGTTATGTACTTCGTTATATTTCAGAGTCGGTCTTTTAGTGCCATATATGAGCCAGAGTTGAGTGGGCTAATACAAACGTTCAAGTTCGAGAGCAAAACAAGTACAACATGACTTGCGGTCTTAAACGTTTACGCTGTACTCTAATAATGAGAGTTCGGGAGTGCCCCTTAAAAAAACAGACATCAAATCTCTGAACCAGTTCGTGTCGGATTTATTTTAAAGTTATCGAGACCACTGGCGGGATTATTTTTATTTAGTAAAATATTCCTGTTTTGCTAATGCAACTACTACAAGATGCCAACACTTAGTTTATTAGCAGCGTTATTTACATGTGCTTGCCAACACGCTGTCGTCTAGGGCATGATATTACGTTAACCGCTACCCGCCATAAAACCTGACGCGTGTATATACGTCATCCGTGGAACTACACACAGGGCCGCGGTAATATATACAAATATTTGCAAGCCCAGCTGAAAAGCACCCTTTCAAGAATTTCAAAAGAGACTAAGGAACAATAGTTAGGACATTTGAATGTCAAGAAATTACTAGACGCAGCTGATAATCCTCGGCTATATGAATTTAATGGAGATAATAGAACTATAGGGTGTTGAATAGGCCTATAATCACTAAAGCGTGATACCACGATATGGCATACTACACGTTCATCGCGTCAACGAAGCATGCTTGGCATCGTCAACGTATATTCACGTCCACCGCTGTGTATGCTATACCTGTCAGTCGTATATACCCGTCCTCCGCAGCGCTAGCGGGCAACTTTTGGCGTAAATACACGTCAACCGCAACAACCAATGAAACTATTGCAGTGTATATAAGCGTCCTCCGCGGAATTAAACTATTGTGCCTGGCGGATTAACGCGCCATCCGCGGATATAGTTGTGTAGTAACTTTGTGCAGCTTGAAACTTGTACGCAGGTGCACCACGTACGCGAAAAACATTCTTGGGAGTTTAGGTACCAGACATGATTTTCTACGTGTTGGGTGCAGGAAAAAGTACTGACTTTTGGGCTGTTGTTTTTTTGGCAGTCTACCAGTTGGGTTTTAGCGTTACAGTTTTTGAGAAGTTGGAATTGTGGAGTGACAATTCCTAGTGTGTTTTTCTAACGTTTTCTACCGGACTATGACAATCTTAACACTAGTCGTCGTGATATAGATATTAACTGTTCGTGCTGTTAATGTATGGTTTAAGCTCGCCTAAGATATCTACGGTTTTGGATCATTATTGTATGTGGAACAACGAGTTAACTTTCGGGCCACGTGTACAAGTGCAAGGATTGCACGCGTACGAACTATACGAAGCCAATCCAGTCCCTTTCCCGTTGCGTGCACACACCGACAAGAATTCTACGTTGGCCTGGTTGTGACTTCGCGAATCAGCCCGCATAGACATATCACCGGGGAGTCTAACTTATTGCCGCGGGGTGAATCTGAATTTGGACATCGAAATACCTAGACGCCGTTGGTAAGTGGTTACAGCATCTACTGCTAATAGTTAACCGCTTCAGTTGTATACGTCCTCTGGCGCGAACTGGTTAAGTGGAAGTTTCAGGATAGCATGGAACAGAGAGTGAAACTTTGATAATTTCTGCGTTGATTGATTTCAAATTTTAATTCCGATTTAAAGTTTTAGCCTTGTGTAATGAGGTATAAATCTTGAACTTTGTTGACACCCCGTGTACGTTTTGATTTACACTGACATTTGCATGCTAGAAAGGTGAAGAGTTATACGTTTTCGAACCGTACTAATCACACCTCCGAGTCTGCCGGTACGACCAGTGATTTGTTTATTTTGATGCTAAATATTCACAAAATTGCACTATTTTTTTGTCGGAAATAATTATGTGCATGTGTATAATGTATCGCGCCATTTATCTATAATAATTATGCTGTGTATGCATTTGACGCGCATGGCCAAACACCAACGACGTTCGCGAATAATGTACAGTGGACATTCCTTTGTCTTTGTGTAGTTAAGACAACGTTGGCTAAATAGGGCCTACTCATTTTTCTCGCGTTCGTACAAAAACTTGAAACCCTAATTTTGATTATCGGCCTTTCAGGCTTTCGTTACCCGTCATTTGTCTATATACATTTATAACCCAACCCGATTCCCTTTCTAAAGCTCTTTTTTACGTGAGTTTTCCGACTACCTAGAAACTGTTTTACTGTCTACCGCGCCACTGATAATTACTGGTGATTTTAACATTCATGTCGATGATGTTGACAACTATGATGCGACATGTTTTTCTAAGTTATTAGAATAATTGAATCTTGAACAGTTTGTTGATCAACCTACTCATGTTTTGGGTCATACATTAGACTTAATTATTACTCGTAAGTCAGATTCAATAATTGAAAGTAAACCGGTTACCGATTACTTATTTTCGGACCATTATTCAGTTTTGTGTAAACTAAATTTAAACAGACCTGATCTATCTGTGAAAGAGGTATCTTACAGAAAGATCAATTATGTTGATATGGAAGTGTTCAAAAGGGACATTTTTTCATCTGATTTGTGTAATGCAGATTTAGAACTGCGCAATTCTGACGATCTTGATCATTTTGCCACTTCATATAATAGCATTCTTAGTTCTGTTGTTCAGCATCATGCACCGGTTGTGAAAAAAACTATCACTGCTCGGCCTTGCGTTCCATGGTTCAATAATGATATCAGAACGGCCAAAAAGTTGCGTAGGAAATGCGAACGTAGATGGAGAACAACTGGGCGTCAGCACGATTTAGACTTGTTTAAGTTGAATAAAAATAATGTCATTTTTTTGATGAATAGGGCACGTCGGGTTTATTATTCTAACCTGATTAACGAAAATAGTCATGATCAGCAGAAATTGTTTAAGCTGAGCAGGTCTCTGCTAAATCTTGACAAGTCTTTCTTGCTGCCTTTACACACGGACGACATAACTCTCGCAAATGAGATGGGCAAATTCTTTGTTAATAAAATATCAAATATTAGGTTAAGATTGCGTAATGAGATCTGCTCACCTCAGATTACTGTTCCCATACTTTCATTAGTTGATGATGCCGATAGATTATCTGATTTTAGGCAACTTTTTGAAGACGATGTCTGTAAGCTAATTTTAGGCTCAAGTAAGAAATGCTGCATCCTCGACCCTATTCCTATGAAGTTACTTACTGGGTCCTTGGACGTACTTTTGCCTGTGATAACTAGTTTAGTAAATTCATCCTTGCACATTGGTCACTTTCCAGCATGCTGGAAATCAGCAGTGGTTTTACCTTTGTTAAAAAAACCTGGTCTTGACTTACATTTTAAAATGTTTAGGCCTGTCAGTAATCTGCAATTTATCTCTAAACTGGTGGAGAAAGCTGTGTCACTTCAACTACAGTCACATTTATCCTTGAACGGTTTATATCCTATTGCACAATCGGCTTATCGCAAGTGTCACAGTACTGAAACTGCTCTATTAAAGGTTAAAAATGATCTGTTAATGGCTATGAATAAACAACATGTTACATTATTAGTTTTACTTGATTTAAGTTCAGCTTTTGATACTTTGAATCATCAAACTTTATTGAACACACTCCATTCTAAGTTTGGCATTGACGGGACTGCTCTTCTTTGGTTTAAATCTTATTTGTCTAATAGATCTCAACAGGTCTCCATTCGTGGTAAATTGTCTCAGAAATTTGACCTCGACGGTGGTGTACCACAGGGTTCATGTTTAGGTCCCTTGTTGTTCATTTTATATACTAGTAGTTTGTTCGAAGTAGTTGAAACTCAACTCCCAAATGTTCATTGCTATGCTGATGACTCGCAACTTTATCTTTCGTTTTGCCCAAATGTTGCATCAAGCCAGGCGTCGGCACTTTCTGCAATGGAGGGCTGTATACATGTCGTACGCAAATGGATGCTTGGCAATGGGCTGATGCTAAATGACGGCAAAACTGAATTCATTATCTTAGGTACTCATCAACAACTAGCTAAGGTTAGTATTGATGGTATCAATATCGGAGCATCCAGGGTTTCCACTACCCCCATTGTAAGGAATCTCGGTGCCTGGTTTGATGCTAACATGACAATGGCTACTCATATAACCAAAACTTGTGCTACTGCTTTTTATTACTTACATAATATTAGACGTATCAGGAAGTACCTATCCAGGCAATGCACCGAAACTTTAATTCATTCATTCATTTCCAGCCGATTAGATTATTGTAATAGTCTCCTTTATGGATTGCCTGATATTCAAATTAACCAGCTGCAACGTGTTCAAAATTCCTGTGCTAGATTGGTTTGTAATGCTTTAAAGTACTGTCACATTACACCCTTGTTTATCGATTTACACTGGCTTCCGGTTAGGTTCAGGATCGATTTTAAAGTTTTGTTAATAACTTATAAAATTTTAAATGGTCTTGCTCCCGCATACTTATGCCAACTTATCAAAAAAAAGGCATCTTCTTATTACAATCTTAGAAGTTCCATGGATGATACGCTCCTTAGTTACCCTGTGTGTCGGACTAAAATCACGCTCGGTGATAGGGCTTTTGAGTATGCTGCACCCAAATTATGGAATGCTCTACCATTAAATATTCGGAAGTCGACAAATCTTGCTGTTTTTAAAAAATCACTTAAAACACATCTTTTTACTATGGCATTTTATTGATACTGTCCTTTTGGATGAGTTGGACTAATATCATGCTGGGTGTTATGGCATCTTAGTTTGCTGCAAATTATGGAGTAAAATGATGTGATTAATGTTTCTGTCATGTTAATGTGTAATTTTTAAATTTGTATATTTGTAATGCGCATTTGAACATCTTTTTATGGAATTTGCGCAATATAAGTTAATAATAATAATAATAATAAAAGGGCGAAACGGACTGTGGATGTGTTTTGCCCTTAAATTGACACAGGCCTGCATGTAATTTCATAAACATTGATATGAAATACCGGTAAATATTACGGCATGCATGGAATAAAGGTATTTACCACTCTTTAACACTAAACCACATTTTAATAAGAAAAATCTGTAATGTGACAAACTGCTACCCATTTTATATATAATAAGTTATAGTTTACCATTTGCAAGTTGTGTATTTGTATCGTTTCAAGCAGCAAAATCTAAGTAATGGTGCTTGACAACTAATCTGATAAGTTTTTGCTCTGTGAATGTTGTATGTGCCAAGAAAAAAAAATGATTTTGAATTTGAACCAACTACCAATAGAAATGTAAACAAAATGCGTCTGTTAGACGCATTTTTGGACTTCGTTTATAGTTTTCCTCAAAACGACAAAATAGCAATAATTACACGGGAAGTTTAGAGTCATCAATTTTTTACACCAAGTAAGCATTTTTTTAATGACTTTTGAAAACTGCAAAAAGTATTTAGTAAACCTTTTTTTACCAAATTATTAACTGCACAGCCGTTAATTTCTCATTACTTCTGCTCTTTATTCATTCAACCTTTTTCTCCAATCTAACCAACTCGGCGCTAATTTCCCATAGGCGACGCGCAGACTCGTCATCAAGATCCTCACTACTGGGTTTTGGGGGCACACAGTCACTATAACAAAAACAAATGGGAATGAACATTTCATTAAATATCTAAAGTCACGAAGTATATGATAACATTCATCCTGACACGTCTTAGGGTGTATTATACTTGGTTTAAACAAGAGAAGTCATTCATTTTAAATGGTAAAAGAACGTTCACTCGAATCAAGGCTATACGGCCGGTTCATTGCCTCACCTGAAATAAATGCATGTGGTGCCTCGTAGCCCCTCAGCCACAGATCAATGGATGGTAGTCTGGGCCCCTTACTCTGCAGTCTTCTGGGTGAATTTGAAGGTCAAAATACAAAACAGGATTTGATAGGGTTGACGCAAGGTCTCTTGCAGGTGACGAATTAACTCGGTCTTCACGCTTCCTGGATTTAGGGCATTGACTGTCACTCCAAAGCCTGTCATTGCGGGGACGATGAATTATAGAAAGTGACAAAGAAACTTGGTTCTTTCCGGGTGTGGGGTGCAAAATGCAGCAAGGTTTGATATAACCATGCGATTATGTACTAAAGTTCTCCATCGGGCTGGTTCAAAATACTCGTAACAACTGAGATCACGCACTTTGCGAGGTCGTCACATAAGCGTTGTGTCTTGTCTACTTAACCGTAGACTTGTGAATTCACCGGAACCTGAGAAATTGGTATTTGGTATTGGTATTTTTCTAAACGGCCGATAACGCATTTTGAGCTTTGCCTTTATGAATTACGTGAGCCTACTTTCAAGGTTTCGAATTCAAGGGACTTCACTGTATCTATTACTGTACTTGGCGTAATTGGGTTCGATCGATTTGCAACCGCGTGAGCAGTGTGCACATCACGACTGATATCGGCCATCTAAAGAAAAAACCTCGATAGTTTAATGTCGACCTCCCATAACACAACGACTTTTTAATACCAACCTTTCAGACGTTTAGCAAGTTCTTTGGTGAAGAGCACGTTAGCCAGCTTGCTCTGTCCGTAAGCCGCCATTGTGTCGTAGTAGTGTTCATGCGTTTTGCACGCACGTAAGACGGTCATTAAGCTCTTGGCCAATAAAAAGCTCTGCTTTGCAGGCTCCACCCCAAGCGTCACTCCCTTCGACTGTCCACGTTCTTAGAATTCCACAATGAGCCCTGTCTGCCATTGTTCGTTTTCTTTCACTCCGTTGATTTGCAACGAAGGTCGTGAAGAGGACAATGCAACTCTATACTTCATCGAGTTGTTCACGGCTCGGAGGTTATGACTCTTTATGACGATAGTGCATAAACTTTCAAATTTGTATCCTAGTGGAGACATCTCTTTGTTCTCGTGTACAAACTGCTTAAAAAGTCGGGCACCTTTTTCAAAATGCTCCTATTTCAACCACAATTATTTTCCTGGGTTGAAATTTCGACCCAATATACCCTATATTATACCCTAACCCAAACACTAACCCTAACCCACATCCTAAACCTAGTTTTTGAGTAATTTGAGTACACTCCAAAAATCTAATTCGTGAAATTCCCAGTGGAGACCTATTCATCTATAGAAATTTACCCTCCGGAGACCTTTTGTCTCCATTATACACATTGTGTTCAGGTCTCCAGAGGGTACCGAATTTCAGATCAGGCCCGTACGGTACACAGGGGGTTGCGATGGGTGCATACGCACCCCCACCCCTTTTTTCCAAAAGGTCCACATTTTCCAGGGTAAATAATGGTGATTTGATGTAGAAATAACGGTACTGTACCACACAAATAATAAAATGACATTGGGATCCATTAGTCTGTGAGCTTATGTCACAAAAAAGGGGCCCATGTGCAATCTCGGGTACAATCTTTGAAACTTTCAGGGATTGTACATATGATACCCCTTAATACAAAAACCAATGTTGCCAGATTTGCAAACTCCCCCTAGGTGGAGTAATATGCAAATTAAGGCCGCCATTACCGAAATTTCATTTTTTGCCAATAACTCCTTAAATATGCATGGTACCAACATATATTTGGTGTCTTTACCTATGTTTTCAAGGGTAAGATTTAGGGTAAAACCATTTCCGAAACGATCGAACCATTAATTAATTCATAATATGCAAATAAGGTGCCGCCATGACAAAAAATCCATCCTTTTTGAAGATTTCCGTAGGCTACATATACATGCTAGCAACATTTGGTGTCATTTCCTATGTTTTCAGGGGTGAGGATTAAGATAAAAGTATTCCGGAAGCGATCACCCCTGTACATAACTTTAAATATGCAAATTAGATGTTGACATTATAATACCAAAATAATTTTTGTTGATCATATCATTGTAAAAATGCACCAAAACAACACACATTTCATTTTTGTGACTAGTACAGTAACAGTAAATAAATTATATTGTCATAGCTGATAAATGCTGCCATCTGGTATCAGTAGGTGTAACTAGACAAGATGGATGTCATGTGAAGTTATAGTCAGCACATGTTCTTCATTCAAACATGCCCCTCAGTGGTACTTTATCAAGTCTTGATGCAACATGTGGTAGGTATTCTTAATCTATTTTGAAATAGGCGTAGGGTAGGCCTATACAACCAGTCATTATAGTCTCAGGAGATAGCATGTCGCCATGGTGACGAAAACAATTTCCAGTAAGGTAGTTACATGTCTCAGTAATAAATGGCGATATGGTATTGTAAGTAGGTTAATTGCGAAATAAAAAAAATATTGAATATCTATACTTTTCTTTCAGCTTCTAAAGGCCTGTAGATGGAAAAGATGGGGTTGAAGAAAAAAAGCTTGCCGTTATATAGTGTTATTCTACTATATCTTTTGTAAGTTGAATACCTGAATTCTAAATTATCAATTTATATTGCAATTAGCTCTTTATAGGGGCCTAACTAACATAAAAAGTTAAAACATTAAGTTAAAATAATAAAACTCATTTTTTTCAGCGTCATGAACATGGATAGAGGAGCTGTGGCTAAAGATGATCAAGCCGTACCGCTTGCCTCATGCAGTACTGCAACAGACGATTACGGAGCGCGCATTCAGATTGAAGAGATACCGGCTAAATGCAAACCAACTGATTTCACTATGTGTATAATTTGTCAAGAATCAAACAAGAAATACAAATTATCCAAACCTCGAGAGTTGTCTTCATATGAAACATTCCTAGAATCTATGAATAAAAGATCAGAATTCGGCAACCCAGACTTCCTAAGTATCTCACGTAGATTGGTTGGCGTTACAGCAGCAGATCTCCTCTCAAAAGGGGCCCAGTGGCACCGCAATTGTTACAGTGATGCAACAAATAAAAGTCATATAGAAAGGGATGAAACCAAGTACCGTCCAAGTACTCTCGAACATACCAGGACAAAAAGTGCAGGGCGACTATCTACAAGTGCTGCTGTTAGATTGACTAGATCTGTGTGTCCAATGTTTGACCGTACTGAATGTTTCTTCTGCCAAGGGAAGGATCCTAGCAAAGCTGATGAAACGATACATGCTTGCCAGAGTGAGAACGTCGCCAAAGCCATCCAAGACATTATCCATAACAGCGACAATGATTCGTGGAAAGTGCGGTTAGCAGATATCATAGCAGAGGGTGACTTTCTTGCCAGGGACATAGTCTACCATAGTAGCTGCAAGCTGGCCCATTGGCGAAAATATGTACAAGGACCGCAAAGAAGTAGTACGGGTAACGAACGTCAATACGCCGCCTTACTCTCAGCAGAACTCGAGTTTTATGATGAGTTACTCGAAAGAATCGAGTCTGGAGAGTATGTTACCACGGTAGATGCAGAAACTTTGTACAGAAACATGCTGTGCGATCACGGTGTTGATTACAAGTCCATAACGCGTCGGACAGTCGTAAAAAAGATCTCAGACAATGTGCCTAACATAGTCTTGTCGCCGAATAAGGGAAACTTACCAGGCCTTTTCCATTCCAAGAAAGCTGGCCGTGAAGCTTTGGACACAGCTAACATTGCGCGAGACATAAAAGGTGACCTAAATGCAATCTTTAAATGTGCCAAAATAATCCGAGGTGTGATAAGTAACAGTCGGAAGGACAAGCCATGGTCCTTCACAGGGTCTTTGGATAGCTCTAGTCAGGGTGATGTGCCATTAGAACTCATGATGATGAACAGATGGATACTGCAGGGATCCAAAGCAGCTACCACTGAATCACGTGATCACGTCTTGCGAAAATCATGTACTGTAATCTCACAAACTATGATACAAGAGTTTAAGAGCACTAGACAAATGACACACAATCCAAAGTCAGAGTCTGCAGCGTCATTGTTTCGACGACAGCTTGAACGCCCATTTGCAGTGGGACTGTCTCTGTGGATGTACCATAACCTGCGCAGCCAAAAGGCCATAACTGTTTTGAGTAACATGTGTACAGGTATCACATACAGTCGGGTCACCCATGTCTGTAGTCAGATAGCAAATGCTGTCTTAGAAAATATCAATCTGAATGGCGTTTTTGTCCCATATGGTTTAGTAAAAGGTCGAGCTATACGCGCGTCTGCCGATAATGTTGACAAAAAAGTTGACACATACGATGGTAAGAATAGCTTCCATGCGATGGCATCAAGTGTCTACCAGCCAACGTGTGATGGTGAGACTTTGGTAGAGGCGCTTGACCTCTACAAGGTTTCTCCTGGCGCACTTGTAGATGTCCCAGTTACATGCATTAAGCTTATCCCATGCGACATAACCGGGAGTCCGAAGCCACGTACTAGTCCCTGTTACAGGTCTTACAGAGTAGGATTTCATGAGGCACATTATGAGCAGTCATTAAAGAATGACATAGCTTGGATGATGGCAAGGTATCTGAACCGATCCTCCCAATGTACCCTCTCAGTAAGCTATGAGCAAACCGACTTGCCAGACGTAGGTCTATCTGGGATGACAACCATTTCTGCAGACACAATTGCTATCAATGACGCTGACCAGTTACCAGACTTGGCGTGTGACAAAATCTCAGACATAGGCCTAGATGCCCAGACAACAGTGCTTGACAATGCTGCATCGAGTATGACTGAAACTGAAATGGATCAAAGAGACGGGCAACCTGCCTCTAGCACGGAGACAACTCAGCGAATTCCAGTATGGTCTGCTTATAATTCCATATCTACCCAACAAACATCATTGACTATTGACAAGTCATATTCACTTCCGATCATCAATGCCCCTGCTCACGAGTGGCCAACATTAGTTACCACACTGGATCAACTATGTAGGCTTAATGAATTGGTTTCAGGTGGCCGTGACAAACTTGTTGTTACATTTGATATGGATCTGTACAAACGCGTCTTGAAGTTGGAACATTGACGCCCGATACAAAGATAAGTTGATGGTATGCCCTGGAGCCTTCCATGCGTCACTGTGTGCTCTAAGATGCTTGGGTAGAACTATAGAGGGTAGTGGCATAGACGATACTTGGGTTGAAGCAGATATGTACAGTTCTGTGACTGTAAACCAGATCATCAATGGTAATCACTACAGTAGAGCTGTAGAAGCCCATGAGATCACACTACAAGTGTTTTTCGATCTCTGGCTGGAAGCGTTCTTCACCGAGAAACCAGCAGTAAGAACTGCACTAGAAGATAGTGTTCAGCAACTGTCAACTGCCTGTGAATCCAAACAAGGTGTTCATGATGCACACATGGCGTTGCTTGTCACAATGGAATCACTCAATCTCCACAAGCAGCTGGCTGACTTTGATGCACGACATGGTGGTCATCCCATGTTCCAATGGGCACGCATGTATATGCGACAAGTTATGACCTTGCTGCAATTCCACCGGTCAACTCGCGAGGGCGATTGGTTTCTACACTTGTCTTCTCTTGAGAAACTATGTGTCTACTTCTTTGCGTATGATAGACTTGATTATGCACAAAATACTCCAGAATATGTGGCACGCATGTATCAGCTCCAGACTGTCGATCCTGAAATATGGAATCGCTTCCTCTCAGGAGAGTTCACCGTGAACAGTTCAAACACGATTCCGTTTACCCGCCTTGGGGTAGACCAAGCACAGGAGCAGGCCAACAAAACCCTAAAAGGCCAGGGTGCTATCAATGGCATAACACAAACTCCTGCTACACTTCTCAAATTCTGCATGTGTGCGCCTGAACTGGCACGAATTGCTAATGAGACTGAAAACATGATCGGGATGATAAATCAGGATAGAACTGTGCATCACCGTCTTAACCCGCCAACAGTAAGGAGGCAAGAGCAAGCTATTGCAAACCTGAGTCGAGTTCTAAAACCATGTAACATATTCACCTCTGATGAAACGCACATGTTCAAGCTCATGACCAAGGAGATCCTTCCAAAAGAAATAGAGGAGAGCATCTTGGCAACAGAAAGAAGAGGCTCCACTGCGATGAATGCATTCATTGAGGAAAGGATATGTGGCGACACCAACCTCTGGGACAAGATGACAAAGTGTAAGCCCCTTCTTTGGAACTCATCATCGAAAGAGGTCAAACTGCAAGCCAAGTCTGAGGTCCTAACCCTACGAGCCACCACAGGTCTAATGTCCAGACTTCTCATCATTGCTCGCTCATCCCGCGAGATTGACATGGAAGAGGTCATCGGCAACTATGAGTTTTCTACTAGCAACCGCACTTTAATGACATTAACTGGCGGTGTTCATCCAACGTTGGATAAAAGTAAGGTGATAGCCGTTCTTGAGAACATGCCAGACGAGAGAGATGACGAAAATATGGTATCAGCAGTAGTTGAATTGTCACCAACAACGAACAAATGTCTCATAGTAGATGGAATGGCTGTCGTACAGGAGCTAATGGCTGTTAGCTCCTTTGAGACCTGCCGTGACCTCGGCAATGCATATGTTGAACTCATAAATGCTAAAGCCCGTAACTACGAGGTGACCCGTGTTGTATTTGACAATTACTCTATAACAGGATCATTAAAAGAAACGACCCGAGAACGACGCCGTGGAGGTAAAAAGCCACCAGTTGGCTATCAGGTCAATGATAGCACCAAGATTAAAGAGAAGAAGACGTTTCTTAGTAGCAATACTACCAAAGATTCGCTCACACTCTATCTGGCACAGAAGCTTATAGATAACGCTCAGGTTGACATCATAACTGCAACACATAAGGATGTTATGTCGAACCGCTCTGGTTCCATAACTCCTGGTGTTAGCTCCCAGGAAGAGGCTGACACGTTGATGATCTTCCATGCTGTCGAAGCAGCTAAGACTGGATATGTCATTCATATATACAGTCAAGACACTGATGTGTTGCTTGCTGCGTTAAGGCGTGTGCCTTGGCTTGGTGCAAACGCAGCTATGATTATGGGTACTAGCGATAAGCGTCGACTGGTTATGCTACAGCCAATCTTTAATGCTCTTGGGGAAAATATAGCTAGAGCTTTGTGCAAGTGGCATGCCTTGACGGGTTGTGACACGACAGGACACATAAGGGGTAAATCCAAGATTGCCTGCTTGAATGCATTCTTGAAAGCTGACCCCTGTATTGTGGCTGCCATATCTGCACTTGGAGTTGGAAGTGAACCTTCAGATAAAACCATCAAGGGGTGTATATCCTTCCTATGCAGCCTCTTCTGTAAAAAGGGTGTTACCATCACCCAACCACACATCCTTCGGTGGAGTTTGTTTAAACAACAAGGTATCGACAAAGGTGTCGAGATGTTACCACCAACATATGGGGCTTGGATACAGCATATCCGCAGAGCCCACTGCCAATCTGCTATATGGGAGCAGGACCTTATTGCCCATCCCATTGTTTCAGACCCTCTTATGCTTGGCTGGCTTCTAGAAGACAACAGATTGGTACCCAAGTTGTCAGATATTGCCCCAGCCCCAACTAGCATTGTAGAGTTAGTCAAGTGTAGGTGTGGTTCAAGTAAACCAAATGCACCAAATGCAATATGCACTTCGGCAAGATGTTCATGTCTAGCTCATGGCTTAGTGTGCACTGAACTTTGTTGGTGTGAAGGAGAAGATAAATGCCAGAATAGCAGTCCTTCAGGCAATTGAGTCATGTGCTAGGCATGATCCACACTGAACACTGTGCATCATATCAATCATGTGTTTTACCCCTGATTACTAGTCTGAACAATATCAGTTGGTAGACTTATTATAATGTTAAAATTAATCTTTTGGTAATTACTGCTGTTAGTGTTATTGTTACGTCAATTAATCAATCAATCAATCATTTAGGTGCTAAATTTGCAAAACTATTATTTTGTCAATAAAACATAATTGAAAAGAAACATGATTTTGTTGAGTTCGTTATCAATGGCGGCCATTTTGAATTTCCATTCACAATGGCCGTTACACAACACATACGCCTCTAAGGAATAGTCATATATATTCTTAAACCATTATGGTTCCCTTCAAAACTTTGATTAATACATTAAGATACCATGTACATTTGTATGTGTATACGAGATACCGAAAGATAATGGATACTATTCGTTAATGGTGTGGTAGGCCTATATTGGGCGATGGCCTAATTTGCATGAAGTTAAGTACTGGTGTGATCGTTTCGGGAATGCTTTTATCTTAATCCTCACCCCTGAAAACATAGGAAATGATACCAAATATATGTTGCTAGCATGTATATTTACGGAGATATTGAACAAATATGGATTTTTGGTCATGGCGGGACCTAATTTGCATATTCTGAGGTAATTATTGGTTCGATCGTTTCGGGAATGGTTTTATCTCAATCCTTACCCTTGAAAACATAGGTAAAGACACCAAATATATGTTGGTACCATGCATATTTAAGGAGTTATTGGCAAAAAATGAAATTTCGGTAATGGCGGCCTTAATTTGCATATTACTCCACCTAGGGGGGGTTTGCAAATCTGGCAACATTGGTTTTTGTATGAAGGGGTATCATATGTATAATCCCTGAAAGTTTCAAAGATTGTACCCGAAAATGCATATGGGTTACACTAGATGACAGACTACATACTTCTAGTAGGTTATACCTATACCGTGTATACAGTCTGCGGCTTCAAGAGTGTTCTTTATACCCAGCACGATATGTGGCAGAGGGGTACCCCCCTCTTATCCATATACACAGTATTGTTACCTAACACATCTCGCTTGAAACCTATAAAAGAATTCCTAAGATACCGGGAACACAGTGGTCAACACAAAAGAGGGGGATTTGCCACATATGGCGCTTCATATGATGTTCTTGGTGAACATCTGCAGTTGAGTTACTTCTTTTTATATGAAAGTTTTATATTTCTAAAGACGAATTGTATTTTCAGAAGACATCGTCCCACGTACGCCAAGTGATCGTTATTTACATAGACGTGTCATTTGAAAAGACTCACAATCCTTTAGGTATACGTCTTTTACTTTACTTTGTATACACGACGTCATTTGAAAAGAGTCACAATCCTTTAATAGGTACGTCTTTTACTTTACATTTGTATACACGACGTATCATTTGAAAAGACTCACAATCCTTTAGGTACGCCTTTTACTTTACACTTGTATACATGACGTATCATTTGAAAAGACTCACAATCCTTTAGGTATACGTCTTTTACTCTACATTGTATACACGACGTATCATTTTAAAAGAGTCACAATCCTTTAGGTACGTCTTTTACTTTACATTTGTATACACGACGTATCATTTGAAAAGACTCACAATCCTTTAGGTACGTCTTTTACTTTACACTGTCTTGTATACAGGACGTATCGTTTGAAAAGACTCGCAATCCTTTAGGTACGTCTTTTACTTTACATTTGTATACAGGGGCCGGTTGCACCAACGGTCTTAAGTGCTGTACTAAAGTTACGAACGAAAATGGGTTGCACCATCGATGTCTTACGACATGTACTAACTTCCTTGCCGTACGCATTCTGACTTACGTGTGGTGTAAGACAACTTTCGTGCAACCGAAAGACATTACGATACAACTGTTGCACCATCACAACTTACGCATTAGTAGGACATGGATTTACGACATAAAATTACGTCTATAGCGGGGAGGTGACTTAAATAGTTAGGGTAGCCACACGCGGCAATATGTTCAGGTTGAAGTACAATGTCGTTTAGGATTCTGTTAAGGAAAAAGATTGAAAACAATACTTCTGCATGTTTTATCACCATTTGGTTGTGAAAGAAATAATTATAAAAAAATATTTAGCTTCACATTAGAAGAGTTTTTGTAATCAGATAACACGAATTTCGTGTAAAAAACGGCTAAGCAATAAGTTATCAAGAAATCCTTCATAAAATCAGTAGCTGAGGGAAAAGAAGAACCAGACAAAAATTTTAAAAGACGTTTTTCGAGACTGCACATGGGATTAACTGTTTAGATTTCGTTCAAATGCTTTTACTTGTTTCTACTATAAAACAAAAATTATAACAATGAGTACAAACTGAACAACAAAACAAAAACAGGGTCCAACAAAGTGAAATTGTTAAATCTACAAATTGGCGAGTTAAAAAGAAAGTAATTCTGTTTTGTTTTAAATGAGTGAGAGAGAACATGCTTTTTATTGACATGCTTGATTGGTGTTTCAAAATTAATTACTTTTTTTAGAAAAAATGTATCTGGGTCGATTTCTTTAACTGTTATTTCTGTTCATGGTTGAAATAGGGAAATCGTTCAGCCCTCAATAAGTCTACAATTTGGTTTCTTTGGGCAATCCCTTGATTTGGATCATCATCAATGTCAGGCCACTCGTTGTCGTCGGGATGCTCATCCATTAGCTCTGCATACATCTGTTCATCTTCGTCTTCAAGAGGCAAATGTCTGGCGAAGTTGTGAAGCATAGCCATTACAACTATTACCTGGCATACCTTTTTAATAGGCTGCAGTCTTAGATGTCGAAGACATGCCCACCTACGTTTTCATACTATGATGCATCTTTCGACACTGGTTCTTGCAATTTCCTTCGCAATTGGAAATGTTCAGGAAGGAACACGAGGCAACTATATGGAATTACTCACTCTTCAGAAAAAAGTCCAAGATGCAAAGCTTCGTTATATAAATTTAAAGATCAATAAATTGAAGAATGACGGTAACCATAGCAAAGGACCCTGGGGAATACAACCCTTCTGATTATGATGAAATGAATTGGTGACACATGCATTTTTAAACAATCACTAATTATCTGAATAAAACATAAGTGATTGAAAACATGCTGTGTACAGTTTCTATCTAATTTTGGCATTTTAACCTGCGTCGGTCCCAATACAGTTATAATTATACACTAGGACATGTCCTACGACGTGTCGTAGGATATGCATTTTAGGACAAGCCTATAAGCTTTTCGGTGCAACCGCAGTTACGACATGTCTTAGGTCAGAATGGCTTTAAACGTCTCACGTAAGGCCAAGGTGCTATGTGATGGCAAGGTAAAATTAACAAATTAAACGAAATGAAATTACATGAATTTGAAGTTTAATTAGAATTCTACCGAGACATCACGAGCACTAAAGGACTTACGTTCCTTCCCAAGTCTTTTGTCCATTTTTCACTAAATGTGACTACAATACCCTCCTGTTGTCTGACTGCAGAACCTTCAAAAAGTCTACAAACAATCCCTGAGGTGTTTCCGCTAGGGGCGCGCTCTTTTGTTAATACAATGAGTTCTTTCAAGTGTGACGATAGAATACCGGTGGCAGGTGCAATCTCACGTAAGTCCTTCAGTGCTAGTGATGTCTCTGTAGAATTATAATAAACTTAAATTTAATTTTATTTCATTTCGTTTAATTTGTTAATGATAGTCTGTTGAATGAGCGAAGTCCTCACCAAGTTGAACACTTGAAGGCGCTATATAATTTGATTGCCGTACTTTACTCCGTGAACTTTGTTCCCGGATCTCCGTCCCAGCGTCGTGTCGAAACTCAAAAATACTGGTTTGCTAAAGATTCTGGACTGCAAATACTACAAGCCAAGACCAACTGATAGGTAATACATCGTATTTGTGTGCAGATCTGTAATAATCACGCCTGTCAAGAGAAAGAGTTTACAGGTGAACAAATGTCATGGTTTTAGAAGAAAACCCCTGGAGAAAAATTCGATTTCATCATGGTCGATGTTAAGCGCGATCGGTCCGATGTGTGCGATCGGTTGATTGCGTTGCGCTATCGGTCGATCTTGACGGATATATCGGACTTTACTTACCTTTTCAAGGACTAAAGTTGATAATTCATTACATTATAAACGTACCTTCAATAAATATGTTTGTATGCGTGGCAGAGGGCGCTCAGCAATCTTTAAAAAAAATCGCGTTCGACGACAGAATCTCCTTGTTACTTTCACAAGGGAATCACCTTCGTGTTTTTTTAAACGCGGAAGGTCTTATTGTTTGCGACTCGTCCTTGTATATACAGTAACAATACAGTTCGCTGCTAGAATTTAGCTATCGGTTTTTTACAATTTACAAGAGTGTGAATCAAACTTGGAAATAACTTAGTTATTACACATTACCATACAAATGCTACAATAACCTACTTAACACTACAGACTTGATACTGTCGTGGTTTAGTTTTATATTCAGCTTTTCAACAAATCTAAATTGTATCATAGATTCGGTAGAATAATTATACATTTCGCACACAAAAATACAATTTAACTTGACAAATGTCTTGAGTTGTGATTGTTAAGTTGCTGCGTAATGAGATTTATGTTGGATAACAGTAAAATTGCTGTAAATAAACAACACTTTGTTGGTGTTGCTGTATATTTACACAAACCTGTTGTAAAAGTGTTCTTTTAATTGTATGATCCTCTTTGCATAAATTAACGTTATAACATGAACGCTACAGACCCGTGATATTTTCAAGGCACGATACCGTAATTTTACGTCCAGAATCCAGTAAACTAAAAATACGGCGATTGTTGTTTTGTTTACAGGTGAAAAAAACACCGTTATTTGACGGTTTTTACAGTGTAGATAATAGACTTGATCCAAGTCGGGATTATGTGGTAACATTGCTCATGGCCATCCACACTGTGCGCCTCGCGTCACGTCCACGCTTATCAGTAGCGCGCCCTCATGCGCCACCCATGCTCATGTGTGGTTCAGAAACCCCGACTTGACGAATCTGCCAAACGTTTGTACACAACCTATGGGCTCATCTACCGAAAACGGTAGAGGCCAATCAAATTGCAGAATTGTATAAATTAGCATATATCTGTAATAATATGAACTTTGACCCAGTTGTGTGACGGAGGTACGTGGACATTGTGATGTACAATGTACACAATTAAGTACATACACATGTACATAGTGTACATTATGTGTAAATGTACAAACGGTTTAATAGTCTAGCTATCGTGTACATTTTCCGGCCGTTAAGTTTGCACTATACCGTACTCTAACTAAATAAACGAAGTATGGACGCAGTTATTGAATTTGAAAAAGGCATCTAGTGACAGTACTGCCTACCATTCCTCCATAGTCCGTTAGCGGTCTAGCTAGTCCGTACTCCGATTGGCGGACTTGTTTGGCATACATCGCGCACAGCGTGGCCACTCCTTGGGATTTTTCCCAAGATCTTGGGAATTTGGGCAAGACCTTGGGATCTTGGGATTTTTTATCCAAATTTCACGAAATCTTGGGATTTTTGCATTTTTGTTAACTGCAAACAACTTGTATATACATTTTAGGCATTTTTGTTAACCGCAAACAACTTTTTTATATTTATGGCACTCATCTATTAAAGCCGCAAACAACTTTTTAAGTGTGGACAGCGACTTTGAGCGCTGTACATTTAGATCATTTTTTTTTAGTACGTCGAACCCTGATAATATAGCACTGTTAATACAACATGATGCTTATAACGAGGAAAAAATAGGTCCCGAGTCTTTTTTTTTTCATTACTGAGATAATACAAAAAACGGTACCTGTTATAACAAGATAATTTGTAAAAGGACCTTGTTATAAAGGCGTTTGACTGTACTGTACATTTATTCACAAAATTGGGCCTTTTCGCGGGTTCTCTGGTCCGTTATAGCATGGAGGAATAAGGTTATAGCATCATCCGTGCTATCTTATGACATCTTGGGAATTCTTGGGAATTTTACTGCCTTCATCTTGGGATTTTCAAAATTGTTGAGTGGCCACGCTGATCGCGCATAACCATGTGATGCGTATGCAAATAATTTATGAATAACTACATATCACCGCGGGGGGTTTGATTGGCCGATCCGTCAAGTCGGATTTACTGCACTGACATGATGACATCACGTTGATGCCGATAGCGGAACGACAACCAGATGAGGGCGCCTTTTTTCTAAGGCCAACAAAGCATGCACATAACTATTCGGCCGGATTGACGAAAGCAAATTGGTAGTCTTAACTCCATGGTAAGTCCGACTTGGGTCAAGTCTATGTAGATAACCGAAAACAATCCCTGAGAATCCGGGAACACAATGACGAACACAATAGAAGGGGGTTGCTTTTGCCTTATTATCTTGTTTCATACGGCGCATGCACACATCAATATAGCTGTCTTTTTGTATTAGAAGAAAACATATAGAAAGACTATTAACAAGTGACGCTATTCATACTAGACACCATAAAGCTTGAGTATACACTTTGACATGTTAGACTGATCATTACATATTGTATTCCAGAGTCCAAAACAAAGTACACATAGTTATCTCAATGTTGATGTTACCGATCCTGAGATAAAGTTTATGTGAGTCAACTGGTTGTTTTATTCCATTATACTTTTATATTATACACCCTTGAAAGTAATATGCTCGGAGAGCTCTGGAATTTTGGTATGAATTATGTTCTATTAGTGGGGTTGAAACAATGACATTTTCAATTTGATATGTTTGACGTACAGGAGAAAACTAATTAGACCGCCTCCGGATCTCTTGTCTATGGCTATTGTCTAGGTGTTCGCCCATTACAACTACGCGTGAGCTGGCTGACAATAGTAGTCGTAGCTCTGGAAGCCAAAACATCTGAGATTATGACGTCACTCGGGGGAGGTGACAAACTTAGCAGCAGAGACGCCAGGGAGCCAGACACGGCTGGTAAAATATTTAATTGTAAAATATGTAATACCCCTTTCTGTACTTGATTGCATTGCAAATATTTTTACTATGCAGTATTGCCAATGGGATTATCAGAGACATTATGAGTACTCGTGATTATTCTGCAGTGTGATGTCCCAAAACAAAATAATTGAGTTATACAATTGTCGTGTTTCAGTCTCTCGCGGCCAGCGTGAGTACGGCTGACGAAAGTCCAGGCTCAATAATATTTTACCTAGTCTAAAATAATATATGGTAACATACTGACTCCGCAGAGAATTTGCTTTGATTTGTTATCGAGAACGACTCACGCGCTTATTATATTTACGATTTCTTGCCATTCAGGAGTACAAGGGCGCGGCCAAATTGTTCAAATTTCACGCCTCGCCCGGGAAATTATGACGTAGTGTCTGCACCTCAATACACATCGCTTTATTGCCGGTTGTTCGCACTGGTATCCCACCTTGACGCGGCCAACTACATTATGCAGACGTCTGTTGTACGGCGCCCGACTATTGCGAGTACATGTTTTGCATTTGTATACCCAGCACGATATGTGGCAGAGGGGTACCCCCCTCTTATCCCTATACTGTATACGCGCTCAACACTATTGTAACCTAACCCACCCCTCTTGAAACCTAACAGGAATTCCTGGGATTCCGGGAACACACTGGTCAACACAAAAGAGGGGGGTTTTCTCTGCCACATATCGTGCTTCATAATTATGTGCATTTCTTTGCAGAATATCGACTTGACGCGCCACAAACTATCGTTTATTTTTGTATTTTCTGAGAAGAATAGAAAATCTGTGAGCTAGTAATTATGGCATCAGGTCCTTCTCCGTATGATTTTGAGCCCACTTTCACATGTACATGTACATTGTGTATACACTATGCCGTACACAAAAGGGTTCACTTGCATTCCTTGCGCGTGTAGGGCCGCTATCGATCGGGCTTCGCGTACTGATGGTGCAGACAATACGTCAAAATATCTCTGGTGTACCGATAAACCAGAAAAAAATGGCGGCTCGCATGAAGGTAAGCGCAATGCGAGAAAATATATGTTTTATATGATTACCGAAACCGATAAAATTGAAATAAAACCAAGTCACAATGGCAATTGACACTCTTTAACATTATGCAATTATAAACTATGGGTGGAGTTTCCCTTTAACATAGCAACACTATAGTCTTTAACACACATCGCGCACTAGTCTGGTTCCTTGACCTGACAATTTGTTTATACCCAGACGTCTAAATTGTAGGTCAGGTAGCCGCCGGCGACAAAAATAGATGATGACGTACGTACACTGCGTAGCTATTTTTAAACGATATGCGGCAATTTTATTATAACGTCTTTTCCCTGTAAGGCACAACGAAAACAACTACAGTTTCTAGAAAAATACAACTTTTGTTTTAAATTAACTCTTGTCCACAACAGAGCATCTTCAAAACAAACTGACAGAATCATCCAGTCCACTATCCTCCAGTGATACCCCGACCTCGTCTAATGCACCAATGAATCCAGCAACTTCACAGGCTGGCGCTGGCATAGCCAATCTGGAATCCAAAGGCCTCGTTGTCGCTGGCGATGTTAGCGGGTCACATTTCCATTTCCACGCGGAATCTTCTAAAGAAGGTACAAAATATCTACTGTGTATTACCTATGTCCAAAATGTAATTGACAGTTAGTTATAGCAATTTGACGTTGATTTTATTATCCAGGGCTTCAAATTGTATTTGGTTGTAATTGTATTTAATTTCTTTTATAGGAAACGCTGATTTGTTTTGATATGTTTTTCCTTTATCCGTTTAATAATTGTCACTCTGAAGTGTTGGAAAAACAAGAAACCGAGGACTCAACTGACCAAGGGAATCTTCCAACAGGTAAAAGTCAATTGCCACGAATAATTGCGTGTAGGCCAATGATGACAAGAGAAGTTTAGGCCTCCGTCGTTTGCTACCACAGAAACCACAAACATCTCGTGTTGACCTCCTTGATGGAATCTGAAATGCAAAGAAAGGTCCCTGATATTATACCTCAATTCTCAACTATCAATCAACTAAAAAGTGAACTGTGAAAATGACAGTATATAGTATATATGTTTTGTGTACTTCGTTGGTATTAACATCAGATAAGTGGTTGATGATTGTTCTTATACCGTATATTCTGGTTTGGCAGTGCAGCAGTGTTGCAGTCCAGTGGTGTTTTGATCATACTTGATACAATTACAGTTTTGATTAGATATATTTCATCATACATTGCTTCATATGATTGTTGTTTTCAAACTGATGCTGGTTTCTTATGACATCCTAATTGTTTTCTTTGGTATAATTGTCACACCAAAGAAACAGCACGACAAGAAGGTTCCAGTAACCAAGGCAATGGTCCTGCAGGTAAAGCCCGATTCTATGAATAATTGTGTGTACCTCAAGTTCATGAAAAGAACAGGTTAGGTCGAGTGTCATTCTAGAACTAGTGCTTCTATGAATTCAAAAAGAAAATCTCTTAAGCGATCACCATATCACTTTTACTTTAACTAAAATGTGTTAAAGTGACCCTTACCTATACCTCAGAAGCGAATCCAGTTCTGGCCCAAAGTGGTGTTATGCGGTGTAATGTTTGTTTACACTTTGCAGTCTAACCCGTGGGATATTCTTGGGTAATTACTTTAGGTGAACGTCGTCACCAGTGCCGATTTGCTGACATAGCCCTAGTGGTGTTGATAGCCCTGATTGGCATTCTCATCGCTCACTACATCTTGTATACACCCCCAGGTAATTTTGCCCCCTATTTTAACGTACTTGGTATACAATTGGTTATTTCAAGCAATTTCGAAACCCAAGTGATGTTATGGCAGTATGAACATGTACCGCAAGTCATTACTTATAAGGACCACTTTTTGTCAACATCTCCCCGAAACTTTTATACACGAAAATATCCCGAGGTCATTGCTCAGATGCTTGGGATTTTTGCTATCGCGAATATTCCATAGTCCTAGGTCCTCGGTCGTAAATGATGACAAAATCAAGTGTGCAAACACATTCAATACGCTGCAAAAACTGTGTTCAGCGAGTAAACACTTTTCTAAACACTTTCTTGCTATCAGTTTGAAAACAGGTTCCACTTGCTAAACATGTTTGTCATAATGACGGATATTGTTTAGCCTTTGAACATTAATGTTGAGGAATTAGACATGTGTGTTTAGCTTCTAAACATGTTTACAAACGGTGTTACTCGTCAGACACAGTGCTAGAAACTCTATTGCCCCTCTTTAGTGTATAATTTACGGTTGTTGGGAAGATCTATAATTTGTACTCGCACCTCAAAAGTTAGCCTTCGGTCAATGACAGACCACATTGTTCTGCCTTGTTCAGCACTACCTTTCTGCGACCTTTGCGCCAGCCAACTGAAGTCGACTTTTTATAAGCTGTTGATTGGCTGATCAATGGACCGATCCGGATTTCACCATAAGCCCCGCCCACCTTAGCAACGGCACAGCGACGCCATTACCTCAGTCAAACTTCGATGTGTGTGTACCACTGACCTCTGTATAGAGGTCAGTGGTGTGTACGCGTGTCAGTGCGATTGTGTACATATATATATACGTACACATTGTGTACACAATCGATCAACAATGTCGACAACTCGACTTAGCGTTCTGCAAAAGGCGGTAAATTTGAATTCTTTAGGTGGGGACAAAATTAGCAAGCGGGCGAGAATTAAGGGTTACAGTTATTTCAAGGAGGGGTATGTGCATAAAGTCATTTTTGAAGCCACGAAGGATAATATAATCAAGTTGCTGTTGCGGGGAAATGCTATCTAAGCATGAGGAAAAGAGACCCGCCGCATTGCTTAAATTTGTGTTTTGGAAAGGACGAGATCGTTGAAGAAAGTCGATGAAGCTGTGTTGCTGGGTAAGTATTGGAAGTCATTGAAGTGGAATAACATAACCCGTGGATGTCACGACATTTTAGTTTTAAAGAAGGCTCTTAACTAGTACCCTCGAGGCTCGACACAGAACAACCAACAAAAGGGCACCAGGTCAAATTTATAAAAAATATTTCTTTTCTGATAAATAGTTATTTAATTTCCTGTTCACGGGCCTATATTAAATCGACGACAGTTACATATATATACACTTCTTTTTTACAACTGTTAACTGGCACTCCCTGAAGTTCAAATTTAGGTAGTCAAATCCACTATTATCAAACTAAGGATTGTACATATATACATAATTTGTACATATAATCAAATACCAGTACAATCTTAATTAATGTACAGCACCAAATCTTTCTATTTATAATAAATAATACATTAAAGTTAATTTATAGTTAGTTATTGCAAATACATTAATAAAATTACAGCTCCTTTTGGTTGAAGAGTGTCTTGTAAAGACGGCATATAAATTAATCAGTCTTCTAGTACAAAATTATGTACACGTGTAAGATACAAGTCAGTGACATTTTACAACTTCAAAGTGTGGTTATTTCTATAAAATAGTCAACTGAGAATAATTTCTTCTTTTCATCTAGAATATATTATTAACTGTTACTTTTAGCCATATTAACACAATATTACGACACTGCTCAGAGCTTTGTGGTATGTTGTACCTTTACAACACAATGAAACACTTATGAATGAGGTTAAAGAAACAAATAATTGTTCTTCTATCATTTTGCAAAGTAGGTTATTCTTTTACAATTATTTACCAGACTGTCAGGCACGTGCTCCCACATAGTCGGCCTCCTGTACACACTGAGGCACTACCAGGAGCAGGGGCTGAAGGAGGTGCCTGGTGAGCTGTCCTGCACCAGCCTGCCACAGCAATGGCACAAGCCACGTGGGGCCAAAATAAAGCCACAATGCGTTTTGGCATTAATTATGGCTAAGCCAAAGGTGAGGAAAAAACGGCGGCCAGTCACAACAGTGTTGACAAAACAAAGGTAGTTATTAGGGTTTTTATGAGGTAATAAAAAAACATATTAGCGAGTTTTGAATATTCAAATATTCGGTAAAGTGCATTTTTAAATAATCAATTACTAAATTATTCAAAAGAATTAACAGCACTACATTCAAACTGTTGTTGCAAATCTGGCCAGAAATTTAAGTTGGAATTGTTTTTATTCCGGTCAAATTTTAGCATGTTATTGGTAAATAAATCAAAACAAAAATGCCAATAAAGATTCTCCAAAGAAAATGTTTCTGATTGAAACAAACTTAAGAACTATAATACATTGCTTCCCCAACAAAACGCAGAAACAATTATAAGTCGTCTGCTGTTGATATCCAATGTTGCCTGGATTACATTTTAGGTTTGTGAAGTCTAATACCGACAGAAAACAACAGTAACAATGCAATTAAATTTTATGTGCACTCCTTTTCTGCAAAACTGGAGCCAAACTTGCTGGACTTCCCTCAATATTTGCCTATCTGTTCCTCAAAATTGGTGTGTGGTGACAAATTGATTTAACTCATTTCGCCCCCTCTATTTATTTGATATACATGTAGTGTGTTGATGCCAACCTGTGGTGAAATAAAAAGGTTAAACCTTAACAGCCACACCACTGAGCTATCTGCTTCAAGAGGATGCTGCAGTGATGAACACCAATCTAGGACAGGTTCAGAAAGGATCAAGTCTGTATTATCAGGTATAATCTGCCACAGGGTTGATTTTCCAAAAACAACTGATTAAACTGGTATGGGGAATATTTCTGACTACTGGACAAAACGTATTGGACAAAACTTAGTCTTCTTTAACCATAACATCCTGAAATGTTGTCAAGTAACAGCAAACTAACCATATTTTATTAATGTTCCCGAATAAACTCACTGGGATAGTCCTGGCAACTAACTTGAAAGCTTTAATTCTTTGAATGGCTCTCTCAATATGAATGCGATGGCTGGCAATTTTCCTTGTAAGCTCGACTTCAGTTGGCTTCATTTGTGACGATACTGATGCAAACGGAGGAATGTTTAATTTAAGACCAATTCTTTTCACCTGCTCATCTATTCGAAAACCCTTATCTGCCATTAATCCATCACCAATGTCGACTTTTCCCTCTATCATTAAATCTTGAAGAAGTTCGGAAACTTGACCTTCCTGGAACAATTTATTGTCTGATATTGACCCCGTGAAAAGGCTTGTTGTGAACATAATAGAACCACAAGGGTCTGTGATCACAAGTGCTTTAAGTGTAGAACTCGATTTGTAATCAGAGTAGCACTGTGACTGGATTTTGAGAGAAGTTGGTCTTTCAGTTTTAAGTTCTGTGCAGTCCATGATTGCAAGCGTTGTGTGGAATTCTTCTCTAAACATCTTAATTATGCATGCCAGCAATCAAAACATCTCTCTGTGGCCACACTGACAAACACCCAAGTCTGAAGTACATGTACCTTATCCAAGTGTTAAATATGATGCTAGGAATCTGAACACTAACATTAAATCTAAATGCAAGGTCTTTTAAGTGGAAGCCATTTCGCAATCGACACAGAATTAAGAACAGTTGGTCCCTCAAGGACAATTTCATACATGTTGGTTTTCTTGCTTTGTACTCCAGTGGATTTTTGGTGGCATCAGGAATAAGAAACTCAAACAACACGACAAAAATACTGTACTCGAAACCAACAAATTATTATTACACGTATTTGTTTTTCTTTAGATAAATTACTTCAAGGAACCTTCCTGCAAAGCAGTCACTGAGTTACCATGTGGAAATACAACGTTTCCTTGTCAAACAAGCCTTATTCTGGATCCCATGTTTGCAGACTGTAATGTGGAGACTGCAATAACGCAGTTAGAGGCAGAGGAATTAGAGCAAGCAACAAGTCACAAAAGTAGAGAAAAGAGACTGACTGCTTCGCAGTTTAGCCGAGTTATCCAGAGGAAAAAAGATGTGAACACAACGTTTTCGACAAGCTTGTGTTCACCACAGGTTATACGAAGTGAGGCAGTGACATATGGCAAAAACCATGAGAGCAGTGCTAAGGAGGCATATGTTAGCAAGAACAGTGGCCTACACATACATGTACATGACTGTGGCCTGGTGGTTAACCCCACTTTCAGCTTCCTGGGTGCCACCCCAGATGGCAAGGTGTGTGACATGGGACAAACAGGTCTTCTGGAGATCAAGTGTCCATACAGTGCACGAGAAATGACAGTTGCAGAGGCTGTGGAAAACATTCCAAATTTCTGCATGGCAAACTCTAAGGACTGTTTGACACTCAAGAAGACTCATCAGTACTTTCACCAAGTCCAGGGACAACTAATGGTGACTGGGGCCCCATTTTGTGACTTTGCGATTTATACAAGCAAAGACTTGCACGTTGAAAGAATACTACCTGATGCTGAGGTATGGAAACACATGCTTAGGGCACTAGCTACTTCTACAACAAGCATGTCATTCCATTTTTGGCTAATGTTGAGCAGTAATGAAACTCACATAGACAAGTAGCAGATTGAGCCTCGGCCACCGGTGTTTCTGAAGAACTTGACAGTTTCTGCGTAGGACATGTTTTCTTTTCTTTTTTATTCAGTTCTGATGTCTGTTCACTTGAAAGAGAGAAGAAAACATTACCATATTATTAACAATATTCCACTTCATTAAAAACTTGAATATTTTGCAATAATTAGTATTATACAACACCTGAATAAATTCCGGTCATCTGATTGGTAGATCGTTGATCACGTGCATTGAATTATTTGATCCATGGCACGGCAAGGCCGCACCACAAACAAATATTTAATGGTTCTATTCGACAGTGAATAGAACTTCAATTGCACGATCGCGTTCTGACCAATCAGATGGCGAGGATTTATTCAGGCGTTGTATAAAACAAATAATGAATGTTTCTCGTGTGTGCGATGGAAAGAATATTTTCCTTAGGTGACAGATGCAACGTTCCATTCAAACGAATGCAAGAAAAAATACAAAATATTTTAATTATAGGACGTACTAAGAAAAATCACTCCCCCCCCCCCTCCCCCCCTCCCCCTTCCCAACTGCGAGTGTCATCTGTGTAAAATATATTTGTTTTCCTATCGAGCCTGGTTTCATTTAAAATAAATCCCAACAACTGACATTCCAAAGCTTTCGCTTTTCGTCTGAGATGCAATTTGTAAAGTTGGTTTCGATGCACACCCCACCCCTCCCCACTTCCCACCCCACCCCTCCCCACTTCCCACTTCCCACCCCTCCCCACTTCCCACCCCACCCCTCCCCACTTCCCACTTCCCACCCCTCCCCACTTCCCACCCCTCCCCACTTCCCACCCCTCCCCACTTCCCACCCCTCCCCACTTCCCACCCCTCCCCACTTCCCACCCCTCCCCACTTCCCACCCCTCCCCACTTCCCACCCCTCCCCACTTCCCACCCCTCCCCACTTCCCACCCCTCCCCACTTCCCACCCCTCCCCACTTATGTTTTGTTTTTACTTCAGTGAATGGTGAATGGTGAAAAGCACATTTAGAAGTGCCATAAAGCTGGCAGTGTACATTTGTTTATTTAAATGTTTAATGTTATCAGATAAATTACTGCATGTACAGCTTTGCACAAAATCATGCAAAATAAATACACTTACTGAGTTCCAAGTATTCGTTTGAGTGGTGGCTTCCTTGATTTATATATTTCACTACCATCAGCTGGTATGGGATCAGGATAGATTGCTGTAGGTTGGCCTTCTTTGAAGTGCTATAGAATAATGAAACAATAGCGGTTTGTAAGACGCATAGAGATGTTAGATGTAGTGATTGATTACAATGAGAAGTTTTTTTTGATGACTAATGGGACTATACCCATTTTATTGTGATTTATGTACTCATTTTGAGCTTTTACTTGATGTCTTTAATGTGATTTCTGGTATCGCATTGCTGACACATACCTTAATACATGTATGTTCGGCCATTTTATTTCTCATTTTGGTCGGGCAGGAATCAGTTATTGCTGTTAAGTTGTTGTAACTGCTAATTCTGGTCTTCTTCTCTCTTTGCTTGTTGGCCATGTGCAGCTGGGCAGTGTGTGTTGGTACTGTGATATCCTCTTTGATCTTGTAGGGTCACATTATTGATCTTGAATTGCCTCTATGTTTTATTTATTGTTGCATTTTATTTTGGTTCATTTTTTTTCCTTTGTCATGTTTGTGTTTTATGTTGCGCCTCGGAATAGGTTTCTCTAGATAGATGGCGCATTATAAATGCTTTATATTATTATATATTATTATTATTACCCTGGTTATATAAAATAAAATAAAATAAATAAATAAATAAGTCCTCAATTATTGTGGGCCTGTTGACGACTGTCGTCGGTCGTCGAACGCGTACAAATTCTTACACTATGAACATATTGTCGCCCGTTCAAAAAGATGCCGGATTACAGCGATATCAAAATACTTTTTCAATAAATACAGCGCGTTAAAAATGAACACTACAACCACACTTTTAATTGGGAAAAAACGATGCCCGGCCGCACCAAACACATTGCTTTGTGTACACTTTTACCGTATATGTGACCGAGTTTGACCGAGGTAATGGCGGACCACGCCTGTAGCAACTGTTGCTATGTCACCTAACCAAAAGTCGTAAACTTATTGGTCAATGCGCGCGTAGTGATTGACAGGGCGGATCGGTCCATTGGCTTCCAAGTTTGTGTAACATAACCAGTTACAGAAGACGCGATTGACGGCGTCAGCGCGCGGAATAGTTAGAATCGGAGAGACAGTCTTGTTTTGCATAAGTAATCTCCACATCTGGTTGCGTCTCTACATCATTGCAGCTATTCTATAGAATCAAAATTTGGTTCGTGTTTTATTTATACCAGCATCATCACATGTACAGAGTGAAGAGCCTGTGCCCACGCCAAAGGTCCTCAGTGACTTGGAATATTGTCAACAGCAGCTTAGGCAGTTTTACAATGACACAACTAGCACCATCCCATCACACCCTTTGCTACCCTCCAGGACCCTGGATGTTGATTTTTTTGTTAATTTGGAACTCAGTAGGGAAGTACCTGGGAAGATAATACAGGGTGACCGTGTGGAACTATCTGGACAGGAAATGAGGTTGGACAAATTACAAGAATTACCGTTAGATACGTGGGAAGATTTGTTTAAACCAGAAATTGTAAAAGAGTTCAAAATCATTCTGTCAGGTGGGGCCGGATATGGGAAAACCACCATTTTAGGGAAAGTGGCGAATGCTTGGTCGGCAAGAGGTAAACTTGCGCACTTCAAGCTCGTGTTTTTGTTGAAGTTGAGGCAAATGCAGAAGTCGAGTTGTATCATAGATGCCATATTTGACCAGATTCTACCGAAGGATACCGTTCTGACAAAATCTAAAATGAAAGACATTATCGCCCAAAACCAAGCCGACGTTGCATTCTTACTGGACGGGTTAGATGAGATTTCATCTGATTTATTGGAATCTACAGAGGATGTGTACGGAATCAAAGATGTCTTGCGAAACAGGGTCTTGGTCAATAGCTACGTGTTGGTAACCACTCGACCTCATATGATCGATTATGTGCTCAGTGGTTATCCACATTACGCAAAGGTTAAAACGTTGGGTTTTACAACTGAAAACCGAAACAAGTACATAAAGTCGTATTTTCCTGATAACGTCACATCGGCCGAGGCTTTAATTTCTCGCTTAGAGTCCCAACCAACTCTTCATAGACTGACTGAAAACCCAATTATCTCCCAAATGGTGTGCATCATTTGGAAGAATCATAATCCATTGCCTCACAATATAACAGCACTCTATGCACAATTTGCCGAGACTCTTGTTCGGCGCCGGTGTGCCGACAGTAATTGGCGGCAACGACTCAACGCTGTGACGAACGGTATGGGACGCGTTGCAATGAATGGACTACTAGATTCCAAAGGTAAAAGACTCATTTTTGACCCAGGTGAATTTTCTGAATGCACCACGTGTTTGGATGATGGCTGTCAATTTGGTTTCCTGCAGAGGGAGAATTTTACCAGTGGTCTTGATTTCAAAGAAGTGGTTACGTTTCAACACTTGTCTTTTCAAGAATACTTTGCAGCACGTCACCTAATTCAATTGCTGTATGCTGACGAACGGCGTTTCCGTTTAATGTTATTGCGGATCGGCTCTCGAAATCTTGCCGAAATGAAAACACTTCTTCGGTTTTGTTGTGGCCACTCGCCCAAAGCTGCCAAGATTGTCCTGAAGCTTATTAGACCAATGAATGATACACTTGAGCATGCTGCATTGTCACGTTTATTATTATTCGAGTCCGGATCAAAGGAATTAGTCACTGAGCTAGACAAACCAGTGTTTCTACACTGTTATACCTGGGAGGATATGATGTCATTGCGCTTTTATTTGCAGGCTCTTCCCGAAAAACGTTCGAGAAACACAAACATTGGCATAACATGTAGTTCATACGACGATATTACGCTTGCACGTGAAATTCTTTCAGGCAATTTTGATACGGCCCAGGTACAGTATAAAGTGTCTAATCACGGGGACAAGGAGAGTTTTCGTTTAGAGGAGGCATTCATATCAATTGAAGAAAAACTTCGTTTACGTGTGGATTTAGGAGTTTTCATTAATGACAGGTCTGTGTTTGACTACCAAAACTTTGCCAAAAGCATTATTCGTTTATCGCACCATCAGTTCAAAACGCTTGGCCTAGGGCTGATCAAACTACCACTGCACAAAGTCCTTAAAATAGTCGAGGTACTGAAGGATTGCAGGTTAGGTGCTATTTACATTTTTGATATCAACATGCACGGTCGCCTCCTGAATCTAGTTCCGCTAATGACTTCATCTCTTGGCCATCTGACATGCAAAAAGTGTGGTCTGTTTGATAGCGACGTCGAGAACTTGAAGAGACTTCTTATGGAGTCCGAAAAGAACTTAAAATCACTCAATATTGGCGGCAATGCGTTCAGTTTCCAGAAAATGGTTCATTATGCGTTTCATCTTAAAGATTATTTTCCTCAGCTTCGTGTATTTATACAAAGTAACTCCATGCTTGGGGAAGCATTTACAGTTGAACTCATTCTTTTACATTTCTTCAAATTCAGAACAGATTTTAATGATGATACGATTGAGCTTTTAAACAAATTGAACGACATATGACTTTCGCAAAATTCAGAAAGATTGCAGATTTTAAAGATTTCAATTATTTTAATTTCGAGAGTAATATATATTGGAATCTGTTGTGTGATCTTTTCATCAATTAGAGAGAAAGAGCTTTTCATGCGGATAAGTGATGCAACGAAAAATGTAATTAAAAAAAAGATTCTTCTCGATTCAAGTCGAGTTCCAGACACATCGGAAGGGCATAGCACGTGCATGGCAATGAATCCAGTTGCCTTTGAATGGTGTATGTCATAATACGGTAACCCTTATACCTAAAGGGTGCATTCGAAAACCCTTTCTTCATTAACCTGTCTCTAAACTTTCTCTATTTTCAAAAAGAGTCAATCAAAAAAGGCTATTCTTGTCTTAAAATGTCTCAACAAAATGACTCCTTTGTACATGACAAATATTTTCAAACCACTCTCAGTTATTCGCGAAACAAGGCAATCAACCAACACGGCATTGAAAGTTCCTTTCGCCAAAAAAGAATGCTACGCCACAAGTTTCGCTGTGAGTGGTGCAAATATTCGGAATAATCTGCCCGAACAATTGCGAACATATTGGACTCATTAAGCACATTTAAATCGGAGCTCCGACATGTCATCCGTTGCCAATTGCGCTGATCTACGGAGTTATAACTTGGTTGCCACTATAATGTGGAGCCGGATGGGAATTTCCCCCCCCCAAAAAAAAAAAAAAAAAGTTTTTTTGCGGGTGTTCGCCTATCTCGTAAATTAGAATTAGTATAAATGTTTTGAATTCCTGTAAATATCCTTATGTGTCTGTAAATATTATGTTTGTAACTTTCTGTAAATGTTGTATTTATATGTACTGTTATTTTATTTGATGATGTATGCAGGGCCCCAATGAAAACCAATTTTAAACTGTTTGGGCACACCCTGGGTAATGGAATAAATAAATAAATAAATATCTTGACAAATTGACCGATAGTGTAGTAAAAATGTACTACACTATCGCTCTATTGTAATTATATTGTCGGTCCTAACCCATCCTAACCGATAATGTAATAATATTGACCGAGGGTGTTGTAACTGAAAGGGTATTGACTTATAGCCAGTCTAGTTCGATGCAGCGTGATTGTATATGAATGTATAAGTTAGTGACTAGGCGGAGCTTACCGCTCAGTGATACCTGTACGTGATTGGGTAAATAAGGCCAATAGGTAAAGCACAGTACATGCATGTGTTATTTACGGAGCTCTGGAAGTGCCATCCGACTTGTTTACATCCTGACATATTTTATCTCAGGATGACGACATAATAAATGCAAAATGACGACCTCCTTTGATATTTGTTCACGTAAAGGCGACATCCTGAGATAATATATCGCGTGATCACGACACCCTGAAAGTACGATGACGACATCCTGATATAATATATCACGGGATGACGACATACTGAAAGTAAGATGAGGACATCCTGAAATAATTTATCCCGGAATGACGGAATCCTAAAAGTATGGATGACAACATACTGAAAACAATTCTCACAGGATGACGACATCCTAAAAGTAGTTAGTCTTGGCCTAAAACGTCATAGATCGAAAATGACCGTGCCTTCGCATGACTAATTTTGACAAACAAAGTGTACTTTTCTCATTCTAACGTCTTGGAAAACCTGCAGAAATGGGACGTGAACTTTTGTATGCGAATTTGACTATTGGTGTATCTTCGAATATGCATAGAGGCTTCACGCAGTCAACTACCTATTCAGCAGTCACGCGGGCTTGCATTGCATATCTAATTAGCTCAGCTTCACAGTTAAATTTTGTACGTGACGTCACGTGCATCATCGTGCGAAAACTGTAAACATGACTTAAAGGAGCACTACGCCCTAAAATCTCTTGTGACGTGTTTATTCGTCATCCGTTTGAAATTCCAGGAAATAACTTTGCGTGTATATACGGCATCCGATGCGAGCTTGTTAACACAAAAATGCCTAGTTTTTTAAGGATGGCTGTATGGACGTTTAGTATCCTACTTTTAAATGCTCTTATAGATGAACATAATTTCATTCAAAACGCGTTCTGTAGCCTAATTAGGCGCTTCCAGGACGTAAATATCCGTTTAAGGCCGGTTCATACTTCATGCGAAAGCAAATGCGATATTAATTTGATGTCACAAAGTATTCCCGGTGTTCACCTTTTGCAAATACGAACCCCCCCCCCCCCCCCCCCCCCCCCCCCCCCCTCCTCCGTGACGTCAACAATTTGGCTCCCTAGGAAAGCCTGCGGATAAGTAAATAAAAATATAAACCGCTAGCGCAGGTTTGCCTACAAGAAAGTAAGACTAAGAGTGGGGCAGGTGGTATAATCGTGTCGTTAGAGGTCGAACTGCATGAACGGATTTCCGCGACGTGCAACAATCAAATAACAATTATTGTTGTCTTGGCTGAAGACTATAGGAAGTAGGATGACGACATCCTGAGATAGCTTATCACGGGATGACGAAATCGTACTTTTAAGAAGTCATCATCCTGTGGTAATTTTGTTCAGGATGTCATCATCCATACTTTCAGGATTCCGTCATTCCGTAAAAAAATATTTCAGGATGTCATCATCTTACTTTCAGCATGTCGTCATCCCGGGATATATTATCTCTGGATGTCGTCATCCTACTTTCGGCATGTCGTCATCCCGCGATATATTATCTCAGGGTGTCACCATTACGAGAACAAATATCAAAGGATGTCGTCATTTTGCCTTTATTATGTCGTCATCCTGAGATAAAATATGTCAGGATGTAAACAAGTCGGATGGCACTTCCAGAGCTCCGTAGTGTTTACGTGAGATGTATTTTCGTGGTGTTCTTGGTCAGTCGAGCTGTGTGTGCCGCGCCGTTAGGAAAGGCACATATGAGACTTTTGAGACGATAGCGGGCGCCCCAACAACCGGTCCTTTTATATTGTCTTGTCACTGGGAACAATAAAAAAGGAACGGTTTCTTTGACAGTTGGTCACGTGATCGCATGTCATCAAGCAACTGCTGTATCTGTTAAGGAGAAATGACGAAAAAGTGGACATTCTTTGATTCGAATGTGCGAGGACGCGCAGCGTCCGAGCCCAATTTGAATCAAAGAATGTCCACCTTTTGAGTCGTTTCTCCGACTTAAACTACGTCCCTTTTACACCCATTGTCAATATTTAAAAGGAACAACAAGTGTCAATTCTTACTAATGCTTTAAAGTATGAGATGAATTAAATCCATTGTTCAGTGGTACAAGCTACTAAGGTATGTGAAAGCTTTGTCCTGTCTGGTCTTTGTGTTGCGTAACCAAACAATTGAATAAAGGTTGGGTAAAATGAGGGGCGTTTAAAATGCCCAGTATACATTCGACATCGAAGTTGGGTGATGTCATGTGCGTCGGGTGTGTCTCTGCTAACTCCGCTAAAATGTCTTCCAGTGATGATCCGTACATATTTTTGAGTATAGGAATACGTTGGGAGATATGTTGTGTCACCTCAAGAACTGACTCGCCAATTTATTTTGATGGTGATTCAAACCAGTATTTTGGTTTAAACCAGACATATTCGATGAGGATTTATATTCCAATGAGGATTTATACTAAAGCGGCAGATTCAGAGGTGAAGCAACTTCCTACACTCGTGGCCGATTTGGACTCCTTGTAACAGATCAGGTAATGACGGAAAATAAGCAAGAAAAGGTAACAAGCACTTTTTATTCCCAACATTTGGCTTAGCTCTCATCAGCAGCTCATTATGGCTTATTATTTTTAGCCCTTTTTATGGTGTAACTCAGCGTCAGTAGTCATTATTCCGTGTCAAAAGTATACCAGCCTTTTGTTAAACCCTGAACGGTTTCATTATCACATGTCAAACCAGACTCGGAACAAAAACAATTTGTTGTTTTTTCTGCCGTTTTTGCTACACGGGTATACGACAGGACAGCATGGGCGAGTTAGCGAATGTAAAGTACATGTACGTGTTGTACGTATACCAGCCCTTTTAAAGTTGTGCATTAGAAGTACTTTTTAGGACCTTTGAACGTATGACGTAAATATGGCCTATCTCCTTCGAAAATTATTCACATTTACAAAAAATCAATTCCTATTACATGTACATATTTTAAATTGCAAACCATCGCTTCGACCTTGCTAATAATATGGTTTATCCTCCCCATTTTCTTTTCTCAAAGTTCTTCGGCCATTTTTATTTTCGAATGTTTTAGACAAACCTTGTAGCAATTTGTTACATGCGGGTTGGCGCATCCATTTTATTTGATTTTTTGTTGTTAATATCCCAGGTTGTGGCGAATCTGTGCAACAAGGCTTTTGGACGAACCACTCCATACGATCGAGCATGGCAGCATCTCGCCTCTACAACAAGGGCTTCGGTGGCCAGATCTAACCAGTGAGCAACATAGGAGAGCAGTCAGCCGGGCTGAAACCGCATCGACACAGCAAAGAGACCTCCAAAACAACTATTGAGAGCTCTAGAGAAACTGTCAACATAGCTCTTACTAAGTTGTAATAAATAACAATACCAATTTCTGTGTCCATTGAGTCGTTCTTTTTCTGTTAATTCTTAAAAGAATGTACAGTTAACTGTACATTCTTTAAAATAATAGACACTTTTCTGAATAGAGTGACGTCACAAGAGTAGTTTAACTCGAGATAATGTACCTTTGGGATTAGAGTCAAGGTTAGTACGGTTGTCCAACTGGCGGTGGGCCTCGTCGATGTACTGCTGACGATCCATGATGACCCCGGCTGAGCCTTTGTCAGCTAGCTTAATGATGATATCAGTACGAGAACGCAAAGCAGTAAGTGCAGGGCGCTCTTAACTGGGGAGGTTATCATGGGTCCTGTGGGAAAAGTTACCAGGGTTAGTGACTTGGGTATTGACAACTTGAACATATTATACCATGGGACGAGTGCGATTATTGTGTTCGTTCGTGATCCCCATTTTGGTACAAAATAAAAACATCGAAGTTCATTCAAGTTGTTGTTGCTAAATACACAATTGACTGTTCTTTTGTGCAAAAGTGACATTTTTTGTGTATTTTTTGCGAAAATATGGACCGATTTTTTTTTTACAAAACTTCCTGTTACTTGAACCTAGGCTTTGACCTGTGTTGGGCTCCAGCGTTATTGCCAAACTGCATAACTGAAGCCAAAACTGAAACACAGTTTCATTTAACAAAACGGCACTCACGTGACTAAACCTAAATTGTGACCAATCAGAAATACTGTGTTATGAGTCTCCGTCGGCATCCAATCGGCGCTCTCGTTACGCACAGTTTCTGACCCGGACAACAATCCAACATGGCGGCTTCTGAAGACGACTCCGAGCCTCTATTTACGTGCATTTTGCACTGTGATTCTGGCTCCAAAGGCAGGGTTTCACTCTTTTCCATTTAAAGCTGGTCTCGCTTCCATGAGTTTGCTGAGAAATGGAAGAGTTTGAACGGAAAACAGTCAGTATAGCAAGAGAATATCTTGCCAAACATGACTCCGCGTGGCAGAGAGCGGATGGGTTAGCATCGGCAGGCGGACCACCGAAACATGCTGGGTTTCATCGATCTTGCTACGCCCGGTTTACGGACATCAACAAGATAAAACAAGTCGCAGCTGTCCAAGAGAAACGACAAATAAAAACTCGTTGAAACCGGTAGGTGTTGCAGTAACGTTTAGGCCTAGCCCATGATAATATTTGTTGTCTGTTGTCGAATGAATGTGCATGATCCTGCCTCCACTTTAGACTTCTGACTTCGTTCACACCTCAGTTTTTGTTTGTGGTTCTAAAAAAGGCGATATACTCTTAACTATGATATTGACCTTATATACGGGGCCACACATTCGAACACGTTTTATAGTTCTCTACCTCTATCTTTTGTCAATGTAGCATATGTTATGGAAGGGATGTGTTGTCGGTGCTGTGCGTGTTGTCGGGGGTCATACTAATGGGGATTCATACTAACAGCCGACAACACGCACAGCACCGACAACATATTTTATATAGACAAAAAAGGAGAACTGTAATAATACAAAACAAAAAGTCAAAAGATTGTCATTCAACTTGAGGTTGCATTTCATTAAAAAAAATTGATATCTTTTTTATGAGACAATTTGTCTCTATCCAGCATGAACGTTTGCCGCTATTTTGCCTTCTGGCTGCATTTTTTCATTATGCACGAGTCTATAACAAAGATGTGGTTGTAGCTGCTACCAGACTTGTGCGTAATTTCAAGCCCCAGCCAAGTAATCCGGAAACAGGCTACAGCAACTCCGCGTGCTAATTTAATAAACAAAATAATGGACAAGCCAAAAGAGACGCTCTTGTGGTCGTCGAAAGGAGGTACTTTCGACATGAACTTCGATTGATGCTGCACGATTGAAGCAGGCAGCCAAACAGCGAAATGATACAATATGCTGCTACATATCGGTGAATCAGACTGTGTGGCCATACAGGTTCGATACCACCTGTCATGCTACCGAGAGTATACCAGATACTTGTCTCGAAGCAAAGAAACAAGAACAGAAAGTGCATATCATGTAACATTCAATCAGTTGTGTTCATGTCACCAAGACAATAATTGTGAATAAGGAAATACTCCGATTGAATCAATTAAATACAATGTTCATTCCGCAGGTAAAATAGACAGATGGGATGGACATTAGCTCCTACAAGACAGCGTCACTGAAGAGGCGTCTTTAGTATACAAAACAGCTAATTAACCCCCCCCCCCCCCCCCCCCTCCCCAAAACAAACACACACACAAAACACTAAATTTATTACAGAGTAAATAAGCTATTTTATTTATTAATCAATTATCTAATGACACTGAAATAGATCAATCTAGGCGCCCAACAAGCCAAAGAGAGTGATTTACAGGGTAAACAGTTCATGTTTGTCACCAAAAACTTTGTACTGCGATGTACATGTTACATAGGGCAAGTTGGCTCGAGTCCGTATATATTGGGTGAAAACAAGTTTGGGGCAAAGTGGCTTTGGGGCGAAATTGTAATAAAAAAACAAGGCGAGAAAAACCAACTCGCCCCTTGTTTTTTTCGCCCCTTCACATTTTTAACGTGAAATAACTCTGCAAAGTGCCACTTTTGCAAAAATGAACACCCCAAATGTTGTTAGGTATGCCCTCAAGATCAATTTGTGAAAGTGTTATTATCTACCAAGTTGGAGATCACGAAAACGTCTTTCTGAAAGGATTTTGTGACTTCGTCCCATGGTCTATATGTCTCAAGGGCTGGTACACGATTTTGGGGGGAGGGGGGGGGGGACCCATGCGCTCTTGACACGGAAGGGTTCTGGCTCACAAGGGTCGGAATCAAGAAAAAACTCAAGGAGACGGATCCTACGATAGTATTCCGTGAGATCTTGGTTGAGCTGTACCTGGTTCACAGTACGGGGAGTGGGACAGAAGTTGAGACCCTTGGATACAAGTTTGTGTTCAGCATCTGATATTGATGAGGAGGAAAGGTTAAAGGGATCGTATACGTTTGGTAATTGGAACCCACTGCTTGTTTCAATGCTATATAGTTATATACCATACCATAGATATATACATTAAAACTAACCTGTAAAAATTTCATTTCAAAAGGTGGTAGCGATTTTGAGATATTGCCGAAAATCTGGAGCGGTTATGTCCACGCAGGAAAAATAATCTGCATTGGAATACACACTCTGAGAAACGTCACTGCAGTAACGCTTCTCAGATTCAAATTTGTGGAGATAAAAAGTGATATATTTTTCCATAACCGCAGTACTCCGAAGTGAACAGTTTTTTAAAATGCATTATACTATCCAAAGCTGCTGTACTTCTTACCAATTACGTTTTTATTGCCATTAATTTTTGGAGTAATTACCAAACGTATACGACCCCTTTAACTACAGTATTCGCAGGGGGTAATGTCGATTGGGGTTTGGGACGTCTAAAACGTTGATGCTGATTGGCAAGCAAGCCACCGATCTTCTTGTTTCTCCTGTTGATAAGAACAGAGTCAAGGTTAGATGGGCCCCTTTCAATCTTATCATGGAATTCCCTGTACCTGGTGTCGATACTGCTGGATCTGAGTTCTGAGTCAAGGTGGGCTATATTCGGGTGGAGTTCCTGAAGTATAAATAAATTGACACTGTTGAGAGAGGATATTAATTGGTTTAACAGATGCACCATGCAGAACTTGATTCCACCTCCTTTGCAGATGTGGTGAGAGGGTTCCTAAGCACGGAGAGGGAGATAGTTGCCAACTATTTTTAAACTGTTCTCCTATTTGTCCTCTGTTTCAGATTTGTTCCTTGCCAGGAGTTTGTTCTTGTTTGTTCTCACTCTTCTGGTTTCCCCTGTCTATTGTCATACCGATACCCCTGTCTATTGTCTATTGTCGAGTTTGGCAAAACACGACGATTACAAAAACACACGTCCGATCTAGTTGACACTTATTCTGGTTCATAACCCTGTAGATATGCAGAGATTACCAGCGACTCATTGACGCGGGTCTTACTTGCACTCAATTTTGTACTCGAGTGTGGCGTACTAAATGTGGCGTTGTTAAAGAGGATAATTTCATAGAGGATAATTTGCATAGCGTTTTGCATGCGCGGACGAATGTCGAAAACTCGAACGGTAGGATAACTCGACGTGGCATACAGGGCCGCCTGGGGCCGAATGGCGAGTTGCACCATGCATATATAATTACATGCACAGTTACGTAGCGCAACGTGCGCGGTCGAGTTGTCCCATCGGTCGAGTTGTCCCACCCAAGTTGCAAAGTTTCGTTGCGTCAACGGGAATGAAACGGCTGTGGATAATTTTATCCCACGATAATTATTTTACACAAACGGATTTGACCATGCTGGAAAAGCGAACGTTCACTCTGCTTGCCTTAGGGGGCGTAAGGTTTGTAAAACCTTACAGTTTTTGAAGTAATTATTGAGAACAAAAAAGGAGCATTATCAGAACCGAAATTAATTTTGTACAGAGTCTGGTTTGACAAACAGCTATATTTTAAACACGGAATAATGACTACTGACTTTAAGATATAACAAGGGCTAACTTAATATGAGGCAAATCGAGATGCATGCGTAACCCTATCAGTACCGAGTGCGCCACCTGGGCTTAAAGTTGCATTGACGTTCGCAACCAAAGAGATTGTATGTCCCCCATTATAATAGTCGTTACGTGACCAGCGTTCTTTGTTGGCACAAGCCGATATTGCTTGCAACTGAAATGTCAACAGTGCCATCACTTTTGGCAGCTGTGTGGTTTATTATTGCTATTGGTTTCAAACTGGTTCAAAAGGACGTGCGCGTGCATGCGATCACTAGCAGTTTGTCCAACGCCACTTAGCTGCCATCATGGCCGAAAACGCTTCCAAGATTTTGGAGGAAATCTTCGCAGAGAGCGGTTTAGATATGTCCGATGATGAATCTTCTGTTGCAACATCTGACGAAAGTGATGAAGAGGCAAGACAAGCCTCATCAACTTTGTCTGAAAAGCCAAATTACAGGTATGGTCGGGAGGTTACTATTTTACTAAAAACACACCGTTTAACTTGGCTATTCTCGAAATGTTTCGCATCCGACATTCATAGGCTACTGTAATGTAACCTTTGCTTTTTGATGACCTTTTGCAGGTAAAATCATCAAAAGCACTGAACGTTTCACTTTGCAATGCATAATCCGATGAAATCCAATTAGAAATTGATGAAAATATTGATTTGTTAGTGATTTGTTAGTGATTTATTGATTTTTTATTGATTTGAAAAAAGTAAAGAATTTGTTTTTTGAACATGTTTTTTTGTTTAGATATTCTTAACTTTCTATTGATTGTAAATGTTTATCTATTTTTATATATGAATCTTTAAAAAAAGAGATTTTATTTCATGATATTTTATTTCATTAAAAAAGGAGACTTATTTCAGTGGGAACACTAGATACGAGCATCCACAAACAGCATTGTAAGGACAGTTTGTCATTAAAGGTAATACAACATTTGCGACAACCCCCCCCCCCCAAAAAAAATAAACCCAAAACAACAACAACAAAACAAGAAAAGAAAATGTGCCGTTAAATGAATAGTGTCCCATTAACCTTTCTGAATGTTCCTATTTCAGGTGTGGATGGAATAAAGCAAGCACCTCGTATAGCAAGAGCCCACTGATGAAATTCAGTGAAGAGACTGGCTGTACGGGAGATTTCAGTCACCTGTCGCCCATGCAAATCTTTCAGCTCTTCTTCTGCCAAGCAGTGTGGGAGTTGATGGTGGATGAGACCAATCGCTATGCTGACCAGATAATGTCTGCAGATGTGGCCAATCGTCAGCCTGCCTGGAATCCAACTACTGTTCCTGAAATTATGGCATTCGGGGCCTTGCTTTTGTGCATGGGTATCAACAAAAGGCCTCGCTACAGTATGCACAGGTCCAGTTCCGAAGTTCTGCGAAGTCCCCTGTATTCGGCGACCATGTCTCGCAATCGATTCACTGCGATCCTTCAATCCTTCCACCTTGCCAACAACAGAGCTCAACCAGGTGATGCTCCCCCTGACAAACTCTCCAAGGTCCGCCCGCTGCTCGACATTGTACTGCCATCCTTGCCTCGCATTTACAAGCCAGGCCGAAACCTCTCACCAGATGAGACAATGATAAAGTTCAAAGCCCGACTTGGTTTCAAACAGTACCTACCACGAAAGTCCGTCAAATGGGGATTGAAATGTTTTTCATTGAACGAGTCAGAAACCAGTTATACATGTGCTTGGAAGGTGTTCACCGGCTCTCAGCCCACACCAAAGGAATCTAGTCGACCCTCCGTTGGTTATGCTTTAACACACCACCCACCTAATATTACATCTGCTGGGCATGTAGTCCTCGACCTAATTACATGACTCAAACATAAGGGACATTTCATTTTCATGGACAATTGGTATACCAGCCCAGCTCTCATCTGCAAGTTGTCACAGTTAAAGTTTGGAGCTTGTGGAACTGCACGCTACACCACACCGGGGATTCCACATTGTGCAAACCCAAAAAAGTTACACATGATAAGAGGTGCTGATCCCCAGTTTTACACCAAAGCCGGCCAACTTTGCGTCGTTTGGCAGGATGTTAAGCATGCAACTCTTCTCACAAATGTTGGAAACTGCCAAATCGACACGAAAGACATTTGGAGTAAACCGTTTGAGTGGAGTTCGTACGATCAAAAAACCTTCTGTCGTTAATGATTATAATAAATACTTGGGAGGAAGTGATCTCCCAACACAAATGTGTCAGTACTACTCGCACCCTCACAAATCGATGAAATGGTGGAAAAGAGTTTTCGTGGCCATTCTTGACATCTGTTTGGTGAATGCTACCATTGTATACAACAGCATCGCTACAAATCAGCACTTTGGATTTCAGGGTCAAGGTGATAGAAGAGCTTTTTTTCACTTGGAAGCACAACCCAGCTCAGCATGCTAGTCAAGTGTGACGTGGTCCCCCCCATTTCAATGTTTGAGTGATGGTGCACACACCGCCAACCCAACATTGAGTTGGGGGAAGGGGGGGGGGGGGTACGTGGCCGCCTTCGTTTGAACTTTTAACTGCATCCATTGTGTACCCATTTTGTATGTTTGTGCAATTACCTTCATAGTCCGGATTTCCTTCATTTTGAATAAAATCTAAGTATCTAAGGAAAAACTTGAAATTTTCTCACTCCTAAATTAGTGTTTCTTCATCATATTTACACTACTTGGTAGTTGTCAAGTTAATTAGGGGCGAAAAAGTGGGGGGTGAGATATGGAATTAGTAGTATAGGTGGAGCAGCTCGACCCCCGTTGAGGTGGGATGAGGTGTGAGGTGGGATGATGTGGGATGAGGTGGTGAGGTGGGAGGTTTTAGTATAGGTGGAGCAGCTCGACCCCCGTTGAGGTGGAATGAGGTGTGAGGTGGGATGAGGTGGGATGAAGTGGGAGGTTCTAGTATAGGTAGAGCAGCTCGACCCCCGTTGGAGTGGGATGAGGTGGGATGAGGTGGGAGGTGTGAGCTGGACTCGAACCCACTACCTGCAGAATTACCCGCTGACCACCAATTCAATTCTCCAGAACACAAGGCCACGGCACTAGGGACTATGCAAACTAGACTCTAGAAACGTCTCCCACATTGCCATTTGTTGTTTATCGACATCCAGGTGATGATCAAGCATCTTCAGGAGTAGTTGCTAGAAGCCAGAGTCGACACGGATTCCCTGTCGGCAGCCCGCGTCCAGGAGCAACTCTTCAAGACGCAGGTGGATCAGCTCAACGAAGATCTTCGAGAAGCCAAGAAGTCCCATACTCCAGTGAGTTTAGAATCCTCTCGAATAAGCGACTTTTGTTTCGGTGGGAGAGGGGTGCATTTACCACCTAATCCCAGTAGACACCCCGCTCAAAACGTTAGGAATGGAGAGCTTTACCGGGACAATCCCCCGACACTGGTTCCAAGCCGCCACTACTTTAACCTCCTACACAAGCAAGAGAGTCCGGCACTCTCACAAGGACGAACAGAGCATACTTTTTGAAATGTCTGGGTAAACCAACCGGTTCTTCCCAGAACTAAATTTCTATACTCTGAACTGTATTTTGTGTTTTTGTTACTACCGTAGGAGATGCGACATTTTTAAGCCCTGCAAGCCAAGATTGCAACCATGGACGCAAGGTGTGTATAAATAAATATTAGGGTGTGCTACCCACAGATGCCAGCCTAAACCGGTCTCGGATGGAGGTTTAATGAAAAACAATTCCGCGCCTGGTCCCAGTCCTGGCGCAAACTCGTTTAAATGCCACTGCTTAGATAACTTGTTGAACAAATGTTTTGCATTTTGGAAGCATATTCAACTACGTAACACTCGCCTGTGTTTGCCCAAAAAAATTATTGCTGTTTTGTTGAGTCCGTCTTTTTTATCTCTCTGATTTAGGCATGCGCAGAGATACCAAGAGCTTCAGCAGCTGGTGGAGAGGGCCCGATGTTCAGGTTCCTACAAAAAGGATCAAGAAATAGCTGGGTGCCAGCAGGCTCTTGCCGCCAAGAACCGAGAACTACAACAGTTCCGGCAGGAACTGGACGCCATACTTGAGGTTCTGCGGGAGCTGCAGCGACAGGGTGTGCTGTTGCCTTTGCGCAGTCACACCGTTCAGTCCCTGCTAAACTGAAATGATGGGTAGAAGCATGTTATAGTTCCAAAGAACCAAGAACTGCAACAGTTCCGGCAAGAACTGGTCGCTTTACTTGAGATTCTGAAGGAGCTCACACCGACAGGGTCTGGTTGTGCCATTGCACAGACACACAGTGCAGTCCCTTCCAAACTAAAATGCCAAGAACTGAGAACTATACGTCAGTTACAGTAGGAACCGATAGATACTTGAGGTTCTTTAGGCAACTGCAGAGTCGAGGAGGGGTTGTTACACTGCAAAGTTACCAAGAGCAGTCATTGCTAAACTGAAATTCTGTCTATAGATTGGTTTTAGCTACCAGAAACCTAGAACATACAACAGTTCCGCCAAGAACCGGATTCTATACTGGTTGTTCTGAGGAAACTGCACAGACGGGGCGTGGTTCTGCGAAATCACATTTTTGCCATTCTTGTTGAACTAAAGTACATGTACTTGTTACAAAAAAGTTCTGTTTTTAACTAAAATGCTGGGTATCAGCTTCTAGATGCTAATAACTGAGAACTTAAACAGCCTCTGCGGGTACTGAATTATAAACACTAAAGGTTCTGAGGTAACCGCAGTGCCAGGGAGTGGTTGCCTTTTTTGTGAATACCAGGTACAAGCCTTCAAGAACTAAAAACTAAAGCATTTTCTGCTAGAACTTGACATTGTAATGAGCATCAGCTCGAACAGCTCACCCTGGAACTGAAACAAGCTCACGAGAACTAAAGCAGTTCCTGCTAGAACTTGACATTATAATGAGCATCAGCTCAAACAGTTTCTATGTATCGATGTATGTTAAAAGAGGTTTCTTGTATGCTTTGCTGTCGTTTTTTCGTGTCTAATAATTGTCCATTTAAATTGTTTTACTGAGTTTTAAACTGAGTATGAATATAAATGTGACCCCAACAAATAAAATCTAGACAAGCATATCTTAACTGACAAGCTTACTTTCTCTACCCAGAGGCCTAACTACCTATACCAATGGATGGGGAATCTTTCTAGAACAAAAATAATACCAAGATATCTCGATTTGGGCTAGTAGCTTTAGCTCCAGACCCTATTTTGTGAAGTGAAGTCTGTGGTTCTTTAACATCGAGAAATAACTAAACCGTGCCAGGTGTTAAAAGACCCCTGACTTTGCTTCACAAAATAGAGTCTGGAGCTAAAACTACTCGCCCCAATCAAGATATCTTGGTATTATTTTTCTTCTAGAAAGATTCTCCATCCATTGGTATAGGAAGCGTTAACCTCATAGTAGTGGAAGGGTGCTTGTTCATTTTTGTTATGGCCCACCCTGTGTATATATATTTATTGTTTTAATGATTAAAATTAATATTTTCAAAGGAAAAAGTCAAGGTGTTTTATTGCTGTTCGTGTGACACATTTTTTTTTTAAATGTTATTGTTTGCAAAATTATCAGATTTTGTCCTAATTTGCATACATATGCAAGACAAACCCCCTTACCGATCAATTTAAGGAAAATTTCAGATATTTTTACAATCTTATTTTTGCATAATTAACATATTTTGACCTAATTTGCATACAAATGCAAGGCTAATCCCTTATCAATGAATTTTAGGGACATTTCAGACATTTTTTGACAAAATCTCATTTTTGCATAATTATCATATTTTGACCTAAATTGCATACAAATGCAAGGCTAACCCCTTATCAATACATTTTAGGTACATTTGAGACATTATTTTGCATAATTAACATATTTTGACCTAATTTGCATACAAATGAAAGGCTTACCGCTTATCAATTAATTTTTGGGACATTTCAGACATCTTTTGACAAAATCATATTATTGCATAATTAACAAATTTTGACCTAGTTTGCATGCAAATGCAGGGCTAACCCCGTATCAATTAATGTTAGAGACATTTGTTACATTTTTTGCATAATTAACATATTTTGACCTAATTTGCATACAAATGCAAGGCTTACCCCTTATCAATTAATTTTAGGAACATTTCAGACATTTTTTGCATAATTAACATATTTTCACCTAATTTGCATACAAATGCAAGGCTTACCCCTTATCAATTAATTTTAGAAACATTTCAGACATTTTTTTTCAAAATCTTATTTTTGCATAATTAACATATTTTGACCTAATTTGCATACAAATGCAAGGCTAACCTCTTATCAATACATTTTAGGGACATTTTAGACATTGTTTTTGATAATTAACATATTTTGACCTAATTTGCATACAAATGCAAGGCTTACCCCTTATCAATTAATTTAAGGGACATTTCAGACATTTAAAAAAAAAAATATTATTATAGCATAATTAAAATATTTGTAACCTAATTTGCATACAAATGCAAGGCTAACCCTTTATCAATAAATTTTAGTGACATTCGTGACATTTTTTGCATAAATAACATATTTTGACCTAATTTGCATACAAATGCAAGGCTAATTCCTTATCAATGAATTTTAGCGACATTTCAGAAATTTTTTGACAAAATCTCCTTTTTGCATAATTAACTTATTTTGACTTAATTTGCATACAATTGCAAACCCCTTATCAATACATTTTATGGACATTTGAGACATATTTTGCATAATTAACATATTTTGACCTAATTTGCATACAAATGCAAGGCTAACCTCTTATCAATACATTTTAGGGACATTTTAGACATTATTTTTGCATAATTAACATATTTTGACCTAATTTGCATACAAATGCAAGGATTACCACTTATCAACAAATTTTTCGGACATTTCAGATATTTTTTGACAAAATCGTATTATTGCATAATTAACCAATTTTGACCTAGTTTGCATGCAAATGCAGGGCTAACCCCTTATCAATTAATGTTAGAGACATTTGTGACATTTATCAATAGATTTTGTGGACATTTGAGACATATTTTGCATAATTAACATATTTTGACCTAATTTGCATACAAATGCAAGGCTAACCTATTATCAATACATTTTAGGGACATTTTATACATTATTTTTGATAATTAACATATTTTGACCTAATTTGCATACAAATGCAAGCCTTACCCCTTATCAATTAATTTAAGGGACATTCCATACATTTTTTGCATAATTAACATATTTTGACCTAATTTGCATACAAATGCAAGGCTAAACCCTAATCAATTAATTTTAGGGACATTTGAGACATTTTTTGCATAATTAACATATTTTGACCTAATTTGCATACAAATGCAAGGCTAAACCCTAATCAATTAATTTTAGGGACATTTGAGACATTTTTTGCATAATTAACATATTTTGACCTAATTTGCATACAAATGCAAGGCTTACCCCTTATTAATTAATTTTAGGGACATTTGAGACATTTTTTCATAATTAACATATTTTGACCTAATTTGCATACAAATGCAAGGCTTACCCCTTATCAATTAATTTTAGGAACATTTCAGACATTTTTTGACAAAATCTTATTTTTGCATAATTAACATATTTTGACCTAATTTGCATACAAATGCAAGGCTAACCCCTTATCAAATGCATTGCATACCCCTTATCAATTAATTTTAGGGAGATTTCAGACTTTTTTGACAAATCTTATTTTTGCATAATTAACATATTTTGACCTAATTTGCATACAAATGCAAGGCTTACCCCTTATTAATTAATTGTTGGGACATTTCAGACATCTTTTGACAAAATCATATTATTGCATAATTAACAAATTTTGACCTACTTTGCATGCAAATGCAGGGCTAACCCCGTATCAATTAATGTTAGAGACATTTGTTACAGTTTTTTGCATAATTAACATATTTTGACCTAATTTGCATACAAATGCAAGGCTTACCCCTTATCAATTAATTTTAGGAACATTTCAGACATTTTTTGCATAATTAACATATTTTGACCTAATTTGCATACAAATGCAAGGCTTACCCCTTATCAATTAATTTTAGAAACATTTCAGACATTTTTTTTCAAAATCTTATTTTTGCATAATTAACATATTTTGACCTAATTTGCATACAAATGCAAGGCTAACCTCTTATCAATACATTTTATGGACATTTTAGACATTGTTTTTGATAATTAACATATTTTGACCTAATTTGCATACAAATGCAAGGCTTACCCCTTATCCATTAATTTAAGGGACATTTCAGACATTTAAAAAAAAAATCTTATTATTGCATAATTAAAATATTTTTAACCTAATTTGCATACAAATGCAAGGCTAACCCTTTATCAATAAATGTTAGTGACATTCGTGACATTTTTTGCATAAATAACATATTTTGACCTAATTTGCATACAAATGCAAGGCTAATTCCTTATCAATGAATTTTAACGACATTTCAGACATTTTTTGACAAAATCTCCTTTTTGCATAATTAACTTATTTTGACTTAATTTGCATACAATTGCAAACCCCTTATCAATACATTTTATGGACATTTGAGACATATTTTGCATAATTAACATATTTTGACCTAATTTGCATACAAATGCAAGGCTAACCTCTTATCAATACATTTTAGGGACATTTTAGACATTATTTTTGCATAAAAAACATATTTTGACCTAATTTGCATACGAATGCAAGGATTACCACTTATCAACTAATTTTTGGGACATTTCAGACATTTTTTGACAAAATCGTATTATTGCATAATTAACCCATTTTGACCTAGTTTGCATGCAAATGCAGGGCTAACCCCTTATCAATTAATGTTAGAGACATTTGTGACATTTATCAATAGATTTTGTGGACATTTGAGACATATTTTGCATAATTAACATATTTTGACCTAATTTGCATACAAATGCAAGGCTAACCTATTATCAATACATTTTAGGGACATTTTAGACATTATGTTTGATAATTAACATATTTTGACCTAATTTGCATACAAATGCAAGCCTTACCCCTTATCAATTAATTTAAGGGACATTCCATACATTTTTTGCATAATTAACATATTTTGACCTAATTTGCATACAAATGCAAGGCTAAACCCTAATCAATTAATTTTAGGGACATTTGAGACATTTTTTGCATAATTAACATATTTTGACCTAATTTGCATACAAATGCAAGGCTAAACCCTAATCAATTAATTTTAGGGACTTTTGAGACATTTTTTGCATAATTAACATATTTTGACCTAATTTGCATACAAATGCAAGGCTTACCCCTTATCAACTAATTTTTGGGAGATTTCAGACATTTTTTGAAAAATCGTATTTTTGCATAATTAACATATTTTGACCTAATTTGCATACAAATGCAAGGCTAACCCCTTATCAAATGCATTGCATACCCCTTATCAATTAATTGTAGGGAGATTTCAGACTTTTTTGACAAATCTTATTTTTGCATAATTAACATATTTTGACCTAATTTGAATACAAATGCAAGGCTAACCCCTTATCAATACATTTTAGGGACATTTGAGACATTATTTTGCATAATTAACATATTTTGACCTAATTTGCATACAAATGCAAGGCTAAACCCTTATCATTTAATTTTAGGGACATTTGAGACATTTTTTGAAAAATCTTATTTTTGCATAATTATCATATTTTGACCTAATTTGCATACAAATGCAAGGCTAACCTCTTATCAATTAATGTTACAGACATTTGTGACATTTTTTGCATAATTAACATATTTTGACTTAATTTGCATACAAATGCAAGGCTAACCTCTTATCAATTAATGTTACAGACATTTGTGACATTTTTTGCATAATTAACATATTTTGACCTAATTTGCATACAAATGCAAGGCTAACCCTTTATCAATAAATTTTAGTGACATTTGAGACATTGTTTGCATAAATAACATATTTTGACCTAATTTGCATACAAATGCAAGGCTAACCCTTTATCAATAAATTTTAGTGACATTTGAGACATTGTCTGCATAATTAACATATTTTGACCTAATTTGCATACAAATGCAAGGCTAACCTCTTATCAATACATTTTAGGGACATTTTAGACATTATGTTTGCATAATTATCATATTTTGACCTAATTTGCATACAAATGCAAGGATTACCACTGATCAACTTATTTTTGGGACATTTCAGACATTTTTTGACAAAATCGTATTATTCCATAATTAACCAATTTTGACCTAGTTTGCATGCAAATGAAGGGCTAACCCCTTATCAATTAATGTTAGAGACATTTGTGACATTTATCAATAGATTTTGTGGACATTTGAGACATATTTTGCATAATTAACATATTTTGACCTAATTTGCATACAAATGCAAGGCTAACCTATTATCAATACATTTTAGGGACATTTTAGACATTATTTTTGATAATTAACATATTTTGACCTAATTTGAATACAAATGCAAGCCTTACCCCTTATCAATAAATTTAAGAGACATTCCATACATTTGTTGGCATTAATAACATATTTTGACCTAATTTGCATACAAATGCAAGGCTTACCCCTTATCAACTAATTTTTGGGACATTTCAGACATTTTTTGACAAAATCATATTATTGCATAATTAACATATTTTGACCTAATTTGCATACAAATGCAAGGCTAACCCGTTATCATTTCATTTTAGGGACATTTGAGACATATTTTGGCATAAATAACATATTTTGACCTAATTTGCATACAAATGCAAGGCTTACCCCTTATCAATTAATGTTAGAGACATTTGAGACATTGTTTGCATAATTAACATATTTTGACCTAATTTGCATACAAATGCAAGGCTAACCTCTTATCAATACATTTTAGGGACATTTTAGACATTATGTTTGCATAATTATCATATTTTGACCTAATTTGCATACAAATGCAAGGATTACCACTGATCAACTTATTTTTGGGACATTTCAGACATTTTTTGACAAAATCGTATTATTCCATAATTAACCAATTTTGACCTAGTTTGCATGCAAATGCAGGGCTAACCCCTTATCAATTAATGTTAGAGACATTTGTGACATTTATCAATAGATTTTGTGGACATTTGAGACATATTTTGCATAATTAACATATTTTGACCTAATTTGCATACAAATGCAAGGCTTACCCCTTATCAATTAATTTAAGGGACATTCCATACATTTGTTGGCATTAATAACATATTTTGACCTAATTTGCATACAAATGCAAGGCTTACCCCTTATCAATTAATTTTAGGAACATTTCAGACATTTTTTTACAAAATCTTATTTTTGCATAATTAACATATTTTGACCTAATTTGCATACAAATGCGAGGCATACCCCTTATAAATTAATTTAAGGGACATTTCAGACATTTTTTGACAAAATCTTATTGCATAAATTAACATATTTTTAACCTAATTTGCATACAAATGCAAGGCTAACCTATTATCAATACATTTTAGAGACATTTGAGATATTTTTCCATAATTATCATATTAGGAACTAATTTGCATACAAATGCAAGGCATACACCTTATCAATTAATTTTAGGGAGATTTGAGACATCTTTTCATTATACTCAAACTCCAAAAGTAAGTACCAGAGACAGATTTTTTGTTTTGTGTCACTTGCCACAGCTTCAATTTTAATCAACGTTCTTCAACCGGTGTTATCGCCAGAATATACTTGTATGTATTTTGAGTGTTGCAGCCAGAGGGCGCTATTTCACTTTTATGGTACATGCTCATGTAGTTATTTTTTGTGTATAAAGCCAGAGGGCGCCGTTCACATTTTCACCTTGTCATTTTGCTACGTTATAAGTTTGACACATTAATCAGCCAAAAACGTCATTATTTTGTATGTTTCTTGGACAGCTCAGCAAAGTGAGTAATCAAGTTTTCTTTATTAATGTATAAAGACATTATTGAATTAAAGTTTGGTTTAAATCAAGTTCATAAAATCAGGAATTTTATTGATGAAACAAACCTGTTTTGAGACCATGCCGCCTCAGGAAAAATCTTTCGAAGCCGTTGGTGGCGCTGTTTATGGAACCGTTTGTTAGACGATTTCATTGAATCTTTGCTTTAAATATAATATTAATAGCCAGTATTACATGTATTGCCAATGAGACAGCTTACTCGTGCATTAAGTGCTAAGTTTTATTTTCTTTGTTGCATATAACCTACAAGCTTTAGTGACAAATATTTGTAACGTGTATTAAGTGAATTTCATTATTTGTTCTCTTTATAGTCGAACCATGAAACCACATGAAACCCATGAAACCCATGAAACCCATGAAACCCATGAACCATGTACATGTAACTACCGTGAAGCAATGTATGTAACGTCAACTTGAAGCCATGTCAAGCCAAACCATTGAAAGCCATGTCATGTCAAGCAACATTATGTCATCATCTACATGTATTTAATACACCAGTTATTGTTCCACATGCGTCTCATTGCTGAGTTTATTTGACAACCCGACACCCCTTTTGAATAATTGACGATCTGTAGGGTGGAGCCTACAACCGGAATACCAAAGATTACGGGCAAACCGGATAACGAGTACTAAAACACATACCAATAGTCCAAACATTAACATTAGGTGATACCCATGACCACCACTCCACACATGGAGAAATAAAAACACTCAAGAAAAGGATTGTGCTACCCAAGACCACAATGCAACTAGTGATACCCAATGGCCACTATCCAAATCACCAACGGCCGTTGTGGAAAATATCAGAGGTGCTCAATTTTGAGCATTTGCTTAACCTGCTCATTTGCGGGTTAATCATGCAACAATCAAATAGCAAAATGTACTGGTTATAGCCCGAGTGGAACATCCTAGGCTATAGATTCTTAAATAAAAGTTTGATCTCCACACTGGTTATTAAACTGGATCAGACCGTCCGTGTGGCACATCACAGGGCCCAATAATTGTTGTTAACTGATCAAATTTGTTTATTCAATCTAAAACGTATCGATTGACCACAATTTTCCTCAAAACCAGAATTATGGAGCTCGGCCTCTTCTGGGGCACCAAAAATCGCCAATCGCGAGAAGCGCGACCCACAGAAGAAAAAGAGAACCAAAAACCCAAAGGGGGACTTAAATCAGGGACAGAATGCAGCGGAGCAAATTATCCCGAAAGATCGCATTGCCTACCGCAGAGAGGTGTACCCCATCCATCCGGAATAGGTTAGCAGCTGACCAAGTAAATTGTGGGTGCTCAAGCACACTGATTCCTCACTTACTGCATCAGAACCGCGCCCAACGGTTCGTTGCCCACCGTACATGCTCCATTGATTTTTGCGAGTTTGCGTCATAGTAGCATAGGCGGGGCAAAATACATGACCAAACAAGCCTGGTATTTGGAAACCTCCCCCTGCATTCCGCCAGCATGATAGCTAGTGTCTGCCTGAACGCAAGAAAGTCTAGCTGCACTAAATCCTTGGTCCCAATATGCATTAAAATAATGCGCACTTCACCTAAGTTGTCCAACCTATCTTGCAATTGATGCATGCAGGCTCCACTTCGCCCTTTCTGAAGTCGGGACATCTATACAGAACGCCGCCCATCCAACCAGGGAGTCTCCCACAATCCATGCACACCCTTGCTCTAGCGGGGTAACACCTAACACAACAAAAACAAATGCAAATATTTGCTTAAACCACATTGCAATTGAGTACGGGGAAGGGACGAAGGTAACTGGCTAGTGCTGCTGAGCGCCATCGGCCCATACGCTGTACAGTCAACTCCCGTTATAACGAACTCCGCGGGACCTCGTCGAAGTGTTCATTATATCCGAATTTCGTATTATTCGACCCAATGGTTTCTAACCCATTGTTCACTTTGTATAGACCCCGTACGTACGAGACCAAAATACACCCTTGCAACATGAAGACAAATGTACACGTAATGTGTTGCTTGTTGTTATATGAGAAGCAAAATGTTACATGTAGGTGTATTAATAATATAACAATTACCGACCATGCCTGTCCAAGCAATTAGCACTATCCCTTTAAATAGGTTTTTCATCAGCAAGATGAATTAACTGACATGACAAACATCAATCGCTGATACTGCTTACTATTTCAATCTGAATGAAAAGCCTTGGATTTTTAAGCTTTCGTTATAAATGGATCGATAACCAATTTTTTTTTTTTTTTTTTTTTTTTTTATTTAATTAATTAATTTCTGGGGTTATCGAGAATTCTCGTTGTAACAGGAATTTCGTACAAACCATGTTCGTTATAAGCGAATATTTACCCATAGACACGTGCACAGTTTTGCCTGAACCAAGGATAATGTTCGTAATAACCGGAATTTTGTTGCATTCGTTTTCGTACTAACTTGGGTCGCCTGTATATCTGCGAAAGGAATGCCCAATGCATAATCAGTGGAAGCAGCTCCCAAACGAAATGAGTGCGATCTATAATGCGCGTTTGAGACCCCACAGCATGACAAGGCTGTTTGCAACACTCTATTAAACTGGTAGCGGGGTAAGAGGTTGACTATCATTGTGACAAAAAAGTGGGCCCTGTGTACGAGGGCGACTGTAAATATATTTAAGTAGCGCTGACAATGGGCAGAGGGTTACATCGCCCCATAAGGGGGGCCGCGCTGATTGTTTTTAGTCTGGCGCAAAGACAATATTATCGACCCGGACCTATGCAAAACTGCCTGCTGCATATTGGCCCGGGAATTTGCTGCAAACACACAAACCCGCAAAAACAAAAAATGCAAGAAGCATAGCGGAGCGAAAAAGTGTCACCTCATGTTGCGACAAACAAACCTCCGGCAGAACTGTCATAATTCGTGAAAGTAACGCCAGCGATATAGGGGACCTGCTGTCTTGACCTGAAACACTACGCCTACAACCTTCCAGTACTTTTGTTACCATGCAAGTGTCCGTTGGGTACCGACAGCTGACCCCAGCCACATATGTTGCAATCGTTCCTGGAGAATATTGCTGTATGGAAAGCCACGCTATGAACTCACCTGTGCGTTAAGGGTTAACAACCCGACTACCGGTTGTGGATTGACGAAAAACACAAAAAACATTCCACCCTGATGTGTATGCTTTCTGTGTATTTCGTGCAAAGGCTAGCTATAGCAACCTACGCATTTCATACTCTACCATACTGTGGGAAGAGTTGGAAGCGGAGTCATCTCTCGCTCGGCCTGGGGGGCTAAGGCAAAGCAGCGTGGCATCTGAAAACGAGATAATGCATCAGTTTTGTCATTCCTTACACCGGGGATGTGAACTGCCTTAAAAATTATATGAGATTTCAAACACTCCAAAATAAGCAAATGAATCAAGTGCATGGCTTTAGGACAATGTGAAGGCTGACCGTTAATAATGTGTACCACTGCATTGTTATCAGACTAAAACTGTACTTTGCTATTGGCCAAAGAAGGACTCCATGCAAGGACAGCCGCAATTATTGGGTACAGTTCTAAGGGGGCAATGAATGGGGTAGACTCTCTCCATTGCTGCCACGACCCTGCAGCCATTTTCCCTTAAAATATGCTCCAAAACCAAGTAACCAACAGAAGCCGCAGCATCTGTGAAAAACGTGAGTGTTTCGTACGAATCCCATTCTTGGTTCAAAATTGGGGTTACTCCATTGTACTCTCGCAAAAATGTTAACCACATCAATAGGTCAAGCTTTGCCCCATTTGTGATATGCACTCTGTGCCATGGTTGATTTGCCCCTTTGTAAAAGAAATAAGCCGCCTAAAAACAGCCCGACCTGGCAACACAGCCCTGCACACGAAATTGAGAGAACCAACAAGGGATTGAATTTGGACCAACTTTGCTTTAGGTTTTGCAAGCATTGCCCGAATTTGACTGCCTAGTGCGTCAACTTTGTCAAAGGGAACCCTCACTTGCCACTAATTCACAATTAATTCTAGCCCCAAATATGCAAGAACCTGAGGCGGTACTTTGCTTTAGGTTTTGCAAGCATTGCCCGAATTTGACTGCCTAGTGCGTCAACTTTGTCAAAGGGAACCCTCACTTGCCACTAATTCACAATTAATTCTAGCCCCAAATATGCAAGAACCTGAGGCGGTATTTTCGTAGCATTGGGAACTCTTCAATACCCACATAATGTTTGGAAATTGCTTAGGCGTGTCTGACCAGTTAAATCTTGTGGTGAGATTGGTAGGAGGCGAAACGCAGACTTGATATCTGATTTTGCTAATCCCGCACCCCTTCCTGCTTGAAAGACCGTTAATTAATCTCTGACCTAGGTTCGTCAGCACTACTCACGCACCCTAAGCCGGTCACGTTATTCCCCCACCCCAAGGAGCCGAGGGCAAATGCATTTCAAGTGGGGTGGTGATTGTACAGGGCGATGACGCAATTGAATAGATACACAAGCTTCCATCGAAAATAACAGGGCCCCCTGTAGTACTTATTCCACCCACTTGGCTCAAATTGAGACTAGTTTGATTCAAAATGCCCGACGCCATCGGCCTACCCTGGGCCGAGGTAAATATGGGTCTATTATTAGCATTAAGCCTATTACAAATACTTGCCTCTGACAAATTATCTACGCTCATTACCGACCTACCAGTAACTGGCCCACTTTTCATCATCCGACTGACCTCACCCGACCCACAGGTGATTGAGCCTACTGTCTGTGGCTGATACCCAAGGGATGGCTAGACAGTAGAAATACATGGCACATCTGCTGCAGGACTGCCGATGCCAATGCTGGCTGAGCTGCCGGCTGAGCTGCCGGTGGAACTGGCAAAGTAGCCGGCTGACTCGGTATCTCGTACGGCGCCTGCTGGTCTGGAGTAAACTAACCCTGCTGAATGAAAGCTAGATGCCGACTTTAACAAAACAAGAATTAGCGAGTAATTGTACACTTAATAACTAAAATTGGCTTCAACGCTAGGCGCATGTACATGTGTACAATGCACAGCGTTATTTGTGGTGAATAGTTGACGACAACGTCGTACAAATTTGACATCTTTAAGCCCACAAATCCGACAGTTTTCAAAAGCAACACAGTGTGCTCCCCAGCATATTAATCAACTGAATTAGAGACGCATGCCACAAGCCCTGGATGAATGTCCCCCTTTATTCTGGGAGGTAGCCACGCAATGGCATATTAGTACCGGTACAGCAAACTAATCTTGTCTATTTGACTACAACAAGGCGAAAGCCATGTGATCATTTCTATATACTTCTACAGCCTGTGCGTCCTTCTCGCTATTAATTCCTATGTTGTTCATGTTACCCAGTGACATGTACCTAAACTAGTCCGAGTTACTGGACTCTAGTTATCGCTTTTTTAACATTTGGACATCATCGGCGCTACTACTAGAGTCCGAGGAAGTTAACATGCATCAGTGGGAATGTCTTAAATGTGATTCAAAAAGTCGACGAAATCCACACAAATACCTAACCAAATACCTTAAAATCACCTAAATATCCTTCCATGTGTGTCCAAGTACGCCGGGGTGGTCTTCGGGGGTACTCACGATCAATTATTTGCTTGCAAATCAAGGAAATGTGACCCAGTAATTCGAACGACTACTGCACAGTTGCTGTTCACGTTCGGGAGAGAATATGGACGTGCGCGCGCATCATGTCAGTGACGTAACAGGTCAAAGGTACGTCAACAACAAGCGCGCGGCGCAGCGACTGTTTTATGTCGTGGCACAAGCAGTACGGTGGCTGCGTGCTGATGAGGAGACACCAATCGCTCTCGGGCGGGGATAGCGCATAATGCTTGCAATCGCGAGGAGTATGACAATGCAAAATAATAATGTTTATTATAATCATAACAAAACAATAATAATAATTTCGGTTAAGTGAAGTGAAATGGTAAATTATAATGCCTTCCTAGATGCGGATCCGCGCGCGAGGGGCGCAACGGATGCTGCCGCAATTTATTGGCCTCTTTAGAAGAGAGTATTTTTAGGCTTTCCCCGCCCGAGAGCGATTGGTGTCTCCTCATCAGCACGCATGCGTACTGCTTGTGCCACGACATAAAACAGTCGCTGCGCCGCGCGCTTGTTGTTGACGTACCTTTGACCTGTTACGTCACTGACATGATGCGCGCGCACGTCCATATTCTCTCCCGAACGTGAACAGCAACTGTGCAGTAGTCGTTCGAATTACTGGGTCAAATTTCCTTGATTTGCAAGCAAATAATTGATCGTGAGTACCCCCGAAGACCACCCCGGCGTACTTGGACACACATGGAAGGATATTTAGGTGATTTTAAGGTATTTGGTTAGGTATTTGTGTGGATTTCGTCGACTTTTTGAATCACATTTAAGACATTCCCACTGATGCATGTTAACTTCCTCGGACTCTAGTAGCGCCAGATGATGTCCAAATGTTAAAAAAGCGATAACTAGAGTCCAGTAACTCGGACTATACCTAAACATGCCTAAAGCAAATATAAAGAAAAAGGCTGTATTTTTTAACTGTCGCCGTCGGTCTATTTTATAAGGTTACCTGGTCTTCTTTGCTTTCAAAAAATACGGTGCAGGCACCCCATATTGTGTGGGACGATTTGCTGACACAGCCGACTTGGGACCGGTGCCGTCTGTACCGAAGCAAGCTGCAGGCTTACTTGGCACCCCATGATCTGGTGCCGGCTGGACCAAAGTCCGACTGGACCAGTCCGACTAGCACCACAGGCACAGGATACGGTGCCTGCTTGACTGATGTTGCAGGATGACTTGCCACCCCACATGGTGCCGACTGGACCGTAGTTGGCCGCTGACAAAGACATGGCACCCAGGGCCAGGCCGGTGTGGAAGGTAATTCTGTCCCCCGGTAAAATTGTCCGGGGGGACAGAATTACCTAGGTAAAAGTGTCCCTCTGGAGACGTTAATTCTGTCCCCCTCCCGTTTATTCTGTCCCCTCTCTAGGTAATTGTGTCCCCCAATGTTCCACACATAAGCGGTTATTTTGATGTTATTTCAATGAAAAGCCCACATGGTATTTATTATTTGGACTTCTCTTCCCTTCATCGATTTATCAAAACAAAAATACAAATACAAATCACTTTATTAATTAAATCAACCGATCTACGTTTCTGCGCGAAAGGGAAAATGGCAGTAATCAGTATTTTTAGACTTCTTGCACGCGTACAGATTCTAGATACCCAGCACGAAATAAGGCAGCACTTTTGACCACCTGTAATTTGTAGGACGCTACACATCCTACAGTCTGCCACAAATAATGCAGCATGGAGGGGTGAACCTGTACTACACTGGTTGTTGCGTCTAGTGGGTGCTAGACTTGTGACGTTGCACGGGACAAATTTACCAGGGGGACACGTTTAACGTTGGACAGGGAGACAAAATTACCTGGAGGGGGACAGAAATACCTAGGTAAATGTGTCCCCCCGGACAGATTTACCGGGTCACGGCCTGGTAAGTCTGTCCGGGGGGACACATTTACCAGGGGGGACAGAATTACCTTTCACACCGGCTGTACCGAAGTTGCACTAATTGCATTTCAATTGCATGCCGACTCGGCTGCCGTCTCCGCTGTGTTGCGCCCTCTGTTGGCACGGCCGGAGATGTGCGAGCAATCTTCGGGGCCGGTCCGGTCCCCGCAATGCCCGCGTAGGAATCGGATTGCGCCTGGGACTTCAAATGACGCTGCGGCATCGCTCCGACCATGGAGGAATGCGGCGGTATGGTACTCGCCACAAAAATCCACACTAAACTGTTCACAACGACCTTCACAACACTCCGATCAATCGGTCCTACTATTCACCGACAACACACCGACAACACGCACAGCACCGACAACACACCGACAACACATCCAAAACGTATTCTATATTGACAAAAAAGTTATAGCACTGTGATATACACGATACAAAAGAGTGTCAGTGTGCTTGAGGTTACATTTCTTTTGTAAAAATTATGTTTTTATCAGGCGAAAAAAATATCTTTAACCAGCACGGTCGTTGGCCGCCATCTTGCCTTTGCGCGGAGTTGGCCTATACCATTTTATGTACGGGTGTGAAAGAAATTAAATTATCATGTAATACACAACAGAGGGCGCCCTGTATGGTTTTATGCTGACTTAAAGTTAGTTGGAATGGAAGGTGGGTTTTGATATGACATGGCCTACTATGCTTTGTTTGACATTTAACATTCGAGTACTCTGGTACTTTTTTTTAATTTTAATCAAAATCAAATTTAGTAATTACCTAAATAAATTGTTCCCGTTCTCTATTTAAATTGTTTTAATAGTATTATTAGTAGGCCCCCGGCCCCTAGGCCTAGTATAGCCTACTATTACTAATGTGTGCTCGTAATTTTTTTTAATTTTGAATTTTAGGAATAGGCCTATAAATAAATGACTGGCTTTCAAACATTTTTGCACTGATTGACCTTCATTTAAATTAAGATAATAAGAAAACAGTAGTGTCCGGTTGCAAACATTAAAGCTATGGCAGTTATTAAAGGCAATCAAATTAAATCAAACATTTTGAACTTTGGTATTTCCTGTGTTTTATTTTACTTAATGATTTTTTTTTCTTCTAATACAACTAAGTAATAAATTAAGATAGAAATATAATGTTCTTATAAAACTAATGTAGGAAATGGCAAGTATTTCAACAAACATTTATGTTTTCGTTTCAGTCACGGTATACAATATATTAAACATTAAATTTGGGGGCTGGTACGGTGTCGATCAAAATACATACCTTTTTTAATACAACCGGTAAATTAACTGGAATTATTAATCAAAAAGAAAAATCGAATCACTATGAACATTATCCTACTAAAGTACTCAAATGTTAAATGTTGTCTCCCCATTTAAAACAAAGCACCTTCCATTCCAACTATAAACTTTAAGTCAGCACAAAACAGTACAGGGCGCCCTCTGTTGTGTATTACATGATAATTTAATTTCCTGCACACCCGTACATAAAATGGTATAGGCCAACTCCGCGCAAAGGCAAGATGGCGGCCAACGAACGTGCTGGTTAAAGATATTTTTTTCGCGTGATAAAAACATCATTTTTACAAAAGAAATTTAACCTCAAGCACACTGACACTCTTTTGTATCGTGTATATCACAGTGCTATAACTTTTTTGTCAATATAGAATACGTTTTGGATGTGTTGTCGGTGTGTTGTCGGTGCTGTGCGTGTTGTCGGTGTGTTGTCGGTGAATAGTAGGACCCCGATCAATGGATGTCTCAGACCTGCCGATGCAGGACTGCTTTCGTCCCACAGCGATGCAGCTGACCCAGCAATTAGTAGTTAAAAATCACTAAATGTTTATTCATAAAACATTTTTTAAACATTTTTTAATTGAACGATGATGTGTATTGAATGAAGCCGTGACTAAAAGTGCGGATTTCTGTATAGGCTCATGGAGCTTTCGCGCTCTTTCTAAAACCCAGGACGCTGATTGGCTGTCGCCAGATCACAGCGCGTTGGGTGGTACTGCCACGTCCGCAATGACCGCTAGAGTTGGCCGTTTGCACACGGCACGCAAATGATGCTTGGCTCTTATTGGCTGCACCAGAATCCCAGTTTACATGCAACTTATACATGTACATGTACTTGAATCCGGTAGAACATTAATGCTTGCGCGACTAGCAATCATGTAGGGTTTTTGCGTAGAGTATAATAAATTTTACCTTTTATGTGGTAAAATGTGTAATTATCATATAATGACCTAATTTGCATACAAATGCAAGGCTAAACCATTATCAATTAATTTTAGGGACATTTCAGACATTTTTTTACAAATCTTATTTTTGCATAATTACATTTTTTGACCTAATTTGCATACAAATGCAAGGTAACCCCTTATTAATTAATTTTAGGGACATTTGAGACATTTTTGCATAATTAACTTATTTCGACCTAATTTGCATACAAATGCAAGGCTAAACCCTTATCATTTAATTTTAGGGACATTTGAGACATTTTTTGCATAATGAACATAATTTGACCTAATTTGCATACAATTGCAAGGCTTACCCCTTATCAATTAATTTTAGAGACATTTCAGACATTTTTTGAAAAATCTAATTTTTGCATAATTACCATATTTTGACCTAATTTGCATACAAATACAAGGCTAACTTCTTATCAATTAATTTTAGGGACATTTCAGACATTTTTGACAAAATGATATTGTTTGCATAATTATCATATTTTGACTTAATTTGCATACAAATGCAAGGCTAACCCCTTATCATTTAATTTTAGGGACATTTGAGACATTTTTGCATAATTAACTTATTTCGACCTAATTTGCATACAATTGCAGGCTAACCCTCATCAATACATTTAAGAGACATTTAAGACATTTTTCTATAATTATCATATTTTGACCTAATTTGCATACATTTGCAAGGCTTACCCCTTATTAATTAATTTTAGGGACATTTGAGACATTGTTTGCATAATTAACATATTTTGACCTAATTTGCATACAAATGCAAGGCTAAACCCTTATCATTTAATTTTAGGGACATTTGAGACATTTTTTGCATAATTAACATAATTTGACCTAATTTGCATACAATTGCAAGGCTTACCCCTTATCAATTAATTTTAGAGACATTTCTTGAAAAATCTGATTTTTGCATAATTACCATATTTTGACCTAATTTGCATACAAATACAAGGCTAACTTCTTATCAATACATTTTAGGGACATTTGAGACTTTTTTTGCATAATTAACATATTTTGACCTAATTTGCATACAAATGCAAGGCTTACCCCTTATCAATTAATTTTAGGGACATTTCAGACATTTTTTGAAAAATCTTATTTTTGCATAATTACCATATTTTGACCTAATTTGCATACAAATGCAAGGCTAACCTCTTATCAATACATTTTAGGGACATTTTAGACATTATTTGGATAATTAACATATTTTGACCTAATTTGCATACAAATGCAAGGCTAAACCCTTATCAATAATTTTAGGGACAATTGAGACATCTTTTGCATAATTTACATATTTTGACCTAATTTGCATACAAATGCAAGGCTAACGCTTTATTAATTAATTTTAGGGACATTTAAGACGTTTTGGGATTAATCTTATTGTTTGCATAATTATCATATTTTGACCTAATTTGCATACAAATGCAAGGTAACCCCTTATTAATTAATTTTAGGGACATTTGAGACATTTTTGCATAATTAACTTATTTCGACCTAATTTGCATACAACTGCAGGCTAACCCTCATCAATACATTTAAGAGACATTTAAGACATTTTTCTATAATTATCATATTTTGACCTAATTTGCTTACCCCTTATCAATTAATTTTAGGGACATTTCAGACATTTTTTGAAAAATCTTATTTTTGCATTATTAACATATTTTGACCTAATTTGCTTACCCCTTATCAATTAATTTTAGGGACATTTCAGACATTTTTTGAAAAATCTTATTTTTGCATAATTAACATATTTTGACCTAATTTGCATACAAATGCAAGGCTAAACCCTTATCAATTAATTTTAATTAACTAAATAACAACTAAATAACAAGAATGCTGTGACGTCATGTTTTATTCCGATGAATAAACATAACTTCTCATCCAAACTACTGAATAATTCATTAAATCTGCCAGTTACGTTTGGGAAAAAAATATTCGCAGGCGGGGCTAAGACGTAGAGTGTTCAATCACACCTTGGTTAATCCCGATTATAATCCCTAATTATATATAGCTACGTTGAGAAATTGGGCCCTGGTTGAAAATTTTGCAGTAACTATTTTCAAGGTGCTATTTGACAACAAAACAACAAAAACAAATGTTTTTTTTTACTTATTGTTAATAGCCCAAGTCACATAGTTTTAGTACATAACACAACAAAGGCAAATTGTATAATGTTCAAGCTACAGCTTGTACAGCTTAAATTCAATGAAAATGAAAGTAACAACAAATGTTAAAGGGATCGTATACGTTTGGTAAATGGAACCCATTGTTTGTTTCAATCCTATATAGTTATAGATATATACCATAAAAATAACCTGTACAAATTTCATTACAAAAGGTGCTAGCGATTTTGAGATATTGCCGAAAATCTGGAGCGGTTATGTCCACGCCGGAAGAATAATCTGCATTGGAATACACAGTCTGAGAAACGTCACTGCAGTAACGCTTCTCAGATTCAATTTTTTTGGGATAAAAAGTGATATCTTTTTCCATAACCGCAGTACTTTGAAGTGAACAGTTTCTAAAAATGCATTATACTATCCAAAGCTGCTGTACTTCTTACCAAGTAAGTTTTTATTGCCATTAATTTTTGGAGTAATTACCAAACGTATACGACCCCTTTAAACTTCATAACTCTAATCACAATGTTGAATAACAATGTTTTTGACGAGACACGGGAATGCAGCAGTCCTTCAAGTTAACCATATGTGACCTGTTCCAACGAAACCCGGACAAAGTCAACTTTTTAGTTTTTCAGATTTTGCTTTTTTCAAATACTCTAGGTTCTCAGCTTTAAAATGATGTATCATTTACATATGTACCCCCCACCCTATCTTCTCTGGGGTCTGGATTTAGTGATAAAACCCTGACAACCTAATTATGAGATAAACAGCTTTGAAGTTCAGAAAAGCGTATTATTTCTATACACAAATGTTTCACAAAATTGACAAAAAAACACACTTCTGGTAGACGGATTTTGTTCAAATTTGAGGAGATTGTAGATTAATAGTGAGTGACTTAGGAAAACCTAAAACCTCAAAATGGTAAATCCATCCCGAAATGAATTCAGGAGTACATTGTGTTTACCACCTCTTGGTTTGCTCTTGGCTTGCATTTGCATTTGGCTTGCGTAGCTTGCATTTTTTTTTTTTTTTCGAAGAAGTACTAGCAGCCAACTCTCGGTGTCTACGGCAAGATGTAAAACAGCTGGCAGAAAAAAAATCTCTCACAACTGTAGGTTTTTAATCGCTCAAGCCGTGGTATCGGCCTAGTTTTTAAACAGGGCCAGTCAAAAAGGAGTTGCCTCAAATTAACACAAATGTTAAAGGTAGGATACACCATTGGTAATTGCTTGAATTATCATTTGGGGGGTTATATTTTATAGTAAATATCGTTTAACTAAATGTCCGAAGTTTTACAATCATGAATGCCGAGAAGAGCACGAAAAACAGCGATGACCGGCGTCAAGCAGTTACATTTTATTATTTTTTTTTGTTTTTTTGCAATCGCCGTTCGGCGATCGCAATTCTTTCTTTATAAAATTGTATTTTTCAGAATAAATAAAGGATATCTAGCGCAATCATTTTGCTGGATGCCTAGAATCATTCATTCGATATCTGCAAATGGTGTATCCTACCTTTGAAACAAATTCTGAAATTATTATTTTTAACACGTGACGTGTTAGCGTCATCCGTTTTGAACACTTTGCGTGTAAATACATCCTCAGGTGCGAACTGGTTAAAGCCAACAAAATTGTAAATTTATTTATTTCTCTACTTAATATGTGTATTTTGCCTCAGATAATTTATTTTAAAATACTATTCTTTTATAGGAACTTCTTTTTGACTTTGATGCAAGTAACACTATCCCAAATTCCTGGGTAAATTTTCTAAGGCTATAGTGACAGCTGACCCATAATGTCCGTAACAAGATGAGACAATTGAGTGAAGTAGTCGTCCGAGCCACCTGTCTCCACCTGCTCTTCCAGTGCGTGCTTCTCGTATTCCGACTTCAACTCTGACAATCTGGAACAAAATAAAGATGGTTTTCTAAAACCACGTGTCTCGCCTGTTTTTGCAATTATCCTATTTGTGACCCACCACCCCAAAACCAGGCTAAAGTCAACATTTTTCATTTGAGAGATTTTTATACCATTGGATTGCTAGCGTTTTAAGCTTTAAAATGATACATCACATGCACCAGTACCGCTATGGAATGAAAAGTAACGACGCTTCAAAAAGTGGCATTTTGTTGCCATTCGTGGCAACAAGTTTGCTCAATTTGAGTAATAGCAACGACAACAAAAATCAGGAGAAGGCCGATATTATCACTTTCGGGGATTTTTAAAAAGGTTTAAATGTGAACAGCCTATAAATTAGAGTTTTAACTAACGATTTATGAAGAAAAAAAACCAATCGACCAGCAACACATTTGTTTGTGTACAATGCCATATCTCGAAATGGCATTTGCCGACTCCCGCCTGGTTTTGGCCTGGTGGGTCACATTTTACAACTTGACCTCAAATGACCTTTGACCTCAGTACCTGGGCCCAATTTCTTGGCTCTCCTAACCACAGAATTCTGCGCTTACGGTCACCATTTTCCGCTATTAAACCGCGCTAGCAGAAAAATTATTTGCTTTCCATGTGAGCACAGAATCCTTAGTTACGAGATGTACGCATGAGGGGAATAATGCTCATGGTGGTTTTTGGCAAGGTATGCACCACTAGTTGGAAAAATGTGATAGCATTGCAGCGGTGGCCGCCAAAATGCTTGTTACCACATATAATGGGGAGTCAGGTTGGCGCAGCAGTTCTTTCCTCGCCTTCCACCGCTGTGACTCGGGTTCGAATCCGGCTTGGGCCAATATGTGGATTGGGTTTTCAGTCCCTGCCTGATTCCGTGGGTTTTCTCCAGAATATTCTTCTGGGGTTTTCCCTCCCGCCTCTAAAACTGTAACTTCTTCACACTATCTTCTCTAATCCTGTAATTGGCGCTATAGCGCTGTAGGGGGTTGAATGAAATAAATAAATAAATAAAATTAAAAATCCGGTAACAAGCATATTTTTTCATAAATCGTTAGTTAAAACTCAAATTTATAGGCTGTTCATGTTTAAAACCTTTTTAAAAATCCCCGAAAGTGATAATATCGGTCTTCTCCTGATTTTTGTTGTCGTTGCTATTACTCAAATTGAGCAAACTTGTTGCCGCGAACGGCAACAAAATGTAACTTTTTGAAGCGTCGTTACTTTTCATTCCATAGCAGTACTGGTGCATGTGATGTATCATTTTAAAGCTTAAAATGCTAGCAATACAATGGTATAAAATTCTCTCATATGAAAAATTTCGACTTTAGCCTGGTTTTGGGGTGGTGGGTCACATTTCTCCTCTCGATCATTTGATACCGGTGGCACAATTGTTGGACCAAGGCTGATGGCCTAATAGGACTTTACAAATGTGATGCGATCTAGCAAAATCTGTCTGAAGTAGGCCCTGGTCATTTTGGGAATTTTTACATATTCTTTTGTAGCGTACTTCAGGCTCCATTTCAGTGAAAACCCCATGTGAATACGACCTTTGGTTAAACAATTACAACCATTTGAACACCAGCACGTTAAAAATTAAAAAAACTGAGAAAATCATGTTTTTGTATCTCTTCCCTTCTGAATTTGGTTAAAAGAGTATTTTCATGTAAAAGAAAAATATTTTCCCCTTCTGTTTTTGTAAAAAAAGTCAATTTAGATTTTTCACCCCTACGAACATATTTTGGCCCTATCTCAAAACAAGAATTGCCGAGTTCCAACTGATTTTGCTTGATGGAATCACATATAATGGGGAGTCAGGTTGGCGCAGCGGTTCTTTCCTTCCTTCCACAACTGTGACTCAGGTTCGAATCCTGCCTGGGCCAATTATGTGGAATTGGTTTTCAGTCCCTGCCTTATTCCGTGGGTTTTCTCCAGAATATTCTTCTGGGGTTTTCCTCCCACCTCTAAAACTAACTTCTTCACACTATCTTCTCTAATCCTGTAATTGGCGCTATAGCGCTGTTGGGGGTTGAATGAAATAAATAAATAAAATAAAAAATCTGGTAACGAGCATATGTGACCCAGCACGAGTAAATGAGACACTTTGAGGCAAAAATAAAAATTGAGATTTTGATTTCATCATTTAAAGCTTGTTTAGCTTTAAATGATGAAATCAAAATCTCAATTTTCATTTTTGCCTCAAAGTGTCTCATTTACTCGTGCTGGGTCACATATTGGCGGCCATTTTGAAGAAAAAATAAAAATAAAAAGTGATAACGCCCAAAAAGATGCCACTGTCATGCTGCAAACTATCCCACATTTCCCGACTCTAGGTCTGCATACCTTGCCAAACATCGCTACGAGTATTACTCCTATCGATCATTTGATACCGGTGGCCCAATTATTGGACCAAGGCTGATGACCTATTAAGACTTTACGAATCATCCAAAGCAACTCGGTACCCGATCACGTGCTGAACTGACCTGCCAATGAGCTGTTTGTCTTTGTGATAGTTCATCTGGCATTCGTCCAGGAGAAGCTGCATTGCCAATAGTACTTTCTCCCGGACGTCATGCTCAGGCGCTTGGAGTAAAGAGGGAATGATCCCACACCAGCCTTGCTTCATCATCTCGGGGAGAAGATTGACCCTGTTAAAACAAAACAAAAATGCGGTGTATAAGCAGGGGTAAAAAAAAGGCATTAGGGCGTCCCTTTTTATTTCTATGGTTCTCATATTGTTTGGCCTTTGAAGTTTGGCCGGTCAGTAGAAGAAAAAAAATTAACTAAACACAAATTGCAGTTCCACTAGAATAATATTAATTTCCTTATTATAGTTAAACTTCACTAAAGCTCTACCCGTTAAAATGTTATTACATGAATAAAGTTTCCCATTTTAAGTCCAGTGCGGACAGCCTAAGACGTTTTCCCTCTCAGTTACTTTTCCCGAGTCCAGTGGTTACTTTTACCGGCCAACTGCTGCCCAGGTAAACTCCCCAGGTAACTTTTCCCGAGACGATAAGTCCAGTGCGAACAGCGCGAGTCGGTAAAAGTTCAGGAAAACGTTTATTCAGACCGAGTGCTAGGTCATGCTACACAGGGACAACACGCATGCGCTTTGCATTGTTTACCGTGCAATGTGCGCGCACTGCGGCATGCTGCTTCGCATGTGGCAATTCCGATTAAAAATCAGGAACGTTGTTGTTCCTTTGGTTGAAATCTTGGCAGACATTATTATTGTTACAATCGGAAGTTTGATTGGTTTGGATTGGTAGCACGTCGTACAAAAAGAAGAACCAGAACTAAAAAGAGCGTGTGCACATACGTGAGTTGTAACGTCGACAATGGCACGAATGATCGGACAAAAGGCGTGTGCACTTGGATACATGGGGTCAATGCGGAAAGGTCACACAAAGCACTCTCATGAGTCATTATACTTCTCCTGCGGTCTCGGTAAAATTTTCCCGTGTTTAAAGTTTAAGTGCGACCAGTGGTAAGATTTGACCATTTTTTATTTTACCATCGTCTCAGTAAAACCTTCCCACAAAAAAAGTCCAGTGCGAACACAGCTTTATGCTGGGCTATCAGTTTCAAATGGTAGCATATTTGGTTGATACTTACTGTTGATATTGCTGAAATCTTTGCTGTTTCAATGTATCTCCAGTGGCTGCCTCCTGTGAAGCGAGTTTCTGAAACGTAAATGTTTGCAATGAAAACGAAACGGTTGTGTACAAAGTCTGGGTAGTGCTGGGCGAGTAGTACTTTTTCCCACTCGAGTACTCGCAAAGAAATTACTCGCGAGTAATCGAGTAATCGTTAGTAGTTGTCACCATTTTCACGTGTTTATTAGTCACCCTGTGTTTTCATTCAAAACATAACGGTAATTTCCATAAAATCAAACTATATTAACGTCCAAGGCCAGTCACAAACATGCAAGATAAAAATCCCGCATTCTGCTAACGTTATCTTTGCTGTCACGCCTCAATAAAAAAAAGAAAACTATTTCACATGATTGAATTTATTGCTGAATTAATTTACGATCCCATCGACTAGAACGTGGTTTTAAAACCTGATATCTGCAGGAGAAGTATGGCTTCCATTGTATAAACTCGGGGACTGGGGACATCTGCGGTTGGTGATTTTTGCTACGTACATTTCATGTCGGCTCACTCAAAGAATCTAATAGATCGTTGAACGTTTTTTGAGGGGAAAAGACGTGCCATTGTAGGCGTGCAATTGTGGAGAGCGGCAAGTCAATTCATTAAGCGTCGTTCCATCATACGACCACAACTTAATCGGTACTTGTAAACAATCATCGCTCGCTAACAATCACTACTCGCTAGTATTTATTGCTACTCGGGCTGGCACGAGTAATCGAATAGTAAAAAAAACACGAGTTGTGCTACGAGTGGCAAAAACTAATCACGAGTAGGCAAGTACTCGAGCTACTCGCGCAGCCCTAGTCCCAGATTCGTGTCTTTTTAACATTTGTGCACTGATTGACCTTTATTGAGATGATTATAAAGAAGAAAAAAAGCAGCGTCAGGTTGCAACATTCTTTCTGGGGGGTTGTGATTGTGAACCAACGGCCGGATCACACTGTTTGCGATCCAGATTCCGTGTTAGTCTTGGTTGCAAGACGTCCTAATCGCTTGTAGGCTACCAACGTACGCTGTGTAGACCACTCCATGACCTTCGAATAGGTCGTCTTTAATAGCTAACTCACATAATCGCTCGGAATCATAATAATCTCACATAATCGCTCACATAGTCGCATTTGCATGCGCGTGTGACTTTGCGCGACATGTGATTACTCACGCAATGTCACGCAGGTATGCAAATGCGACACAATTCTGCTCAAAATTTTCAAAGCGATTATGTGAGCTAGCCAAGACGACCTATTCAGAGGTCATGGCGTGGTCTACAGAGTTTGATAAAGGACGCCTGCATCAGCGGCCTACGCGCGCTGCATACCGCAATTAGGACGTCTTGCAACCAAGACCAAATCTGTGCAAAACAAACAGACTTCAAGTATTTTGTTTTAACTGATACACCTCAACAAATTATCCAAAATCACAATTTTGAAAACAACTAGTTGGGTGCACTGCGGAGTGACATATCGTCACCGTCACCACGAAGTAACACTAATGTCATGGCTGAATCGCGACCCCTTTTCTGGCGTTTTCACGAAGTAACGCAAAGCCAATAGCTAATACACACGGATAGCGTCACTTCGTGAAAACTCGTAAACCGCGTATCTGATTTGTGAGTTTTCACGAAGTGACGCTATCCATGTGTATTAGCTATGGGCTGTGCGTTACTTCGTGAAAACGCCAGAAAGGGGTCGCGCGTATCACGTGACATTAGTGTTACTTCGTGGTGACGGTGACGATATGCGACCCGTCACCACAAAATGAGAGTAAAGTCAGAAATATTGAAAATTGAGATATTGGTATTTTCAAATTCTTGAGAAAGAGAGCTTTCCAATGGTACATAACACTTGGGGGTTTTGCGATAAATACTTTTTACAGCGCTCTAGAAAGTCATGGGTTCCACAAAACAGGTTTGTGAGAAAACTTACTTATAAACATCCTAAACAAAACACACAAACGATTGCCAAACAGGACAAGTAAGGTTCTGTTGAGCATAGCAACGGCTATGTTCTTATTATTTCTTCTTGAAACTTTCCACACATACAAACTATTGTATAATCAACATAATATCAAAATTTCGAAAATGTGGAGAGTTAAGAAGACCTAATTTGCATATTTAATTACCGTGTTAATTAGACCACTGATGGACTTTAATCCAAACACTAACTACGCAAACACTACTCAAAATCCCGCAATTTAAGAGGTTTTCGATCATCTGAGTGCAGCACAAAAAAAGGAATATGTAGAGGACTTGGGCTTTCCAAATTACGCAAAATCTCAAAATCGACCACCCCTTCATATTTTGACTTTGACTGGCTGTACCGTGCGACTTTACGCTCATGACATGTCACAAATGGCAGATAACCGATACCTGTTCCAGCAGCAAGTCGTGCAGAAGCGTGACGGCCTTGACTTGAAGCCGAAGCATCCCGGGGTCGGACTCCCTGAAGAGGCCCAGGAAGCTGTCTAGACCGCCCAGCTGCAGGAACTTCAGCTGGGCGTAGGGGAACTGACGGACCAAGGATGAGAGGGCGTACATGGCCTTCTTGCGGATGTCCGCCGGCTGAGAGGCGGTGAGCAGATGAAGCAGCAACTGGATGGCACCGCGGTCCATGGCTGCCACCTGTACCTTGGGATTGCTGGGAGCGTCACGGTATGGAAGGAATTGAGTTTAGACTAGAAAAGAAAGCACTCGGATAGCAGGGTTCTAGCCACGGTGGGCGGCACCGGGCGGTACCGCCCGGCACTGCAAATTTTCGACCGGCATTTGGGTTCAAATTGGCTGTGCCGCCTGGCACAATTTATTTATTATAATTTTTTTTTATTTTTTTTTATTATTATTATTATTTTTTAAATCAAATTATGGGCACAAAAGAAAGAGAGGAGATCATACAAAGTCACGTTAATTATGTTCATGTAGTAATTTATTTTATTAACTTAGCTAGACTTTCGCAGAAACATGCAAAAATGAACTTGACCCCCGGCCATGAGGCGCGAGAGCTCTGCTCGCTGCGCTCGCAACGCTTCGCAATCTGATAATTTACCTGGCGCTATAAAGGCCCTAGCTAGAACCCTGTCGTAAAACTTCAGACAGGTCAGTTTAGAGGTAAGATACACCATTTGCAGATATCGACAATATTTACTACCGAATTATTAAGAAATATCTTACTCATTTGAAAGTAAATAATGATTCTAGGCATCCAGCAAAATGATTGCGCTAGATATCCTGTAATTATTCTGAGAAAAACGGCGATCGCGAAAAAACACAAATAACATAAGAATAAATGCACGATGCCGGTTGAAAACAAACGCTGTTTTTCGTGCTTTTCTCGGCATCAATGACTGTAAAACTTCAAACAGCTCAGTTAAACGATATTTACTATCAAATACAACCCCCCAAATCCACTTATTTGTGATAATTCAAGCAATTACCAATGGTGTATCCTACCTTTAAGAAAAGATTGCTTTATTGCTTCAATTAAAATATGTCTACTGTTGGTACCCAGTCAATTGCCTCTTCACAACGCTCTTATTTCAGTGAGGTGAGTGAACACCGACATTATGCCTGAAATTTGAGGTATACACATATGTGACCTGTCACCACAAAATGAGAGTAAAGTCGCACAATGTGATTCACAGATAAGGCCATCCAAAGTCAAAATATGAAGGGGTGGTCAATTTTGAGATTTTGTGTAATTTGGAAAGCCTAAGTCCTCCTCTACATATTCCCATTTTTGGGGTGCAATCAGATGATCGAAAACCTCTTAAATTACATGATTTTGAGTAGTGTTTGCGTAGTTAGTGTTTGGATTAAAGTCCATCAGTGGTCTAATTAACACGGTAATTAAATATGCAAATTAGGTCTTCGTAACTGCCCCACGTTTTCAAAATTTTGATATTATGTTGATTATACAATAGTTTGTGAGTGTCGGAAGTTTCAAGAAGAAATAATGATTATAACATAGCCGTTGCTATGCTCAACCGAACCTTACTTGTCCTGTTTGGCAATCGTTTGTGTGTTTTGTTTAGGATGTTTATAAGTAAGTTTTCTCACAAACACGTTTTGTGAAACCCGTGGCTTTTTGGAGCGCTGTAAAAAGTATTTATCGCAAAACCCCCAAGTGTTATGTATCATTGGAAAGCTCTCTTTCTCAAGAAATTGAAAAAACCAATATCTCAATTTTCAATTTTTCTGAATTTACTCTCATATTGTGGTGACAGGTCACATATATACACACAATGTCCAACAGATGCAGAGAAACTGTTGAAAATCCTGTTCAAGGTAGCAGCTGTTCTTTTACTTTCCAGCAGTGAAACTCCTTATTAGAAACTTCAGGTGGACAAAAATCTCATTTTTTTTCTTTGGTGAAGTGTTCTCACCTCTGTACTGCAGAGCCCAGGACAAACGCAGCCTGTTTACGGATAACATCCCTTGTATCGTTGAGCGCTCTGATGATCAAGTCAAAACCGCCGATGGTGATCAGATCTTGCGCATTGTCAATCTGTATTAGCAAAATAAAAGATACAAAAATGTGTAATTTTACGGCTGTAACATTCAACTCATTATCTCCGACTTTATACTTCACTGTGGTAGATACTTTGAACAACACGTCATGAAGTCCTCTATTGCAAGTCCCATACAAGTCATGGCAAGTCCTCCATGGCAAATCCTATACAAGTCCTCGAAAGTCCTCTATAGCAAGTCCCATACAAGTCCTCGCAAGTATTCCATGGCGAATCCCATACAAGACCTTGCAAGTCTATTTTAGCAAGTCCCAAACAAGTCCTTGCAAGTCCAATACAAGTTCTTGCAAGTCCCATCAACTAGTCCTCACAAGTCCCATACAAGTCTTCACAAGACCCATACAATTCCTCACAAGACCTATACAAATCCTTAAAAGTCCTCACATGACCTATACAAATCCTTAAAAGTCCACTACAAGTCTTCGCAAGTCCTTGCAAGTCCACTACAAGTCCTTTCAAGTCCACTACAAGTCCTCGCAAGTCCACTACAAGTCCTCGCAAGTCCACTACAAGTCTTCGCAAGTCCACTACAAGTCTTCGCAAGTCCACTACAAGTCTTCGCAAGTCCACTACAAGTCTTCGCAAGTCCACTACAAGTCCACTACAAGTCCACTACAAGTCCAATACAAGTCCCCCATGGCAAGTCCCCCATGGCAAGTCCCCCATGGCAAGTCCCCCATGGCAAGTCCTCGCAAGTCCCACACAAGTCCTCGCGAGTCCAATACAAGTCCTCGCGAGTCCAATACAAGTCCTCGCGAGTCCAATACAAGTCCTCGCGAGTCCAATACAAGTCCTCGCGAGTCCAATACAAGTCCTCGCGAGTCCAATACAAGTCCGTTAGGAAAGTTCTCGCAAGTCGCATACAATTCCCCGCAAGTCCCATACAAGTACTCGCCAGTCCCATACAAGTACTCGCCAGTCCCATACAAGTACTAGCCAGTCCCATACAAGTACTCGCCAGTCCCATACAAGTACTCGCCAGTCCCATACATGTCCTCGCCAGTCCCATACATGTCCTCGCAAGTCCCATACAAGTCCCATACAAGTCCCATACAAGTCCCATACAAGTCCCATACAAGTCCCATACAAGTCCCATACAAGTCCCATACAAGTCCCATACAAGTCCCATACAAGTCCCATACAAGTCCCATACAAGTCCCATACAAGTCCCATACAAGTCCCATACAAGTCCCATACAAGTCCCATACAAGTCCCATACAAGTCCTAGACAAGCCCTCGCCATTTATGCAAGTTGGGTCCCGATTTACTCATGACCAAACTTGCCATTTCGATTGACTTGGTGATTTGCTTGCAAGGGGATTTGTGATGGCATAGACGCGATACAGTTTTGTTCGACTGCACGTTTACCTGATGAGCATAGAACTCCAGGTCATACAGCACTGCCTCTTGCTCCTCCAAGCTGGCCCCTTCCCGCTGGAACTTCTCCACCAGCCTTGTCATGATCTCCACGTCCGTCTCCACTTTCACGTTCATCTTGGCAAAATCCTTCTTCAGTTCCTCCATGGAGCGAAACTTCTGACGGATTTGGTCAATCTGGGGATATAGGGCAAAACATAGTAGAATACTTTTTTTAATAAAAATCAAAATGCTTTGCACAGTTAATACACCCAAGGTCATTTGGCTAAATGTCCCGAGACCACCTCTCCCAGAGGGGGTACATGAATACAGATTGGTACTAACATTCTTTAAAAAAAAATGCAAGGCATCTTGGCAAAATGAGACACAACTGGGCCCAATTTTATAGCTCTGCTTATTACCGTTAGCAGAAAAGTTGTGGTTATTGCAGCAGAAAAGCCTTCGTTATTAACCAGTTTGCGCCGGGATTATTTTAACATCACCGAGCCGACGCGCGGGATTATTTTTAACAAAACTCGATTCGAGGCGGGTTTAGGCCGATGGTACCGGGAAGCACAACCACGCATTTCCGGCCTTGCTCGTGGCGTGTTTATGCGTCATCCGTTTTGAATCTGAGGATTTGTGCAGGTAGTAGAAAATGGCGATGTGGAAAATTGGAGATTTCAAAATCTTAGTTTAATCCCAATTTATTTTATTAAGGAAAATCGTAAATCTGTTGAAGCCAATCACCCCATTGATTTCAATTGCAAGCTGCGATGGCGCAAACCTGCGAAAGGTTTCAGAACTCACCCTCTCCTGATCTTTGACATCGTCCTGATCTGCTTTGAACCTCTTGAGGGCCTTCTTCAGCTCCTGTTGGGTGAACTGATCTCCCCCCTTCTCCCGGCCTCCTTTAACCTCTTTCTTGTCGTCGTTGTCTTCATTGCTATCGCCGGCATTCTTGCGATATCCCTCCCCGTCATCGCCGTCCATCAACTTTGCCATTTTCTCCCCGGTTTGCATGTTTATCTGCACGTGCAGTCCAGCTGGTATCGCCTGCCCTGATAGACCGATACGCAAATGAAATATAAAACAATGAATGTGGAATTTGTCGTGTCCTCCCTTTAGGGCATAACATGGGTCAAATGTTAAAGTTTGTATTTTCTTGGGTAACAGAGAGAGTATCAAAATATCTTTCATTTGGTGTATATTTCGTCATAAGGGACTACGTCATTTTGATGTAATTAACCCTAACAGTCCTGAACCCTCCAAAATCAATATGCACAAACTCTAGGGCAGCAGTTCTTAACCAGTTCGCGCCAGGATTATTTTAACATCGCCGAGCCGAGGGGCGAGATTATTTTTAACGAAACTCGATCCGAAGCAGGTTCAGGCCGATAGTGCCGGGAAGCACACCCATGCATTTCCGGCCTTGCTCGCTGCTGACATACATTTCCGAACATGAACTTGGCGTGTTTATGCGTCATCCGTTTTGAATTTGGGGGAATTTTTGCGTTTATATACGTCATCCGGCGCGAACTGGTTAACCTGGGTGGGGGTTGTGACCCCCATGGGGGTTGTTTGGGGTTTTCTAGGGGGTCATGAAGGATCATAAATAAACCGTGATTTGCCTTTTGTTCGTGCATTCTGTCACATTCTCATCACCTGGCAGACATGTTTTAACAAACCAGGCTGTTTTTTTTCTTCATTTTTTGTTTTGGTGGCCACGGTACCGACCAAGAATGTCTGATGGGGTCGTGGGGCCAAAAAGGTTAAGAACCGCGGCTGCCTTAGGAAGTTAGGGTTGATTTTTTTAAAAAGGACAAAAGGGGTTTTGCAAAAAAAAATTACCGGGCATAAAGACGTTAGCATGTAATACCAATGTAACAAAACTTGCTGCAATGCATTCACCTCTCTATGACGTTAATGCGCTTGCAGCGAGGTTTGTTTCCAGCAAAAGCTCGCTAGGATTATTACATACATGTACTGCTTTTGCGCACATTAACCCTAACTACCACAAGCCCATCAAACTCCAACTGCAGGTTTTGCAAGGTTTTAGCAGATTTGCTGTTAAACATTTATCAGCTTGCTGTTGGACTTTGTTGAACTCAGTACCAAAGGTCCAGGGAGACCCTGTTGAATTATGCGAGGTTCGGGTCAGAAAGGCATGAGACTCGAAAAAATGTTGGAGTTTGGGGAAATGCACAGGCATTTATTCGTGAGTGAGCTCGGACTGGTCACATCTCAGTTCCTGGTCAACTGTGATGTGCAGTGTAGACCCTTTGTGTCTCCACTAAAACACAGCCCAACACACATACAACCAATGTCCAGTCATCACAGCCCTGATTCTGAACACTGAACAATGCATAGACTAAAGTCCGAAGTTTTCCGCGATGCGGATTTTGCGCGAAAATCGCGGAATCGGCAAAATCGGCCCAAGAAAGCGGAAAACGCGGTTTTAAAGAAAGTTTGAAAAATGAACCAGGAAAAACTATCAAAATGACTGATAATGAGCAATCCGAGTGATTTTGATAAATAAGAAGAATGAAATCCTTCAAAATACATCGTAATAAATCATATTTACCCTCTACAATATCATCCAATATGTGAAAATTATCGCGTAAAAGCCATGTCGAAAGTTGAAACAGTGACAACTGATTGTTGTTAAATACGGTACGTTCACGATCGATCGAGCAAGGCTTGTTGTAGTCTTGTTTGCAAGACAATCTTAATCGCGGTATATGCAGCGCGCGTTGGCCGCCGATGCGGGCGTCCTTTAACGTACGCCGTACCATACACGCAATGACCTTCGATAACATCGAAGGTTATTTGCGCGTGGTCTACGGCGTACGTTAGAGGGCGCCCCGCATCGCGAAGATCGTCTTGCAAACAAGACTAGGCTTGTTGTTGTACTAACTACACTGCATGTAGTGTAGTAACTAGCATTGCACAACACATTGTACATGTATACGTTTGTCACGTGCAGCCCATTCGCGGTATTATTCCACTGCTGTGTGGAGTATGTGCATTCATTCACCGTTACCATGTCGACCGCTTGTAGCTGTGTAGCAGTAGTGTGCGGTCACTGCCTACATGTACAACATGACCACAGCATTATAAACATACATTGCATGCAGTGATTGTGCATACATTGCACGCGGTGTGCTAGCTTGTGCCCTGCCGGCCGGCCGCCGTACGCGTAGTATACTAATGCCTCCGATACCAAAACGCAGCAGGAAATTTTGAGGGGCGATATGAAATCTGGATGGAGGAAGCCTAATTCAAGAAAGCAGAAGAAAACGGATTTTGTGAATTATAAAGCAGAAGAAAGCAGAATTTAGCATTTATAAAGCAGAAAACTTCAGACTTTAGCATAGACCCATCTGTACCAAGTCAATCAAACTTCACCAAAGGAGTTTGGCAGGCGTCGAGCAGTTATTCTTATGTTATCTTTGTTTTTTCGCAATCGCCTTTTGGCGATAGCGAATTTTTTATTATAGAATTCGATTTTTCGGAAGAATTACAGGATATCTAGCGCAATTATTTTGCTGGATTCCTAGAATCTACATTTACAAAATGTACTATCAAATGAGTAAGATATTTCTTAATAATTCGGTAATCAATATTTTTGATGTCTGCAAATGGTGTATCCTACCTTTAAATAAAAAATGTAATAAAATTCAAACCTGCTTGGATTGGCTTCCATTGGTCAGTAGGCAGAAAGACATCAAGATCCTCGGGATCTATTTCCTCTTCAACTACTGCGTCCACATTGTTCTCATCAGTTTCATTTAACTCCTCTGTTGGCACGGCAACCATCGCCGTCCTGTGCTTGGCAACATTGTCTCCGTGGACGCAGAAGTAGCAGGAGACGAGGAAGAGGGCGAAGGTCAGGATGTGGAAGACACGGAGGTTGATGATCTTCGTCATTGTCATTTACGCAGTTAGGCTGTACGCCCCAAAAAAACAAATCGAAAGAAGTTTTATTAAATCAGTTTTGTATTAGGCCAAATATAAAAAAAACATGTTTAGCGTCATGCCTTTTTTTTTAAAGGAAGAAGAAGGCCCTTTTTTTTCTTTTTCTTTTAAATGGCTGCCTGACACATCTCAATTCGAGTCATGTATTTATGTAGTGAACATGTCAAACCCTATTTCCAAATTTAAAATTAAAACATGGTTCACCCACGATTAAAAATCAAAATTCATGTGGGTCGATCATGTACATTTATGCACCGTACACGACTACACCCTAGCCTTCCTATTAGAAAACAAAATAATATTTCCAGAGCATGTTCACAGTGATGCTCAATTCTAAAATACGATCTTAAAATTGTATTATCTTTTAACAAATTTGTAATTCTTTTTAAAAATTTTTTTACCAAAATGGTCAAATTTATCTTCTTTTTTTTAAAAGAAAAGAAAAAGAAAAAAGGAGGCGGCCCCCAAAAAGGAAGCGGGCGGTGACGCTAAACATGTTTGTTTTTTATTTGGCCTTAATGTTTTTTTTACGGAATCCCAACTACAAATTTGGTGGAAAATGTGGCTATCTTTACAGCAGTTCACGGTCTAATTCCCTACACTTCTTGGAATGTGATCTATATCAATCAGTCTGGCTCCAAGAGAGATATCCCAATATTATTGTATTAAGCGTGAGGTTTTGTAATGTTTAGGCCATTTAAAATTAATAAATAGGTTTACATCACTAAGATTTCAAAAAATTGGTAGGGAGGGAATTTTATATTTTATATTTTATATTTAACCCTGAGAATGACTGAAACCGCAAGGCGCTTTTCCCGCCAAAATACATCGTCAATCACTCAGACAGTTATACATGTGAATATTAAATTGAAATAAATTGAAATTCAAGGTTCAAGGTTCAAGGTTCATTTATTTCTTCGGCATCAACATACAGGATGATAATGGTAGTTTATACAGTTATGATAGGTGATGCTGAAGGGGGACCCACTAAGAAGCAAAGCTTGTAGGTGTCGGCCCCCTATGCATGCATGTACGTGCTCTGGGCTACATGTATTGGATACAAGAATATTCATGTAAAATAGGAGCAAACACGGACAGTAGGCCCAGAGCACATACAGCATTTTATAAATAACAGTAAGTTACTTACTTAAATACACTAATACCAAAACAAACAAAAGACAAGGACAAACAATAAACAGCACATCAACAAGCCAGTTTAGGAATGCATCAATAAAATACAAAAAATACATTTTGAGTTATTATTTTACATTAGTTCACAATAAAAGTTCAACAAAGCAAACTTATAATCTCGTTTGAAAGCGATAATATGTTTGGAGCTTCTTAATGTATTAGTAAGTGAATTCCATAACCTGGGTCCCTCATATTTAATAGTTTTGTGTGAAAAAGAAGTACGAGTTAATGGGAGATGAAAATGACAAGCCTGTCGAGTAAAGTGGGCATGGATCTGATCATTTCGCACAAATATTGCCTTAATAGCCGAGGGTAAAGTATTGGAATCGGATTGATACATGAGGGACCCAAGCTGATGGTAATAAATATCCTTAATTTTTAAGGTTTTATGTTTAGGCTACATAAACAAAATTAATTGTTTCTCATCAGAACCCTTTTGAAAAAATGGTCTGTCAGGGCATTTTATATTTTATATTTTATATTTTATAGAATAAAAATGTCGCCGAATCTTTGAAACCGGTATCTGACTAAACAACTACAGGCGCGCTGGTTTCGTTCGTGCCTACCGCATATACATACATGTACATGTACATGTTGATGAACCGGGCGTTGGTGGTAAGCGCTGATGTGCATTTAGCTCTGATTGGATAATTTTTGTTGCGACCTGCGAACGTAGGTTACTACTTCCGTGGCTCAGCTGTGCGGCAGAGCATGTACGCTACCCAGAATGCCGTACGTTTTTCTACACAGAAATCTATGAAGCTCGTCTGGTGTTTTCCAGCGCCCAGTTATAGTATGGGCGCAAGCGGTGGGCGCACTCGCATAGTGTGGGTGAAAGCGCTAGTTGACAAAAACTTCGTTGGGACATTGCATTCTTTATCTAAATTACAAATTGTTTTCGTTGATTTACTTTCCAAAACTGACCAATGCACACATTTCATATAGAATAAAAGCTCAAATAATGTTGGTAGAAACACAAAAATATAGTCAAGTCGATTTATTTTCCCATCAGTTATTTTGAGCACCCCTGTTTTTTTAATGAAAGAGGCACACAGACACCGTTCTCACTACTATTATACTCGGCTTCTCCGATCTCCTGTCCGCCGTCGATTTAGATTTTTCCGGCTTGCTTCTGCTAGAACACGTATGGCCACTAAAAACATTCACTTGGCCCGCGCGAGTTTTAACTGTTATTGCTTTCAACAGCGTGATTTTACAGCATATACAAAATTAAAAAATTAAAAATCTCGGAATTTTCGGGCGTCCGGTACATTTATATTTTGTTTATAAAATATAAAAAAATATCCGGCACGAAAAATTGGCCCGGCCGCTGATGAGAAACAATCAATTTTTTGTATGTAGCCTTAAAAAAGAGAGGATCAGTATGGGCACAAAAATCAACAAAATTAATTATACGAAGAGCTCGCTTCTGCAAAAGAAATAACTTTTGAAGATAACCAGTGGAACAGTTACCCCACGCAAGTATTCCATAATTAAGGTATGACAAAATTAAAGTATTATAAAGAGAGACTAGGACCGATGGAGGAAAAAAATGGAAAAAGTAAAGAATTGTAAAGTAAATTGAATTGTACGTAGCGATCGTTCATTGTTTATTAAATAGTATCAATACAGTGTGGCTTGAACACATTGGAATGATAGTCATAGTGAAAGGAATAGGGCCTACATCTGACATCGAATAGCCACCTGTCCAGCGTGCAGCGACTTGCCCTGTGCACGCGCCTGGCTTATCAGTTGTAGGCCGGCGCGGCTGCCGGGTACCCGCGCACGCATGTAGGGATTGTAGAGAGTTCGTACATGATGTTCACTTCCAAAAGCGTGGATTTGAAATTTATTTTCCGTAAATAAGTTGCCTAAAGACACATTAACTTTTAATAACCCATGACGATCTTTAGTTCTAGACACAAGGAATACATAAGCGAGATTTTGACTTCCCTCATCGGGTAAAAATATGAAAAAATGTTGTTGTAAAATATTTCGCTATGGCAGGAAACATTGATACCCTGGACTCCGTCGCGTTGTACACAACGGAGGAGTCCAACCTGGGCTAAGTCACAGTCACATTTGTTAACAGGTATTCTATTTTATATTTATGATCAACTCAACTGACTGAATAAAATTATTTTAGTCCACGCGATACAACTACGGTACTTCTTACAAATCCAAATTTATACAACAAGCGAGTATTACATTTGCCCATATTTAGGCTATATCATTTCATATCAAAATAATAAAATATGCATGGATGATATTTGTATTTCGTACGTACCTCTGGCTCTGGAAAAGTGGGAAAATTGAGTTTTCGCTACAGCATGTACAGGAACCAGACACGTCAGACGATTTTCGTTTACGGAACCGGTCAATCAACTGAACTGGTCTTGACTCTTGTCTTGTAGTACAGGAAAAATACCTAATTTTGTATTGTTGACCTCGGACAAATTGCAACATAATTTTTTTCACCAGAATGCATTTCTATAAGGTCCCTAGAATGACATACTAAAACTCTTAAAAAATCCAAGTGGTGGAAATATGATTAATTTGCATAAATCGTTAATCCCTGCCATGTAATATATTTATTCCCATATTTGCGTATATATATATATATTTTTTTTTTGAAAAGTTTATTTTGGTGATTCTACTTACACATCCTTACTTCAATAACAATTTCTAAAGCATACAAGTGACTGAATAATTATGAGAACATAGTAATGATCTAAAATGACTACAATTATACCCTATAATTTGCGCGCATTTACCTTGTCTCCAGATATCATCAAGTAGTCAGTATTGATGAGCTTCAGATTAACCAAGTTGCTTACTGGCACAGTTACCATATTAAAACCTTATGGAAAATCATGTGCACAATGATACCATTGTGATATTTAGCCCAGCAAACAAAAACAGGGGAAAACGAGGTGTTCGTAAAAAGTACGTGAAGGGTTGCCTAACGTAGGAAACCTGAACAAATTCAAGGAATCCCCAAAATAAAAGATTATTGTTGCTTACAATAATGTCAACGTCAAAATGTATTCTTACCGATAATTTTTGGAATTTTCTTGAACTTATTAAAGTCTCCCACGTTCAGGCAACCCTAGACCTACTTGACAGCCAAATATACGAAAACCTCATTTTCCCCTGTTTTTGTTTGCTGGGCTAAATATCACAATGGTATCATTGTGCACATGATTTTCCATAAGGTTTTAATATGGTAACTGTGCCAGTAATCAACTTGGTTAATCTGAAGCTCATCAATACTGACTACTTGATGATATCTGGAGACAAGGTAAATGCGCGCAAATTATAGGGTATAATTGTAGTCATTTTAGATCATTACTATGTTCTCATAATTATTCAGTCACTTGTATGCTTTAGAAATTGTTATTGAAGTAAGGATGTGTAAGTAGAATCACCAAAATAAACTTTTCAAACAAATATATATATATATATATACGCAAATATGGGAATAAATATATTACATGGCAGGGATTAACGATTTATGCAAATTAATCATATTTCCACCACTTGGATTTTTTAAGAGTTTTAGTATGTCATTCTAGGGACCTTAGAAATGCATTCTGGTGAAAAAAATTATGTTGCAATTTGTCCGAGGTCAAACCATATTTTTACTGTACTATTGGTGGTGATTTATCGTTGTGAAATTTCACTCTAAAACTCCTATATAGTACTTGCTTGTATCTTGTTCTTCCATAGGCCAACGACACATTGATCACGTTCGCATTGGATTTGGACACGTCACGTTTCAAGCCAGTTTTACAACACGTGTGCATAGCTAGCTAGCGCACAAATGTTTGGCTGACGACATTTCCCGTTGTAGCGCCACCAAGAGTTAAGTTCTGCTAATGCGCCGTATTTTTGAACGTTGAGGGCGCTGTGCAAACGGTATTGGGGGTATAATTCGAGCGATTCACAATACCTAGAAGCTGCCGTTGGAGGCGCAAATCCTACTATACCCGCAGTGCATCATGGAAAAAAGTCGGCATCGGTTTGAAAAACGGTATTCATTTTGCATGAACTCATCAGTTTTTACGTCTTTTTGGACGCGCACGATTCAAGTTCTAATTTGTTTCTGCAAATAACAATGTTTTAATCAACGACGCTTCCGGATACATTGATGTTTTTGTTGTAACTCGCGTGAACATTGAAGAATAGATATTTCACTACAGTATGATATACGGGAGAAGTCGACCGTAAAGTTTAAAAGTGGCTTTTTTGAGTCAAACGCTTGGTGGCGCACTGCATTGTGAATCGCCCGAAATAAAAGTGATTAGAAGATGATTCACGTCAGTTTACATATTCTTACAGCAAACAAAAATTACATTTTTCAATATTCCATTTTTAGATAAAAGTAATGTTACTAAACTACCTCATTAAACGTGATTTTACCTGTCTTGGGTACCCAGAAAATGGCGACTTACAGCGCCCTCATGCGACCAGGAATACGGCGCAATCTCACGCATGTTAATTAGGCCGTGTCCGAAACGAGTGTCTAGAGCTACGGTCTACAGCTACAGCTACAGCTACGTCTACGTACGTAGGCGCTAAGGCAAATGGAATTCGGACGTGGCTACGGTCACTGATCTCTATAACTGGATAGTTCGAGCGTACATTGATGGGATAGCGAGCCGTGAAGTCACCGGCGGCCATGATGGGATATTCAAAACATTGCCTTCGTGCATGCAAAAGACGCGTAGACACGTCGAGAGTGAGACAGTGGCAGCAGCGATGGTGGGTAAAAATGCATTAAAATCCTTTGTAAATAAGTAAATTTATTAAATAAACTTGCAGACTGTGCGATCAGTATCTATCTTTGTAAAAAATGTCAGGACTACGGTTTTAAGAGAGATTTAGGAGAACATTGTTGGGCGAAAACGATATTTTCGTTTCCACATGAATTCCAGTAGCCTGGACGAAACGAAGGGCGCCCTCGGATCGAAAAGGGGGTAAAAACGACGTCAAATGTCATATTTTGTGTCAAAAATAAATTATTTCTCTCTGGAAACACAGTTACAAGTAATTCCACACAAGGCACATACAAAACTTTCACTTTTTTACACTTTCCCGCAGTTTTGATTAAAATATGATATAAAATTGAGGCAAAAACATCGTCCGAAAATGGCCTTTTAAATTTCCCGCTCCGCGCGGCTCCAAAAGTGGGCCAATGAGAGGCTCCATTTGTAGATCGGGAGGGCATCGCCGTTTCCCAATCAATTTTAACAGTTTTAGTCTTAAATTAAAGCAAAAACATGATTCTGTAACTAGCATATGCGTACTAAACGCGATATGAATATTAATTAGGTCTTAAAACAAAAGAAAACCTTAAAAAGCGAACAACTTCAGATTCCTAGGTAGTACGCCCTCCCCCATATATCATTGGAAAGTCTATGTCATGCTCTATCCGTTCGTGTATAGGTCGTACCTTGAGATTGAGGGGCACTGTGAGATAAAGAGAGTTTACTAAATTGTGTTTCAGCCAGTCTGTGATCGGCCTCTAAATGCGCACACCGGCAACGGAGCCGGTGCCAGACTCGCCACGTTGCGCAATTTTCACACAATGCACGTGTGCGCGTGGGCACGCCGCGTCTGTTCCGTATACTTGACTATGGACCAATGGTGTACATGTACACTGTACATAATGTATGTACACGCGTTGTTGTTTGGATTCACTGTGTTTGCATGGATCGTTGTTGGATTATAATTATGGGAATATCGGTCACTTTCGTTGTTTTTTAAGGTGATATTCAATTTCTGTTCTTTTTCTACATTCATTTTATTGAGAAAAATCGGCCAGATATTTTTGTAGATACAATTTTCTGAAAAGGCCCAAAGTTACGTAATTCTATAATGTGACACCAGAGCTATCAATGGCCTTGAGAAGTGATTTATGACCATTTTCCCACTGTTTTTATCTTGGCAAATCTTGGCTTGTACACGATGAAACTCCTTTAACTGAAAGAAAACAGACAAAACAGCACTGTGTTAAAGGTTGAATGCTCTGGCCTTGCTCTATGTATAAACAAAAGACCCTTTAAAATTGAGAAAAGTTTTATTGGTTGCTAGGCAACAATTCCCTGTGGTTTTACCCCACACGAGGCTCAGCTTAAACAGTCATAACCTTGGATTGCCTGGGTCAAATTTATCCAAACAAAAACCAGATGTCTTATCTCAACCTGCTTCATGGCTAGGTGGGAAAAAGGGCACTGGCTGCTGGCTTAAAAAAAAGTCCACCATCGCTAATTCCAGCGGGATTTTTTCATATTGTGGTCCTATCCATCATTTTATCTGAAAGAAAAACTGGGATATTTCGAAAGAACAGTAGATTTATAGAATCAGTTGGTCTAGGATACCCTTACAATATGATTGAATTCCACAATACAGGTATTTTCAGACCAATTTTGTACCCATTCTATGAAGACTGTCCCGTTGACTTGCACGTCAAACAGTTCATGGTGGTAATTTGTGTACACATTCGTACACAACATATTGTGTCATGAACTATTTGACGTGCATAAATTTAATGTTCTGTAGAATTATCCCAATATCGCAATGATCACAGTTTTTTCTCTCACAATTCTGGAAGTGTAGAGCCACCTATTAATAATAATAATAGTATTATTAAATGCATGGTGTAGGCCAAGGCTATCATGGTGGAACTTAGGATGTAGACACGTATTTCCAATACTTCAGAACAATTTCATTTTCGCCCACAAATCTCTCTTAAAAACGTAGTCCTGATGACATTCCTTGCAGTGCTCAAATTAAATTTCACTCTCTGAAGAAATGGGTATGCCAAATAAATTGAGAATTTTGTGTTTTTAAAATAGCGTCATGTTACAACATTCTTTCCTTGGCATTTAATTTATACCTGTATATTTGTTTTCTTTGTACACTACAGCTAATTGGTTTACCCAAGTCTACTTCTTGCTACTAAGATGTCAGTCTGTACAGCTTATTACGGCTGGACAAGTCATAGGACGAACTGCTCCCATTATGACAGAGGGACAACAGATGACAGCGAATGTCAAAACTTATTTTGTTTAACCATCAGTAAATACGGTAGCTTAATTGACCAACTACGTTTTCCAAGATAAGCTATCTCGGTGTTCCACATTTCTTAGATGTGCTGCAAATATATTGCAGAACTCTGCATCTTGGCATTTCATTTTTTAACAATATAAGTACAGATAATAAAACAGTCGCAACAGTCACAAACCTATCTTTGTAACATGGAAATATATTGAACATGTGTTTTATGAAAACTGACAAATCTGGTTAAAATTGTATTGTTAATATTCAAAGCAAATTATACAGATGTTAAAATGACATGGATTTACCCAGTCAGTGTTCTCCACAATCACTGGGTAGCGGCCGCCCTGTGTACATGTTACGCTGTTCTGTCATATTTGTATGCTGCCCTGTTAAAATGTTATGCCGCCCTGTCAAATTTTGCTTTTCAATCATGGTTTTATTTTGCTTTCTTACAAAACAACAATTGTGGTGTATAAATCTTTAATATTGTGTTCATATCGCACAAATATCTAGAAACACTCACAATTAAAAGTTAAAGCCGTACAAGGGTGTCCTATTAAAATTTGGCCTGTGAAGAATGCAGCCAAATGTATCTTTGCATAGTATCAACAATTATTATTCTAAAATGACATCGCAAGTTTTGTTTTGGTTTTAAATTCATAAACAGTCCGGGGTTAATTGTTTTTTATTTGGTTTTATAACATCAGTAAACAATACATAATAAGCATATTGTTACTATGGCAGTAGTTATTACATGTTATATGTAGTGTATCAATGTAAAATAAAAGCATAAAGCAAAATTGAATCCATTGTGTGACTTATGTCATTATTTACACATGTGATTGATATTTTTAATTGTGATTTATTTCAAGTTTCTCAAGTTCATAGTTTAAGCCATAGAGGTGTATCTTTATTATACAGCTCTATGGTTTAAGCTCAAAACCACATAATTAATTTTTTCTGTCCACTTGTCCAGCAAGAATTTTTGGGACCCTTTCCAAAAAATTTACTAAACATTAGGTTGATTCCAAATCTGGACACTGCCTTAAAACCCCACGAACAAACCATAATGTGCCAATTAAATTTTCCTGAAACACACTGACATTTGTTCAATTTTTTCAACATTTTTTTATTTTATTATAAAATGCACTTTTTAGTGTCTGGATATAAAATTAAACCAACAATTTCAAGAATTTCCTTAATCCAAAAGAACTCGTTTTGCCTTTTCCTTGTTCCGGTTTGTGCATAAGGTTATGATGTGGATTTCTTCCCCCCACCTCCCCCCCCCCCCCAAAAAAAAAAAAAAAAAATAATAATTTAGAAGTTGGAAATTCTTGAAAATACTTGTCCGACATATCCCATAGACTTTTCACTGCATTGCATCGTCTCACACGAATGTCTCATATCGTTTCCAAAAAATAGGCCTATTTAACATTGAAACTTGGCGTATACAGGTAATTCTTGGGTGTTATTATGTTTAACTTGATTTTCCTGATCAAACTGGATCGTTTTTGCGACGTTAACTTCGTTTCCTGTGATATTAAATGAGTTTTCTCGGTCGTGCGCTATACAAACGTGTGTACGCCTGCAATGTTTTGAATATCCCAATATGGCCGCTGATGGCTTCACGTGCAGAGCCGCTCGACCTATCCAGTTATAGAGATCAGTGGGCTACGGTAGAGCCTACGGCAAGTTATTGCGCCCCCAAGCGATGCTTGAATTAGTGTTTGTGAAATTACGACGTAAGAATTTACAACAATTTTCGTCTGCTAGATGTTACGCAATGTTTGTTTACAGCCAGTCGAAATACCTGCCGATATTGACGTATTTGTCGTTTCAATTCAATGCACTATCATTGAAAAATAAACGAAAATTTGCTCCAAAATTAATGTTAGTGCTGCCGCCATTTTGTTTTGCCTGAGCTAGACGACTTCCTTTACGGCTAGATTTGTGTGGCGTTCTAGCCGTAGCTGTAGCTCTAGACGGCATTTCGGACAGCGCTACAAAATGGCCGACGTAGACAATAGCCGTAGCTGTAGCTGTAGACACCCGTTTCGGACACGGCCTTATACTTGATTCCGGTTCCTTCGTCACGGACATCATTCGTAGTCCTACTTATATGTTCGAACCAACAGAGTTGACGAGGTTTCAGGTTTCAGGTTTATTTAATCTCCACGGTATCAAAATAATAATTACAACACACAAAAATTGAGTCAAATTACAAGTTATTTGCGCATTTGTAGTCGACAATCTTCAAACCCATCACACAAATGTGTACTCTCCCAGTTAAACGTCCAACATTTTTGCTAATGAGCTGGCGGAGTAATTCTCCCTTCAATTAGGGTAGTGCACCCTTGTGGACTAGTGAGCTAGTGAACTTGTTTCAGTCCCTTCTTTAGGTATTTTTGTTATCGATTTTAATACAAATAAATTATTATAAGATTTGCCCCTTCAGGAAAACATGGTACATGTACATTGTAAACAGACTACATTATAAAACATTATTTTAAAACCATAAGGTTTTCAAACAAAACTGTCAGTCCAAATTCAAAAATTCACCTGCTGGGCAAGAAGTCCAGCTACGGACATGATAGAGGATAGAAACAATTGTTTAACATTACGTTGATATAAATTAAGTGACTTTATAAACTACTAAATAATCATGATTTAAACATCTCCCGTGGATCCAGGTTCAAGTCCAAGGAAAATTCGAGGATTGGGTCATTTCATATCAAATCACACAAGGGATTACACCCCATCCCTTTCAAATTGGTTCATATTTGTTTTTCAAATTTCAAAGCGAACAAAGAAATTGGCAAGGTGGGGCTCAAACCTGCGACCTCCGGAATACCTGACAGGCACTCTACCGACTGAGCTATCTTGCCCTATGTTGGCGGTCTTCGAAATTGTCAGTATCTTTGTTAGAGGGCGCTAGTTAGAAGTCATAAACACCAGAATTCCGTGTGGCCAGGGATCACGCTAAATTTTCGATACTAACTGGGAGGCGACATTGTGGGGATCACTCAATGAGGATAGGAATTTTTTTCTTACAACACAAACATTATTTTTGGCTAAAAACAAATAATCAAGTTTTTGTGGAATCCAACTAGCTGTTTTCGTGCTACTGCCTGCATTTTTTTGCGAATTGGGCCAAAATGGGTATGGCCGCCAATTTGTAAATCAAATTTGATGTTTTTTGTTTTTTTATATAAAGGCTACACCATAAATAATCAAATGTTGGCATTATTTTTTTATATTTCTATTGTCCAAGCGATTTGACCTACAATGACCTTTAGGCCTTTACTTTTACTTTGCTCATTTTAGTCAAAATAGTAAAAGAATTGCATGCTGTAGCACAAAAAATAGCTACATGTAATCAGATGCCACTAAAACTGAAAATTTTAAAACTAATTTGAAGGGGATGCGGTATAAATTTTAGCACGATTTTACCAGCAACTAAACTGACTAATCACACACAAAACGAGAGAGAAGAAAAATCAAGGATGAAAAATCAAGGAGGTAAAGTAATTATTTCTATCAAGGAATTCAAAGGTTTGATTTTAAAGTTCAGACAGGAATTTATGAATGGCTTTGCCGATGTCATCAGCCGAATCTTCCTGCAAGAAGTGTAAACCTTTGACCTTGGTCGTCTTCTGATTGGGCCAATGAGCACAGACACTGCGGATATGCGGAGAGAAGAACCCCGGGTCTGCGTCAATGAAGAGCTTCGGGATGTCAGCCGACTTGGCCAGCCAATCATGGTAGGCGTTGACAATGGCAACCACGTCTTGCGGCCCGTCGGTTTCGAATGGAATCTCACGCGGCCAGGTCAGTGTTGGGCGCCGGTCTTCGCCAGGGTTACGGAACGGCTCGCGATACGCCTTTATCTCATCCTCGCTCAGTTTGCGAATGATGGCCCGCGGAAACAGCAGCTCCACAAAGAGGTTGTTGTCCAGGACCATGCCCTCTCCGGCGTCGGAGCGCAGACTCTGGAATATCTCCCGGGCTAAATCGGGGAAAAAGCTCCAATCGGGAACCGTGGCTATGACGCTCTCCATGTGAATGATAGACTTGACCCGGTCCGGATGCATGTGGCACCAGTGGAAGCCCAACCCGGAACCCCAATCGTGGCAGACGATAGAGACCTTGGGCGGTAGATTGACGGCGTCAAACCACGCAGACAGGTACCGATAGTGCTCCTTGTACTTGTACGAAATGGGAAGCTTGCTGGACCGTCCCATGCCGATCAGGTCCGGGGCAAGGCACCTCCGTGTGCCCTCGACGTGGGGGATCACGTTACGCCACAGGAAGGACGACGTTGGGTTGCCGTGCAAGAACACCACCGCGTCGCCGGACTTCTGACTGGGAGTGGGAGCCGAGTCGTAGTAGCTCATCTCCCCGTCTAGAATCTTCACCCGGCGGCATTTCCCCCACCAGTCGTCTGCCTTGGTGATGTGGGGAGCTGAACTGGACACCTGCCTGCCTGCCACGGAGGCAGTGGCGTTGCTCGGGTGTAGGAAGCCGAGAGTGTTTGTAAGTACGCGCAGCCTGGACGCCATGATGAAGCTGAATGAAAAAAATATCGAATCCAAGCAACACTATATCCACCAATCTTTAGATTCTATAGTATCGAATCAGAGTTAAACAACAACACTCGGAAGAAATTCTGCTGGGATTTTTCGTATTTCGGTTTTGCCATATCTTGCACAAAACTTCTCTCATACCATAGACATGGAGACGAAAAAAAACTCCATGTCTATGCTCATACTTTATTAATATATTTATTAATTCCTGTTGTAGTAGAAAAGATTGCGTTTGATTCAAGAAAAGAATCGATACTGTACTACTAGGTCTACCCTGTAGTCGAGTTTAAGTTTTTTTATCGCATTGTTTAACCATAATTATAGCTAGCTACATGGTAAAGTTCAGTAGTTTATTTATAACGCCTAAACAAAATTTTGCAAGTCACTTGTATTGATAAGATCAGATAACTAGTCATGCCTCGCGCCTTGTCCACCAGTAAGATCAGTCTAGCTAGTTGCGGTGCTAAGATCAGATCAGCTGACAAATCCCATTCTTAAATGGGTGCAATTCCTAAACGGCCTTTTAGTAGGCATTGGCGCGCGAGTTTCAAGGAGACTCGAGTTCGCTGTATGTACACCATTTTGCGAACATCATGCAGCTAATGATCGTACGAAAACGTTACGCTTTGTATGATTTTCGACTGGGAAATAAAGGTAAGTACATGTGTATACCATTTGCAACTATTAGGAAACACCATTTGCAGATATCGAAAATATTTACTACCGTACCGAATTATTAAGAAGTATCTTACTTATCTGAAAGTAAATAAGGATTCTAGGCATCCAGCTAAATTATTGCACTAGATATCCTGTAATTGTTCCGAAAAATTGAATTCTATTTTATAAACTATCCGAGTTCACCACAAAACTCAACAATAATGAACGTGAGTAACAAAATATGCGAACATTCTAGTAATTGAGTAACGTCTGGACAAACAGAATGGTAGAAATACCCACGTCATGCATGGGATTGGCAGTTTTAAACATTTTCGTAAAACCACATTTGTTTTTATTTCGAGAGGTTATGTTCTTCCGTAAATTCCACAAATATTCAGCAGACTTTATCATAGGCCTGAATGGCAATTCACGGCTTAGCTTTCGCTCGTGCCCACATACACTGGTTTTTTTCCCCACGGTAATTAAGTGACCAACTACTGCAAATATACAGAACCAAACAATATAAAAGACCAAACAAATATAATTATTGAGAACTGCCCAGACGGCCCAGACCAACGTTGGCAAAGGTACGGTCGGCATAGGTCGGTATACGTCGCCGTCAGTGCCAAGGTTTATACGTTGTGCCGACGTGAAAAAAAATGCATATGTGTGTCAGCAATTTTCGTCGGCGCATGACGTCAGCTGTGTCAACATTTCAACTAGTCAGCATCAAGTGATGTCATTCTGGCGTCAAAATTTCAACGTCTACCAGACGTCAGAATATTGTCAGCATTCAGTGACGTCATTCTGGCGTCAACATTTTGACGTCGACCAGACATCAGAATAATTATAGTCAGGATTTGACGTCAGTCTGATAATGCAAGAATTACAACAATATCGTCTGTATTATATCGAGGTTACGCAATGTTTGTTTACAGCCTTAGGCCGTGTTCGAAACAGGTGTCTAGAGCTACAGCTACGGTTATTGTCCGCGGCGGCCATTTTCGTAGCGCTGTCCGAAATGCCGTCTATGGCTACAGCTACGGCTACAACGTTACACAAATCTAGCTGTAAGAAGAGTTAATTGTCTAGATGGTGCAAAACAAAATGGCGGCAGCACTAACATTGATTTTGGACCCTATTTTCGAAATGTTGTTATGATGGTGAATTAAATTGCAACTAACAAACCGATAATGACGTCAATATCATCTGGGCCCAATTTCTTGGCTCTACTTACCGTTAGCGAAAAATCCCTGCTGATAGCAGAAAATTTGGTGCTTACGGTAAACGTATTTCACGCGTTAACGAGGCATTTTGGTCTCTGAGCATGCGTACAACCCTTAACTAAGGATTCTGTGCTCACAGGGTAAGCACAGGATTTTTCTGCTATCGCGGTTAGCGGAAAATGGTGACCATAAGCTCGGAATTATGTGGTTAACAGAGCCATGAAATTGACCATTATTTTGCGTGTAGAATTTAAATGGTACTGTTAACACTGACTTGTTCACACAGCTTGGCACATTTTGACTTTAAATTATCCAGACCAAATACACTGTTGCTATATCACGTGATTCGGGGCAAGCTCTTGCATAGTTACGTTAGAGACGATCAGCACCAATACATTGTTCACAATGGTTGAGAATGGTACAAAGACACCAGACCATTCCAGAGCCGGGGGTTGCTAGCGTAAGGCTTGCCCCGAATCACGTGATATAGCAACAGTGTCTTTGGTCTGGAGAATTTAAATGTAAACTGTGCCAAGCTGTGTGAACAAGTAAGTGTACCAGATATTATTCAAATTCCACACGCAAATGGTCAATTGGCCCCTGTTGTATCTAGTGGGCTTGGGTAACCACATTTTAAAATGTTTTACCATGGTTTTTACCAAGCCAACTGGTCACTGTTCAACGTACCGCTTATATTTTGTTGCACCTGCGTCTGCCCTATAAAAAGTCATATTGAGATTAGAGATCATAACTAAAGTTGTTGACGATGAACAGTTCATGCTTCTGTATGACATCAATGCACGGAGTAATCCTGATTTACAGTATGATAATGACAGCTATTGATTTGTAATTACCTTTCGCCCCCAGAATGGATGTTTTCCAACATTAAATTTTAGAAACATATCAATTCATATAAATAGAGCTTCTAAGATTCCCAAAACTGCTTTCAAATTTCATATCACTTCTATAGGTCTTAGAAAACACATGAGACTGTTGTTTGAGATAAGCTCAAGTAAAAACCTTGGATACCCCTAAAAGGGGCGTGGCTTTCTTCTTTTAGAAGCACAGTTTCAAACATGAAACCTAAATCATCACTATTTATAAATCTTGTGAATTTTGTGTTCTATATTTGCATAACCACCAAGTTTAGATAATTTATCTATGAACATAATTATGCTGTTTTTCAAGGCCGCAAAAATAACCCAAATCCCAAAATAATGTTTGGAAACAACTACATGTTTAAAAATTCCTTAGCATTCCAAATCTGTTTTCAGCTCACTTCTAGGTCTTAGAAAACAACGGACGACATAAGGAACGCATACTAGTGTTCAAAATATACCGCTCCGTCGTACTTACAGACCGGACGCTTTTTCACCCGAAAACCGTTCCCAATTACTCAACAGGACAGAGACATGTTCGGTTTCGCGCAAGCGCAGATCGATGGTTTCGCTCGGCTTTTCGTTCTCGTTGTCTCCCGTCCCGAATCGAAGTAGCCGTTCTGGAATAGGCGCCATTCGTGGTCAGTCGTCGTCACATAAAGCCGCAGACGCCGGTTTGAGAATGGTGGCCAAGTTAGAATTTTGTTTTGTGAAAGGGGCACCGTGCAAAAATCAGACGTTCAGTGTAGTTGCGGCCATACTCGGCGTGCGAAGCCTTTCACTATTTTTCAGACACTATAGCACTGTGGGTGTAGGTTAGGCTAAAACAGGGCTAGGGGTGTACTACAGTAATTAGTATGAGAATTTCTGCCCGAGCTCATTAGCATTTGTTTTGAAAAAGGAGACGGGAATTGGCTTTACAAAAAAAATAGAATTGTGTAAATACAGCCGAGGCTCAACTCCCTGGTTTTGGGGGCCGTCCATCTAAGGTCCTGTTTCTCCAGAGAAAGTGGACGGATGCCATTTTCGCATTTGTATAAAAGGTTTGCATGAAGCAAATTACATTGCATGGCCCTTTAAAAGTGTGTTCACAGACAAAATGTTTAATGTGAGTTGCTGCAGTTTGAAAGTCGGTCGAAAAATCCGACACGACAGCGGCATAATTACCAAATTGTTTGCACCATCGAGTGTAGTCTTGTTTGCAAGACGATCTTCGCGATGCGGGGCGCCCTCAAACGTACGCCGTAGACCACGCGCGAATAACCTTCGGTTATCGAAGGTCATTGCGTGTAAGGTACGGCGTACGTTAAAGGACGCCCGCATCGGCGGCCTACGCGCGCTGCATATACCGCGATAAAGATCGTCTTGCAAACAAGACTACATCGAGTGACACAATTTGGCGGTAGAGAAAAAAAAGTCCAATTCTGGGAAGATTTGAGGTAATTATGCGCCGTCATTATACCCGCCCCGTGGGAGCACGTACACCCTAAAACAGATTGATAGATATGGTCCAACCAATGATATTGGTAAATTTTAACCAAAATAGGGAACGAAATAACTAGTGATATTGGTCATTTTAACAAAAACACTGGTCAAAATAACCATTAAAATTTACACATATAATTGGTTGGAAACATACATTCGCGTTTTTGTATCATATCACTGTGGAGACATGGCTTTGTTCTGGCGTACAAAATGGTTAGAAAGTCGAGCACGTTTTTCAAAATGCTCCCATTTTAACCACAATTATTTTCCTGGGTTGAAATTTCGACCCAATATACCCTATATTATACCCTAACCCAAACACTAACCCTAACCCACACTCTAACCCTAGTTTTTGAGTAATTTAAGTACAATCCAAAAATCTAATTTGTGAAATTCCTAATGGAGACCTATTCATCTATAGAAATTACCCTTTGGAGACCTTTTCACTCCCATTGTCCCAATTGTGTTCAAGTCCCCAGAGGGTACTGTGTTTCGCACCAGTATTTACCAATAAATTTGTTATTTTCAAGCCATCTGTTTTTAGAGTGTACATATTGGCTGGTCAAAAGTTCTGAACTATAATCCCCAGCATAGTGCCAGGTGATACGTCTATAATGAGTATGAGCTATCGAGAGAGTCAATTCGCGGTAGAATTGTTTGCTTGCTGTACATTGAAGCACGTCAACGAGGCATTGTCCCGACACGACCAAAGTGCAAATCTAATTATAATACGGGCCACAACAATGCCATAAATTCACACAGGCATTCTTTTACCTCGATTGCCCCTGCGGGTTTGGCATTTCGAGAATTGATGGCTGAACCCCACCGTGACATCCGACGGTGTAATGTTAATTACAGCGATGCGGTTTTTGTGTTAGTTGCTCGGACATTTTGCGTCCATTCTTGTCCATGCTCAGTGTGCAAGCGCAGAGACACCACCATGTCAAAACAAGGTAATCGTTGTTCATGTAGTGACATTTCTATAGGCCTTTATTATATATTTGCTACATTTGATTTAAAGGTAGGATACACCATTTGCAGATATCGATTTTTTTACTACTGAATTATTAGGAAATATCTATTTGAAAGTAAATAATGATTTTAGGCATCCAGCAAAATGATTGCGCTAGATATCCTGTAGGCAATAAGTGTAATTGTTCCGAAAAAATGAATTTAATAAAAACAAAGCGAACGCCGTTTTTCTTGCTTTTCTCAGCATTCATGATTGTAAAACTTCGGACAGGTCAGTTAAATAGATATTTACTATAAAATACGACCCCCCAAATTCACCCATTCCTGATAATTCAAGCAATTACCAATGGTGTATCCTACCTTTAGGCTTTAGTTTGATTTGCACATTGAACTTGTATATGTATATGCTAAAATTAACAGGTCTATATTTTACCTGCTGATTTTCAAAAAAACCAAAAACCTACGATTAAATGAAAATAAAAAAGAGCTCTCAATTTCAAATAAGAATGTAGTCCAGGAAAAATAAGTTTTGACCTCAAACAAATTGCAACAAATTGTTTTTCACCACAGTGCACTTCTATAAGGTCCTTAGAATTACATACTAAAAGTCTACACAAATCCAAGTGGTGAAAATATGAGTAATTTGCATAAATCGTTAATCCCTGCCGCGTAATATATTTATTCCCATATTTGGGTATATATGTATATTTTTAATTTTTTGAAAAGTTTATTTTGGTGATTCTACTTACATATCTTTACTTCGATACCATTTGCTAAAGCATATAAGTGACTGAATAATTATGAGAACATAGTAATTATCAAAAATGACAACTTCGTGACCATATAAATGTGCGCACATTACACTGTCTCCAGATATCATCAAGTAGTCAGTATTGGTGAGCTTTAAATTCACCAAGTTGCTTACTGGCACAGTTATCATATTAAAACCGTATGAAAAATCATAGGAACAATGATAACATTGTGATATTTAGCCCAGCAAACAAAAACTGGAGGAAAATGATGTGTCCATAAACTGGGCGAAAAAGTAGTTAAAGGGTTGCCTAACATGGGAGACTTGAACAAGTTCAAGGAAATCCCCAAAATACATTTTAACGTAGATAGGATTATTGTAAGCAACAACAATCTTTAATTTAGGAGGTTTCCTTGAACTTGTTCAAGTCTCTCACCTTAGGCAACCCTTCACCTACTTGTTAGCCCAATTTAGGGACTCAACATTTTTTCCCAGTTTTTGTTTGCTGGGCTAAATATCACAATGTTATCATTGTTCATATGATTTTCCATAAGGTTTTAATAGGATAACTGTGCCAGTAAGCAACTTGGTAAATTTGAAGCACGTCAACACTGACTACTTGATGATATCTGGAGACACGGTAAATGTGTGCAAATTATAGGGTATAATTGTAGTCATTTTGGACCATTACTATATTTTCATAATTATTTAGTCACTTACATGATTTAGAAATTGTAGTAAGAATGTGCAAGTATAATCGCCAAAATAAACTTTTCAAAAAATACAATATAGACCTATACCCAAATATGTAGAAATAAACATATTGCACGGCAGGGATTAACGATTTAAGCAAATTATACATATTTCCACCACTTGGATTTTTGTAGACTTTTAGTATGTAATTCTAGGGGCCTTATACTAAGAAGTGCACTGTGGTGAAAAACAATTTGTTGCAATTTGTTTGAGGTCAACAAAACAAAATTATGTATTTTGCCTGGACTAATGTGATTTTGAAGCTTTAGGCCTAAATGGATCTTAGTAAGATATTATCGACTTTGAAACCCATCTACTCATGAATCGTTGCAATTATTAAATTATTACCTTGTTTGCAATGATTATCCATGGGTTATCCAACCTGCCCGGGAGGGCTGTACGCGAGCCACCTGCTGAGGTTTAGACTCTATTATGGGTGGACTTACATAATTTGCTTTGACCACAGAATTTTCCCCCAGTTCGTCAAACTTCAGAGAGAAAGAAATTAACCGAGTTGCCACCAGCCGCAGAGGGAACGGCATTGAATTCCACAGACCCTGTGACCTTTAGAAAATGGCAATAAAACAATTAGCTGCCATTACATTGTGTGGACGGTGGTCCGATTATGAATGCGGGCTGTGGAGGAATGCAGTTAGGCGAGCTTAACGATTGGAAGGCAAACACCATTTGCTGAGATAAAGCGCGGGAGATTTGTGATTTTAAAAGGCAATAGGTGTTGTTATTATTATAGTAGTAGTAAATTATGTTGCTAAATGTACCCTTAAGGAGACAGTTTAGTATAAGTTTTACGGTACTGAGGGGACATTGACACTAGGGAGACATGTCTCTCTAAGGTTTTAACTCCATGAAGGAGAAATATTTGTGTGGAAGGCGAGGAAAGAACGGCTACGCCAACCTGCATGCCTCCTTCCAATTGCCTCTCCTCCGAAATATCTCCGTGTGTCTGCTCAAATTGCTTCTTTGTTTCTTAGAAGAGGTTGTGTCTTGCAAGTAAACTTTGCTCCAAATATGGAATTGTGTTATTAAGAGCAACTACCCCTAACAAAAAGCCTTGCATTGATTGCTTGATTGGTTTCAGTGAAGGAGCTAGTATGGGGCACTACCCCTCCCCTCCTCGAGGTCTATACCCCCTTCTCTGTGCCCCACCAAAAACGTCAGGGCACGCAAACTAAATTTGTTTTTATAAAGCCCACTGACTCAGTGCCCCAGCCTCTGAAAACAAAACAACTGTGGGGCCCCTGAATTCTTCCTATGCATGTATAGCCGGAATTATGGACGTGGGTGATTGGATGGGTTGATGGCCAGGGTCATGGATGCTCTTCATCAGAACAGTCGGCTAAAGTCGATTGGCGACCATTTTGTTTCTGTCCGGTTCTGTTTTGGTTGACTTCTTGCTTCGTGTTTACCTCTTAGTCTTGTAATTAGTTGGCCTAATTATATTAAAACCCCTGCTACACACATTGGCTGTCAACTTGTTCAGCTGAGATGTGTACTCATTGACCATCTCTTGAGAACCACGCCTTTAGTGGTTGATTTGAGTTGCTTCTCTGCAGTATATTGACACATATTAAAACCACAAAACATCGGAATTGGAAGCGACTGTCAAAAAACAGCGATGTTTATCAAATGTTCCTCGAACTGTCAAGGTCACACCCTCATACAAAAGAGAGACAGCATATATTGCTCAATCTTATTAACGGCGAACACACAAAATTGAATCCAATAGACCTGAGTTATTTTTGTATATACCCTCGATGAACTCGTCAATTGATCTGTTTAAACGATTCCCGGACAATGTTCAGACAAATTAGTTTACCCGATGGCTTTGTCCAAAATAATGCAGCTATATAGCGACAGAGAAAGAACGAAAGAGAAAGGTGGGTTTACTGACCACGGCTCTCCAGCTCAGGAAATCCCGGCTGTAAACAGAACCTCTCCAGATGGTTTGCGGATCATTGCAACCTTTTATTTGTGTGTGTTCAATAAGGATATCCTTTTGTCGATACTGTCCGCGGAGACCTGTCAGGATTGTGCCAAACACTTGAAATATCCTGTTATGGTGCTGGAGTCATACAAAAGCTTGGAGTTTAAATATACAAGTAATGTATTGTAGTATGTTGTTTCTCCAAATTTAACTCACAATCGCCTACGAAAACAAATGTCTAGTATCTTTCAAATAATGTCCTTCCCTAGAATGTTCCAAACACAGTCTCTACAAGATTGAGAGACTGCGTCGAAGGCGGCGCACCGATGAAAGTATCATTGACTACAAAAAAAGACTCTTAGATGTTTCAGTTAGGTTGGGATGAAACATTTTGCAGCAAAGATGTCTATATTGGTATACCCCGTCCGAGGTTAACCTCCTCGGGCTGTGGATAAAAAAAAGACACCTGGATCCCTTCGCCAAATCTGTTTCTTCTAATTCGGCCCGTTTTGTTTGTGTTCACCTGTTAAAGAAATTGTTAGCTTAGACCAATCTAGTTGTGGTCGATTTCTCACTGTCTTGTTGTTTACCCAAAGCTTCTTCTGTTCCGGAGCTCGACATAGCCCTGTCAATTTCTTCTCAACAAGTGTACAAGAACTCAAATAATGAAAGCGTCTCAACTGATTGACAGATTGTTCTCACCCAGACGACCAACAAAAATTGTAACAGTGTTCTCCTCGCTCGAAAATGAGCACATTTTTGTACGAAGCTTCTGCCCAGGTCCCTGGGAGGCGAGGACTTTAGAATAGACTCTAATTAGCTCCTTTATGGCTAATCATTCTTTGTGAAATGAACGGTGATGACGTGCCAACAAGCATTGCCCGGGGTTGTGAAAGAAGTGGTGGCAACAAGCTAATGACCATGCACAATGTATAATGGTATACCTAACTTGGTAGGACGGCACAGCCAATTGACAGCCACGGGGTATCTTTCGCCAGGCCCTGAGCACAAAAGCTTTATTTGCGTTTAGTGATAAAGCCCGAGGAGAAACATTTTATTCATTTATCTTAAAATGTTCCACGTGGCTTCTGGCAGCTTCTGCAAATATGGCGGCGAGCATCAAGATCCGAATTCTTACTCCTCAAATTGATAATTGTCTCACTCTATTCCAAATTAAATTGCTCTGATTCTTTCTTCTTTAAAAAAAAATTGTGCTGCATATCTCTTGTTCGTACTTGTGCAGATAACCAAAAAGTACCGAAGATCTGATTCCGTATAACATTGACAAATTAATGAGATTGTTGATCGAGCCCCTTCGCAAAACGTGTATTGCGCCCTCTATTGAAAACCGAAGTGAACAAGACGGTGGAAAACAAACCATTATCGACACGCGTTTATAATGATTCAGCGTAACAACTTTTAACAGAATGGAATAAAGTTAATTAAAATCGAATTGAAATTGACCCAGATTTCAAGGAGAAGTTGGTACGGCTTCTGTTCTGTCAATTTCTGGTCTTTTATACACGGACAGATGATGTTTCACTCGGCTGATGGTGGATTTAATGTGTCATCCCCATAATGATAATCCAGTAGACCCAACATACACAGAACAAGACAACATCATATTCTGCATGAGGTATGTGCATGTACAATTAACACTCCGAGATTTTTATACAGTCGAACACGTTGAGAATAATTATAAATATAAGCCTCATTTACAAAAAAAAAAATTGACCCATTTGTGCCAGATTTCGCAACTGAGTCAAGTAAGTAGGTATGTCCCATTAAACTTTTCATCACACCCGTTTTGCCTAGCTAAGCTGATACATTGATAAGTTTTGGATTGGAAGACACCAGACAAATTTGTGAAATGTCAAAGTTCTGTTTGAAGCGATACCGTGGATTACAAACGGAGACCTCCGACTGTGGAATTGTGTGTACCTGGTGGGTCGAAGATGCATTAATATAGGCCCTTCACAAGACCTGTTGCCATCGTGCAGTATGCATAGACCTATATTTAAGACTTAGTACAGTACCGAAATAACCGTTTGATTTGGCGACCAACCCAAGCGTTTGGATAGCTGGGATTCCTTCAAATTAGCCCTCTGGCTCTACTCAGACGCGGTAAATTGCGGCATTATTGGCAGCTAGATTAGTGAGTCGCTCTGCGTAAATGGTGGGGAGGCTTACCGTGCTCCATTTTTTTATGAAGTTCAAAAATCGAATCAAAGTAATTTTGGCGTGATTATCGCCCTGGAGGGGTCCACTTTGAAGAAGAACCACGGCTGAATAGTTGACGTTGCTCAGCCGATGGGTGGTTTGGCATCTTACCAGAGAGGTCCTAGATTGGGGACGAGTGGGGACGAGAGAACCTTTATTAGTGGCCAGTATAACGGTCTGCAAACCTCGGACCACGTTGAGTATAAAATAATATAAGAATAGACATTCCAATCTCGTCACTGTAGTGCACGGGTGAAATCGATTCGTGTATAGCTTGGATGAGATCATGAAGATAGCACGACCCCATAAATTATTCATCGTGTTTTGGCAATATTAGCCTATGAATGGGTGGCGGGCGCCGCAAAGTTTGCAGCGTCACACACCATACCACCTCCCAGTATTTCCCGTCAGACTGGTGTACGTGTCTCTGAGTGGCCAGTGCACCGTCCAATTGTCTCCCTCGGCCTAGAGAGAGAAGGAAAAAAGCCAGTCGAGTGAAGTCAAGTACTCAGTCACTCGTGGGACACCGAGACAACTGCTTGGCCTAGCCGGCACTATGTTGAAGCTTCGCTTGGAGTTGGAGTGAGGAAATTTGGAATTTATTTCCCACTCGTTATTGGCAATCTCAGACTTGGGTGCGAATCTGGATATTTCTGCCATTTTTTAACCCACCTGCGATGATTATGAGAGTTTTAACACACAGGACATAATCGCCCTGGGTGCTTAGAATGACAGAAGACAAGAAGTCTAAAACTAAAGAAAAAGGAAGGCAAAGGAATTGAGAAGTCACTCTAAAAACGGAGAATACCGTAACCTCTGCTGAACGGCGTTGAGGCAACGGACAACATTACACGTTTTCCCCACCAAAATCACCGACCGCCCTGGAATATACCGCCGAGGCCGACCACCTGAGAGCTCTCCCACCTGCTAGTGTCAACCGCCGCTTACGATCCAACTCACCGGATTATACCTGGCTGCAATCAAGACACTGATCGGGGCCCCGGGAGCGGGAGGGCAGACCGGCCGTGGAGTGCCGCGGTTTTCCCGTGTCACAACCACCGTAACATGGCGCAGCATGAAGACGCTGAGTTTATCAACGTAAGTTCACTTTCCCAGAGGCTTTCTCGCTTTAAACCGAATGTATACAATCACAACAGCTTTGGCATGCCTGGATTTATACTTAGGCCTATAAGGCCCACAATGAAACACTGCGAAGGCGATAATTCTGTTTGTCTATTTCGAATCAACTGAGCAGAAAATAAGAATGGTGGAAAGCTCCCACAGTATCGATTGGGAGTTCTGATCGAGGTCAAAATACACAAACATTGCTTTAAATTTAAAGAGTTGTTCTCAAATTGTAAACACGTGGCAAGCGGGACTGGACAGGGTTTGTTTAAAATTGGTCTTAGAACTTCATTATTGGGTGCAGTACACGCACGGCGCACCCACACACCCTACAGTCAACCACTGTGAGCAATTTGGCTTGTTCTGCAGATAAATACATTATTAAATCGTCAGCTCTCCACACACGTTTTGTTTAAGTTGAGGGCCGGTCTCAGAGCATAGCTCATAGCTCAGAGCATAGAGCAAGCTCAGAGGTATACTTTAGGCCGACTTTGAGCGACTATGCAAGTTGATTTTTAATTTTAACTGTAGACGGATGACTAGAATATTTGTATCATTTGGCAAGTTCGACATACGCTTATGGAGAGAGAACAAAACCGTAAAAATATACAAGTGGGTTTAGCAGTACATGTATATCAGTAGATTCGAAGTGCGCCATGTGTTTTTTGCTCGTGCGGGGATCGTCTTCATTTTATCAAGCAGACGATGAACCTCGCGTGCCTGTAGCCAGGAACTGCGCGGTTTCGGTGACATAGCAATTAATCATACCAAGCCGACTTTCCCCTCTCACTCGGGTCCGGGTTGTATGTCACGCGTGCAGCGCAGGAGGGGCGCCCCGTACATACACCCATGGGTGTTCTCAAACGTCAACTTGGCACTCGGCTAGCTCACAGGCTCACGGACCCAGTGTGTTTGTCCCCGTCTCTCTTTTTTTCTTCTAAAATCAAGTTATCGCTCACCCTCGGGCTCGAAACTTGAGCGCACGCTAAGTGTTGGCAGCTCAGCGGAAAAGGCATCGCGCAACGATGCGATAGACATGCATGTGGGGGTGTATGTGAGAACCTAACGGTTTTTGTTACTCACGTTTCAGTACGAGTTTGATGCAGAGCACTCGCGACGTACATGTTCATATAATTGCAATCTGGCAGTCAAGATCTGGTTTCATTGCAGGGGGACTTTAAGTCGTGACTGTGCAACTATACTAAAAAAGAAAGGGACTGTCCGGTAAAATAGAAATAACGAATCTGGTCTAAGAGGAGCAAGTCTCTAATTCAGCCCCATTGCAAATTTAATTTGTCATAATGTCCGCAAGACATTATGAGTTTATGACACAATTGTATGGCAGAGGCTGTCGACACGTTTATTGTTAAAATGATGTCATTTGCTGTAATGTGGAGACATGCAAAGCGCGGCTGCGATATTATGTGGACAACGTTCCCCCCGACGGTGCAATAAAAAAAATATTAAAAAGCCGTGACTGCAATACCGGGTAGAGGTTGGCCTCTAGCGAGCGGACAGACGAAAATTGTCGAGTGGGTGTTAGCGCGCCAGAAGCCGGCGCCACACGTTGCTGGCGATCCGCTGGGTGAGCATCATCGACGAGCTTGCCAGCCGATGATACAAATAATACAAACACTCTCCTACTCCTATACACAGTACAGGGGGGAAGATCAAACATCCACGCGAGACAAAAAATCGTTATCGCTCTTATCACAAGTTGTAACTAAATAGGCCGCATGAATAACAACTTGTTTGACAAAAGACCCCAGACATTTGTCTTCAAAAGTCCACTCGATTTTGTTTTGTTTTATAATCAAACGCGTGCTGCCTTCATAATAAATATATTTGACAGACGTTATTCTCCCTGCAGGTCCCGTCGGTGTTATTCAATCCTTAAGTTAGGCGACGGTTGCAAGAATTTGTTTTTGGCCGAGACAAAAATTGTAGCATTTTTAGACACTCTTTTTTTATTACGCGCCGAGATTGCAACTTGTTTGCGGTTGAGAACTGACTGTATTATGACGGACGGGGGGGGGGGGGGGGGGGTAGGGGGGACAAGGCGTCGTAGCTCAGGACCTGTCCTGTGTTCCTCTCAAGTGCAACTGTTATTGTGGGTTTGAATACCCCCTCCTTTTCCCTCCTCTATCAATAGGCTAATTAGCATGAATAGTATGATGGACGGCAGAGTCGGCCCGTAAGCCCTCCCACTGGGGCGGGCCGAGTAAGCTGCAGGATCAGGCTTCTCATTTACATGTCTATGAAATCTCTGTGTGTACAGTGGGCTGGCGATCCTGCTCTACAGTAGCATATTATTTGTTATACACGTACATGTATACAGCCTTCATGTACTATCAGGTATGTACTGTGTAATGCCCGAGTGCAGACGCGCAGTGGATGGGATAACGAATCGGACTCGGGCTTTCTCATTCGTCAGTTGGCAGTCATACAGATCGCATCGCTTCCCCAAGTTGCAAGTATTAATAACCAGTGACCCAATCGGGCTACGAGCTGATTACAACTAGCTGCCATCCAAGACACACCAACGCTTCCTTCCTATCATCATGCTACCAACCGGAGCCTATCGGGAATAGATACACGATCCAGCTCACCTTCCGTCGGATGTGTTCTGGGTTTTTATATATTTTTTTCCCCCGATACCAAGTCCACGATTCAGGAGGAAGAGATAAGTTTGCACGCCCACATGTCGCCGGTGGTTCTTCTACAGAACGGGATTTCTCCGTAGTTTTCCAGCTCTTTTTTTAAAAACCTCTCTCCGTATTCGTGTGAGATGTCAGTCCAACGTCGCTGCGCGCACGTCGTAGATACCCGGACGATTGTTGATTCTTCCATCCCAAGTTTTTGTCTGTGCACTGAACTTGGCCGTTGCCTCGCCGGCTTGGGTAGCGGACTTATCACCCCGGACCAGCGGCGGCTCGCTCTGACGCGCTGGGTTCAATTGGACGCCTTGGCGGTACAACTAGACTCCAAGTCGTGGCGAATGTTTGGCCCGGGCCCTTGTTCTTAGCTCTCCTGCCCATGTCATCGCCACTTTGCAACAACTCATGCTTCGTGCTAATATCCGGGACAAGAGCGATGTTTGTGGAGAAACGGATACTTACTACGTAAGCGCAAACTCCAAATCAAATATCCAAACCACTTCATATTAAGGGATTTAATCATTTTGATTGTTTTAAAATTAAATCTCAGTTCGAGAATGCCAGTATATTTGAAATTATGACCTCAAAGAGTACGGTATTTTCGCTACAGGAAACGTGTTTGTGCGTGTTGTATTTAGCGGCACCAGATTAGACCACGGACCAAATTGTCCGTGATTCGACTTAGCGGAGGCGCGTTTTTGATAGGTGTTTGTACGATTTATGTAATAACTTGCAGTTCATATCATCGCATGGCACATACTAGACGTGCACATACAGACAACCAACAATGTTTTTAGCCATCGGACCAACCGACCGGACCAACATATTTCTTTCTTTCTTTCTACCCAGACTGTTACATATCATCGTCATCTGGTGTCTTAGCGTACAGGTGAGTTTGGTCTCTTTTTATTTTTATTTTGTTATTTTGTTATTACATTTGTAACAATTTAACTGGGAAGGTTTAAACATGAGTTATAGGTCAGCATATTTTGTCAAAATTGTGTTAGTTTGTGTTAGTTTGTGTTTGTGTCTCTGAAGAAGATCTTGTTTAGATCGAAATATTACTAGGCCCCCTTAACTTATTTGATTTAGTTTGTGTTTATGTTTGAGCAAATTTTCGCGACACTGCAAAACTTTGAGGTCACCCCTATTATTAGGCCGACCAACAAAATTAGCTGATTATCATAATTTTTTTTTATAAATAGGCCAGTTTTAATGTCCCAATTTTCGGTCCCTTATTGATATTTCCCCTTGTACAATGCGAGGTCAATAGCTAACACGCCACTACTGTATACAATGTGTCAGACTCTTTGGTCTGAAAAGATTGTCCGGAGTCTGGCCGCCTTTTATTTTCTATCCACGGCAGGACGCGCGAACGGTCTGTCACAAGGGTCAGTTGGCCCATTTGTAATGTGCCTCTGATCGATTGTCCGAGTTGTTGTAATTCTCTGCCATCAACGCTAACCATTAGGGTCGAAAATAGCAGACGGCGATCGCTGTGGTACTGATGGCCAATAAACATAATCCACAAAGGTTTTTTTGTTTTTTTATCTACAATATTTTCAATACGTCTACGTAATGGAAGACCTTGTCATGTTTTCTTCAAACCAGTTTAATCAATACAACACAAATTCCAGCTCATATTCACCAATAACTCAATCTATTGTACCTAAAGATTCTTGGCAGTTTGCAATAATAGGCATTCATGGACTTACGGATTACATTTTTTTTCTTTTTCGGACGACTTCTTTTGTACCGTCGTTTTCTTCATATCCACAGTCCTGTCATGGAGGAATGTGTTTGTATTCCTCCATTCCTCCATGGTCCTACTTAACATTTTCTCCCAGCGGGAGTTGCTCCTTATGAGCTGTATCATATGTTCTTCTTTTTCCCCCGTACCTCCTCAAGGCCACGCGAGATATATATATATATATATTTACATTTTAATCGACGCAGAGAAGCTAAAGCACAATCGTGGACAATAGCCATGGATATACCACAATAACCGTTTACCATAGAGTATGCGGCTAATGATAGACAAAAAAACACTCTGTATGTAGGCTGCACTGTCCCATGACACTTTCTCCCTTGTGTACATGTATTATGTATACGTAGGTGCGTTAACTTACACGACTGAGGAAGTGGGACAATGGGGGATTAGTAAATAACAATGACACAGAGGACCTGAGCTGAAGTCCTCGGGCGTTGCCGTGTACAAACCTTATTGGAGCTGTTGAGACTGAGAGTACAAACAAAGGGAACAAAAGAAGAGAGCATGACGAGTCCTCGTTCGTATAGGTAGATAGGTCCACTTTTCGTGTGCGCCCATTCTCACGCTGTGCTCGTTTGTTTTGCGCAATATTCGCACAGTCTTTTGCACTATATGCAATTCAGTTTTCAGCGAATTCATGCCGCAAATGTCACTGCATTTTGACAATTTTCAGATGATGATCTAATTGAAGGGGAAAAAAACACCGTTCAGTCTGGCAGTAATTTCAACTCAGATAAGACTCTCTCTAATGTTGAACTTTTCAACACGGCTGTCACTCGAACCCAACGTGCCCACGTACAGTAACGGGCAAACAAGTCCCAACGTCCCGTTAATGTCTGTTTTGTCGGTATGAATGTTTGCTCGCGACTAACGTAACGGGGCCCGGGCTAGCTGAAGCTAGCGCCGACCAGTTAAATTCAAGTTCAAACAATAACGCCTACCCACGTGTTGTTTGGCGAAGACTGTACACATGTACATGTGCCGCCTACGCAACGCATGACGCCTTCAATAATTCAAGTTGCCCGCCTGCCCTGGTCTCGCAAATGACGTGTGTCGATGTTGTCTTTGCTCAGTATATAGAGAAAAAAGCAGCGAGTGCCTTATCGCAATGTGATCGTGTTCAAATGCTCCGAACACGCGAAAGCCAAACCACAAACATGAGTGGGCAGCGTACAGGACTAATAATAGCCGCAAGTGACAATGTATACCAATGTTAAATTAGAGATTTTAATGGCAAGGTTGATTTCTTGTTGGCATTGTGTGCAAGCATATGTTGTTTTTGTTAGGCGTTCTAGACGGCCAGCAATTTTTAACAATCGCACAACGTCCTGTAATTGGTTTTTTTTCTCGCACTCTTGAAACAAATTCAGCTCTTGATTTCTCATAAGTGATGACGTATAGGTGAACTATTCTCAACCGTCAGCTCGTATCGTTTGGGGACCGTCGTATGCGTCATAACGGAAGGCCGGCAAACCCACACTACAATTTTGCTAAGGAAAAAAAATATGATGCAACCTGACGCCACTTGTTTCTTATTAATATCATCTCAATGAAGGTCAATCAGTGCAAACATGTTTGAAAGACATGAACCTTGGACTGAGAAACATTTCCAATTTTATAAGGACATGATACTGCACGATTCTCTATAGACTTTGTACACAACCGCTCAGGTGGCGTCAGGATACTACACTATTTCCCTATGCTTGTCTTTAATTTAAGTTTCCACGATGTCATTATTATGTATTATTTCTGTTTGCACACCTGTTTGTTATTAATGTACATATCTATACCCAGCACAATATGTGGCAGAGGGGTACCCCCTTCCTATCCCTATACCTTATACACACTCAACACTATTGTAACCTAACCCATCCCCCCTTGAAACCTAAAATGAATTCCTGAGATTCCGGGAACACAATGGTCAACACAACTCTGCCACATATCGTGCTTCATATGTACATATCGAAGCTTATGATTCTCCCATCCACCTCCATCTGTAGGTTACTGGTATCTTGCTTCGGCTCTCATTGTTTCTACTACCATATTACCAAATCCTAACGCATAATGTTAACTTTTCTTTTTTTGCCTTTTCCCTCGATCGTGCAGGAATCAGTCCAACTAGATTACGAAAACAGCTTTGAGCAAGGGTTTCCCGGGCTGGACTTAGACTTCAGTGTATCCAGGCCGACTACCCTGCAGTTATACAGCCGAGCCAGTGCCAAGCACATACGAATCATGGGGAGAAACATCGACGCCAACGGGAGCTTGTGGGACACGGATGGTGAGTCCAACCCCCCCCCCCCCCAAAAAAAAAAAAAAAAAAAAAAAAAAAACCAAAAAACGGGAAGATTTCTTTATTGATCTCAAATTATTTTGAAAGCTTGCTTGCTCGCTCTTTGTCGTAAATCGTCCTTTCATGAATGGGAAAGTGTGAACTAGACATTAATAATAATTTATGGGACCTATATGTTGCGCTCTCTAATTCTGGCCCAGCCTGTTCAATGGCGCATAACACGGAGTATCGTGGCCTCGGGGTCTGGAGCATTGAATTCTTGGTCTGTGAATATCTGCAGGTTGTGGGGGGTTCGAATCATGCCTGTGGTTATGGTGCGTTCATGTGCCCTTGAGCAAGGCACTTTACCACTCATTGCTTCCCCAACCCAGGAATAAATGGCTAAAATTCATTTAAGCTGCCTTGTGCTGAATTTGCAGCATTGAGCTGTATACTCCTAAGCCGGGAGCTGAGATGGTATATTTGTAATATTTTACTTGCCCATGAGCAGGGGTAATAATGCTGTTTAGCCACATGAGTCCAAGTATTGTTGGATACATTATTTACACACTAGGCCAGACACAAAAATGAACTAGACCGGAAGTAAGCAGTATTGTGGGATACGTCTTAGCGAAGCATACTTACCTATACTTTGTGCAGTGTCCACCTATACATTGTGCATCAGTATTCAAGAGCACAGCAGTTTTCCTCGCGGGCCTACACAGTCTGTTTTAAAAAAAGAGTCGATGTCATGTGACAACCGGACTCTTATGACAATCAGACCCCTTTCCCGGTTATTGGTTAAATCCTCTCACGTGACCGGTTGCTCTCCTAATCATCTTCACTTAGACATGCGCAATACTATACACCAATGAGTCCGTACTTCCACAGAGTTCTGCAAGTGAAATTCCTGCTGCTATTTATAGACCGGTTTTTGTTCAGCGCATCAATCAGGTCTGCCTAAGCGCGCCGAAGAAGAAGACACGGCCCTGCCAAACGCAGGAAACTGCCGTCAATTATTTATAGCAATATCGTGCAACAACCGAATCAGGATAATTAAGGCCGAATTACCGTCCACCGAACGAGGAGCCCGAATTGAGGAAATTCCTTGTTCGGTTACACGGTCTGAAATATACCGACTTCCTAACCAATAAAATGGAGGAAGCACGCTGCGTACTGCTATAGTAAAATACGTTGTCTGTGCCTCGTACTAAAACCAACAAGTCATGACCCAGTCCACAATCCGAAGAGACTATATAGTGCGAATACTTTACCCGAATAAAAATGGGCAGAGGAATCCTGTTTGTTGCACTAAAATTATAGATATTCCTTTGACAATTTTGTGTTGTGCTTTTTAAACTTCACATTTATCGACATGTCAACAAACTAAAATACTGAGAGAAAAAGGCCTTCAAAGTTTCGAGTTTTGTATTTGTAAAAATAATAGGATGCCGATGATGTGTCTTTAATAAAAAAATTCATTTTTTCTTTACAAAATGTTTAGTAGATGTGTACACACATCGACTGAAAAACAAATCATACCCATTCAGTTTTTTGGCATTTTTCTCATTTGTGGCCTGTGCCTAGTTCCGTCTGTTTTTGCCAGAACGCCTTACATCTGTGAACACGTGAATACAAAAAATAGTTTTGATGGTGAAAGGGGAATGAGATCCTCAGTTAGTTTCAAAGACTACATGTGTTTGTTGAAACAGTTCGGGCAAGACTCTTCTGTCCGAGAGTTGGATGATCGGGGTCCAGTTATGTAGGAGACCTTAGAAGGGTGACTGGCACCGGTTACGTAAACACGACGGGACGGTACGTCTTGGTTTCGAGTAGCAGCTTCGCTGATGCAATGACATCTTCAAATTACTATACGACAGACATGATGCCGTCTCGAATGTCATCTTGTCCTTGTACTTGAGCCGTTGTACTTTCGGCCGCGTCCTCCTGCCGACATTAACTCATAACAGGCCTCAGGCTCAGCCGTGCAATACACGGCATCTTGCGATTAATTAAACACCGTAACCCCTCGTTTCACAAAATGAGTCGGTGAAGAAGCGTTTTGCTGCTGTATTATATATACCATGTAGCCATGTTAAAAGGTCGTGTTGGTGAGCCGTGTTTGGAATCGTTTCTTGTTCCCGATATCTCTTTTAATGCAAATCGCCCATCACAACTGCCACTATAGAGGTAAGGGCTACAGAGGGAATTGTGTGAGAACCAGCCCCTCGCACTTTAATCTTTAATCTTTTATAGTAGGTTGGGGTGAGTAGTAGTCCAATTAATTTGGCGTCGAAGCCCATGCTGGACTCGAACCCAAAACCCGCAGAATGACCGCAGACAACGAACTCAATGCACGAGACCAATGTAGGCCACGGCACTTCTATACAAAATACTAAGGAATGCCTCACGACTTTAAATGTACGAACGAACATTATTCCCCGAAGCCTTTTCGAAATCCGCCGTTCCTTCCAGGATGTCTACCCAGAGCCGCTGGATGGTGAAATCCCTCCTCCCCAAGATTAAGGTCTCAATCCCCGTTGTGAACTAAGCTGCTTTGCTCAGTCTTGAGACGGAACACTCCCCAGCATCTCTCGCCATCTTGTCTGTCAGCTATTCTCGTGGCTTCGTCCCCCGGCCCCACCTCCGGAATTACAAGAACGAAAATGACGGGCTTGTTTTGCGATTCCCCCAACCGATTGCTTCTTTCTCTGCTTCTTTGGCCTGCCCTTTTTGGCCCCTTGTGTTGTTGTTTTTCCTCTCGCCCATGTTCCATTGCTTCATTCAGTCGTTCCTTTCCAATATTGAGGTGGGGGGGGGGGGGGGTGTTCTTGGCAAGTAATACACGGACGCTAAACGGAGCCACGGATCCTTCCATCACAAGTGCACAGACCCTTCGTATTTTCTTGGCTGCCCCATCCTCATCAGTCCTTGTTAATCACGGCTATCTGGTGTCCTGGACACGAGCAATTTTCTTTCCACAAACAAGGCAATACACTGTGACGGCTGATGATTTCTCTTCTCTTTTTTTGTGTGGTTGTTTAGCTGCCTCTTTCTCTCTGTGCTCTGTCATTTCTCTTTTTCTTACCGACCGTCGCCCGGTGATTTACGTGCCGCTGATTGAAATCGTTCGGCGGCAACCTGATCATGTACTGAATAATTTATCGCCAACGGGACCCAGTTTATGTTACGGCTCGGGACTCCGTTCGGGAAATCTAGACAGCAGCGTTGCATGCAGCACACGATGTCTCGACAGTATACACTAGGACCGACTCCTGCATACACAATGATAACACAGAGTAACAAGCATACATGAATTCAATTACGAGAAAGTGAGAAGAGGATTCACTTAACCCCGTTATTTGCGGCCACCTCCTCAATGCATGCCCAATGCAACCTGGGGCCAATTTCATAGAGCTGCTAAGCACAACAATTTGCTTAGCACCAAAAAGTCTTACTCATTAAAAACAGGTTAACAGCCAACATTTTACGTGTTTTTCATGCTAAGCAAAAAAGCAGCTGATTATCAATCAAAACAATAAAAATCACTTGAAAATTTGGTCTATAACCTTGTTTTTGCCAAGGACAAATTTTCATGCTAAGCACATTTTTGTGCTTAGCAGCTCTATGAAATTGGCCCCAGTTTGATAAAGCCACATGTCTAATCAGCATAGTTACTTAAGCCTACTTTCGAATACACTACTGTTTTAAATATTTGTTTAAATTAATGTTATTATTGTTAAATTTCTCTACTTTTATACTGCCAAATGTGTGTAATTGTGATCCACTGAAAGGTTTCCCCAGGGTAAATAATAAATCAATAAACAAATAGCAACCTTACTAGCTGCGCTCTTCAATGAGCAGCACTTTTACCAATTGTTGCGAGTCGAAACTAAACCCTTAATAGATCACATTTTTCACCAGTCACCGACCTCCAAACTGATTCTCGAAAAGTGGGTTGTATCGCCTATCAAGCCATAACTCATAACCGAATTTCATTAAAACTATAATGTACTGTGTGCATGTGCCATGATATTACATGACTGAACGCACCACACGCTGAGTTGCATATTATTTGTGCATTATACACGGATCCTTTCTCTATGATAACAGCTATAGTGAATTATGACGTTCATTGGGTTGTTCCACGCATTGCTGGCATATCTGTCGAGGGAGCGAGAGTCAGTCATGCAAGCAGGCTTCCCACGACGAACACAGTAACAATCGCCCATCAACCCCCACCCCCCCCCCCCCCCCCCCCCCCCCTCCCCCTAAAAAAAGAAAAAGAAAAGCGCCACATAACAGGGGCAATTTATTGTCTGTCACACGCGGTTCAAAAAGACTTTTTTTCCTGCTAACAATTGCACGTACCGCTACCCCAGTCTTCTAATACCCCACTTTAGAACGCGAACCTTGCATTCCGCCAAAAGGGTTAAGGGAATGGCCTTTACCGCGACAATGCGAGAAGAGAAATGGCCTCTGAGCTTGCATGCACACGATTGCCATAAATTGACTTCTATTCACACACCTTTTGTCGATTTATACCAATCAACAGAATGCTACATATACTCATGTGTGTAAACACCTTCAACCATGGACCCCCTATTCTGCCTCGTTGGTTTATAGCAAAATTGTTTGGAAGGCCTCCCAGCTCCCATAGGCCTATGTTTTGCACATCACGAATTTAAATTGTGAACTTTCTGTCAATCGTCAAATGTTGCTCTATACAGGGTGTCTAACAAAAAAATGCAACAAATTATAAACGGAATACCACACGTAGAATGTATAACTAACATCGATAATCTAGATATGGTTTCAAAGATATGGTTTCCACTTTAAAATGAGACATCAAGCGTCAAACAATGTTTAACAGAGTTATAAATAATTTTCAAAGAGGTGTCAAATTGACCATGCGGGACCAAGTTTTTTTAGTGTAGATTTGAAATCAAGTCTTTAGACACTTTTGTCTTTGTCCGTGCAGGCGCCACTCAAATGAACCAGAGCGGGCATGGTGGCTCAGCGCTGGTTCATTTCGTGGCGACTTGATTTTAAGTCTACACTTGCACAGTATTCCAACAAAAATCGAAAAACTTGGTCCCATGGTCAATTTGATCCCTCTTGGAAAATTAGTCATAACTCTGTCAAACATTGTCTGATTTGGACGTTTGATGTTTCATTTTAAAGTGGAAACCAGTATCTTTGAAACCATATCTATATTATCGATGTTAGTTATACATTCTACGTCTGGTATTCCGTTATATTTTGTTGCATCTTTCTTGTATACACCCTGTATTGTTCTGCGTCCACTATTTGAATGCGGATATATACAAACTTATACACACACAAAGAGGGTAGAAACAAACCTTACTCCAATAATGACTCGTTGATCATTCCGAATAATGGTAATAACATGTGACTCGACTGAGTTCATTTCGACTAATAGTACTCATATCATTCTGCACTTCGCCATTTGTTGACGTTTTGTTCTAGAAATGTGATAAATTGATAGTGAGTTTTTCAATGCAATGTCCCGCCTCAAAATGTAAAGATACTATCGAACTTTTCGCCTGTAGCTGAAGGTTCGGCTTCTTTTTAAGAAGGAGTTAGACAAACCAAACCATCGCAACAATGAAGACTGTTATTTCGGGACTTAACCAACCCATCCACCAGTATAGGTAAATGTTTGCCTTATTTTGTTGTCTTCAGATTGTTCTTAAAGCTGCAAGAGGCTTTGTAGATCAAGCCCCCAATCATGTCCACTTAAGATTTAGTGAGCTTACTGTGTGCGCTCTCTTCAGAGCCTAATCCTACCCCCTTCCCAAACACAGGCTCTGAATAGAACATCGAATCAACGGTGATTATTAAGCATGGAAAAATAACACTGGAAGACACAACCCACTTTTCAGGAAGCCAATGAGCCTCGTTAATAGCTCAATAGCATCTTAAGTCAGCGCTTATAACTGCGCTTGTCCCCGACCGAAAGTTCGCGGGAGATGCATTTCTGAGCATGGCGGTTCTGAAAAGCCCGTCGCTACCCGCCGACTTCTTAAATTCTAAGAACTAGTCCTTCCCCTTCGTGTTAAACAAGAGCAACATGCTGCGTATTCCTCACGCAGCACTGTACATATAGCTGTCGTTAGACGCGATTCTCAAAGTTTCTGTTTTCGTGAGAAACGAGCGTTTAAGTCCCTGAAAAACAACTGTACCGAAGTGTTACAAACATGTTATTGTGGAGACTGGCGGGGTGGTGTGAACGTTTTCAGAGCCGGTTCAGATATCGTGAAGGGCGATCTTTTAAACTTTAAGCTTCTATATGCCCTCCAGTCTCAGCTATTTTGTTTGCAAGGGCAAGGGAAATCGAATCAGTTATAACCCCTGTCTGTAGTTTGGGTCCTACGTTAACGAGATTTGATGCCCTCTTTTGTGTTGTATTCTGCGCTTAATCCGTAGTAAATGTGTGCCAACTTAAACTGTTTGGCAAGGCCGGATTTAGAAATACGCAGCAGATGCGTATATTTACCGTGTTCGATTACTTCCCCCGCTGGACGATGTGGCGACATGAATTCATTCGAGGAAGGAAAACACATGTCATCACTCTTGCATGTGGCCGCGTACGTATTTACGTGTGACACAAAATCATTCGTTTACTCCCATGTACTGCGCATGTACAACCGTTCCCCGATTTAGAGGTACGAGTAGGCGCGAGTGAGTAGTCGAACACGCTGAGCATACCTTTACATGCGAAAGGGACTTTCGGAGTTGTTCAACTTTCGCTGAACGCAAATATTAACTCGGTGTGACAAATCTCTTTTGAAAAAAAGGGAAAGAAATTGGTCCCAAACCATTAAGAATCATGCTAAAGAATCATTATATGAATATGAATCCATCCCCATGTTTTGTTAAAGAAATTGACTCCATAGACTACATAATGAAAACAACAAAATAATAATATTTTGTCATAATGGCGGATTTGCTATTATTAAACCAAACACGACGACTGTTCTACGTTTGCCTCCAGTGAATTATAGCTACACAGAATGAAGACTATAAGACCCAAGTTATAGAGTTGAAAAGAAACATGTTCCCATCGTGAGTTGGCTTTGTGCGCGTTTAATATGTCTTTTAAAAGTAACTTCTTTGCAACCCAAAGAAAACACTGCCGTGACTCAAAAGACGAAATTGTATTTTGTTGTTGTGGTTTTGGGGCAAGGCAGGGCTTCCCTTTCACCAACAAAGAATGAAACCTTGAAGAGTGTGTTAGACAAGCAGTCAACCGCTATTATAGGCCACCCAATGAGACCCAACAGTCGATCAGACTCGAAGAATATAGGAAGACAAGCACAGACAATAATTAATCTGCAGAGGGTTGATCGCGTGTTAACACACTGCACAAAACACAACTTTAACAATCCTGTCCTGCCTTTAAGTTTTCAACACCCGGCAGAGAAAAAACACACGAGCATGCACTGTTGTTAATGTTATACGCCAGCGAGCGGATATACCAAGCCCTTTCAAAGAACATCCGATGCTTCATCTTATATTTACATCTTGACAACAAACATAGTCTCATGTCGTTTCCGCCCGGTGGTACCTTCCAACCAAACATCAAACAAGTGGAAGGATGATGGCGATGACAGAATCCATCACTTCAAAGGTCGATGACGTCATATCAGTGCTCGTCGTTTGCTCGTTGTGTTTTTTTTCTTCTGTCTCTCTTCTAAACAACCATAGATGGCAATCTCGAATCACGGTCGCGGGGATATTAGACAAGCAATTTAGCGCGCGTACATCGTCGCTTTTCTAAAATAGCAACCATCGGAGGTGTCTCTCTGACGTCACCGACCAGAGTATAAGAAGTCATTTACATGAAAGCTAGAATTAACATGGCTTTTGCCAACGATACCGTTGACAGAGTTATATTATGTGATAACCCAGATCGTATCCGGCTAATTAGGTCTCATCCAGGAGAAATGTTGCGTGTCGATGGGTTTAGCTTCAGGGGCGTGGAAGGCCACTAGATTTCAGGTGTCTCTTGAAAATTGATGGTGCGCGCGAGAGGCATCTGAGAAATAGGGATTGCCGTGGAAATTTACTATCAATATGAACTTGCTATTTTGAACTGAGTTATAGATCTTTTGTGCAAAGAGAATTAGACGGAACTGGCTTGAGAGATCTCTAAAAAGATCTCTGAAGTTGGAAGGCAGTCGAAATTGTATGTCACTATTCACTAAACCCGTCGGTGTTTACAGAGACGCGTGTTGGAGATGCTTCAGAATGGTCTCGTCACAAACTTTTCAAATTTCAGTGGTGTTTGATTTGGAAGAACTGGTGATAGGCCCACAGAAGAAACGAGTTTTTTTACATGCAGGTGTTGCTGTCTTTGATAACGTCGGTGTTTTGTTGTCACGGTATTGCAAAATCGTTTCCGCTTCGCTTGCTGTGAAATTGGAGTCGGTACGGTTTCAAGGTTGAATAATTTTGTTAGTCTGTTTTATTTTATTCTTACCACCCTGCAGGTTGGTATTTGTTATAAGGAGATTTGACTTTTACCCGGAATAATAAAAACTAGTACAACATTCACCTGTCAATCTATTATCTTTGCACCTGTCGACGATAAACGTGACACCTATACTTCTGCCACCACGCACGGCAGCCAAACTCCAGATGGATCCCCAATGTTATCGGTGGGAGGCTACCAGTCTTACGCTGACAGGTTGTTTTATGCCAATATACCTGGCCTGTGTCACATCCCGGTGGGTCTCGAGGCGTGCCGCCGCGAGTTAACGAGGCGCGCGTGACCTGCTAAAGAGGTCAGATCAGTGACAACAGGTATATAGGTGGTCGGTGGTGCCTATTAAAGGGTTCAGGGAAAACAAACCACTGGGTATTAATTCGGATCAGATAACGTCAAGGGCTAAGGTTGTACCAGACGAGCGATAGTGGATTATATTTTAGAGAAAGGCCGAGTCGGGTTGAACATAAAGCTAGGACAGGAACATGGAGGTATTTAGTGTCATGGTCGTGTTCATAGCTCTAAAGATCTTTATCGTAGACACCTCTGCACAAAGGCATATCTGCCTTTATAAGTCGGGCTGAGTCGGGTTGAACATAAAGCTAGGACAGGAACACGGAGGTATTTAGTGACATGGTCGTGTTCAATCATAGCTCTAAAGATCTTCATCGTAGACACCTCAGCTCTGCACAAAGGCATATCTGCCTTTAGAAGAAAAAATAGGGTGCTGCGTAGCACTATTATAATACAATGTGAAGAGTTCAAATAAATTTAATTAAGTATTCCTAAGTTGGTGTGTAATAAATGGGGTTCGTTATTGTTCAGAACGAATGTCACTAAGTTCCAAGCCTGAACACAGTTTTCTGATTCAAGTTCAACCAAACGAGGCAATATCAGTTTTGACCACTTGATTAAAGGCGGGAGTCTACATGGTATAGGCTTCGTTTGACGTCAACAAGTCTTGTGTGGACCACTGATAGTCATTGTCCAGCGCCATATCGACACCCCACATCCTGATAATCGCGAGTGTTATAAGGTCACTTTCGAGTCTTGCCGCCGCCACTACCTCCTAAAGTCTTCAGAGTCTGTCCCCATTAACCCCAATACAAGACACTATAGCTGGTCCAGATAAACACAAGTGGTTGCCTTTTCCATCCTGACCTATATAGCGGTCAGAATCCCGTTATAAAAAAAAGAAACTGAAAAAAAAAAATTACCCTATTATTGATGTCAAAATTTGATGGAAGTTCTGTTCAGTCTGAGTTAGTAATTTTTTTCTTTACCTTTTACAAGAACGGGTACTGCTTGTTGATCGCTGGATCTGATAGGGTCTAGGACCCGGGGCTATTCCGCAGTGTGATAGTTTCTCCTCGTTTCAGCACAAGTGGTTGGATCCATGGTTGGCGGGCAATTGACTGCCGGGTTTTTTGTGTTTTTTTCTGGTCGCGTATTTTGATGGCGGTCTCCTAGGTTGACCTCTGTTGACCTCCTCTCCTCGTTATTAGTTGGTAATAATGGGCAATAACTGTGGCATTGCTGGGCTGATAAGAGCGCGCGATTACAGATAAGAGCTGTCGTCGCCAAACGACTCCTGTGCACTTGCACTCCATAACAATCAACTGCAGAGTTGCTATGTTCTGAACAAAATAGGACATATTTTTTTCCCCTCAGTTTTATTTCCTCGAGTATCAAGTACGGAGTCCGAGAAAATGTTTTACATTAAACTAAAGGTCAGGCTGGATCGCCAATGCAAAAACGACCAGCCCAAATCGAGATATCTTGGTATCTTTTGTTTTCTCATAGAGATAACCCCTACTTTTTACCCATTGGTAAAAGTAGTTTTGGCCTGTCGTGTTGTTTTTTGTTTTGTTTTGTTGTTTTTGGGGGGGACGGGGGGCGGGGGTTGAGTGGGGGGGGGGGGGGGGGGGGGGCACCCTGTATTTAGCGAAGTTCTTTACTCCACCCAATCATATAACCAGCCAAACGGCAACCACACTTATCCCAAACCATCGTTCAAGGTTTGATAATTAATGTTGCAGGGAAAACCTGATGGATACTATTACTAAATAGATAGGTGGGCGAGGGGCCGAGTTGGCACTGGTATCCTGTCCAATAGGTTGCGTGCCACTGACTATCGGGGTACCAGCCACAGACCATAATTATATTTGTGCTGAAATTGTCAATCTGTTGAATACGGCCTTATGTACAGTACATATACCGGCACGTGCGCGGTACATTTTTGGATTTTGTAAACCGATTAACGAATTCGGAGGATCGATTATTCGATATTTTCAAATTCGGTTATTTGGTTTTGAAAACCTCCGATTTGTCCCAGTACTATTATAATCTCATCCATATTCATTAGTTGTTGTTGTTGTTTATCCTCTATTCCTCCAGCAAGACTAGTAATCCGGACGGATTCACTGGACGGCCGGATAACAATTCAAGGGGAACACACAGAGTATTTCTTGTGCATCAACAAAAAAGGACACGTTGTAGGACGGGTGAGTACATTTTTCGTTGGCCTTTACATGTGAAACTCCTTCTCTAATAACTCTTTTTCCGGGTCTATTGATGACGTTCTTTCCTTCATCAATCAAAATATGGTGAAATAGCCGTTTATAGTTTAACTTTTGTGGGGTTTTCTCAAGTATTTATATCGCACACTGTAAAAAAAAGACAAATAATATTTGTTACATCAAAAGCGACATTGTCGCCTCTTTTCTTTACACTTTTGTCAAAGAAACGATCGTTTACATCGTTTGCATACTTCACGTTGTTTAATTCTGTGGCCAGAGGTGAAAGCCTTTACCTTCAAAGGTTAAATACTGTGGAAGAATGTGGTTTTTTTTGGCAATATTATAACAGTTATTCATCCGAATTCAGTTTGGAAAATAAGAGCATGAATATGGAAGCTTGATTATTCGGTGTTTAGGATAAACGGGAAACGTATAAATGATAGAGTTTTGGCATATACACTCAACCTTTTGTTACTTTACTTTATTTTAGTCAAAATTCTATTTTGTCAAATTATTACATGGGGCCAATTTTGCATAGAGCTGCTTAAGCACAACATTTCGCTTAAGCCCAAAAAACCTCGCTTAATAAATCAGGTAAGGAGCCACAATTTCACGTGATTGTTATGCTAAGCTAACAACAGCTAAGCACCAATCACAAACAATATACATCACGTGGAGTTGTGGCTGGTAAGCTGGTTTGACTATCAAGAATGTGTTGTGCTTAAGACAGCTCTATGAAATTGGCCCCTGGTTTATATTTTAACCAGTATTTTGGTAAGACCAGCTGAACCCATCGGTTGGTCAACTGGTTAGCATTTTCATGGGTTGCAATATACGAATTGGTTTATACCGTGACCACTCATTTGGCAAATTTCTTTGGTCAATTGTAAACCAAATAATTGTTAACCAAATAACCACGAATTGGTTACATTTATTAATACAATATGTTACTATAGCTAACCAAATGCCTGTCGGTAGTTAACGGTGACCCAAAACTCGATTGACATCGCCGGTAGGCCTATCTATCTTTAAATTGGTTGACAAACCGTCTATTAATATTCGTAAACCGCAACCAATTTGTTTTCAGAGTGCAGATTGTGTTGTCGCTAATATAGCGTGTAAGGGTGATAGGTCTAGCTCTATAGACTGCATGCCGTAATAATCGGTCATAGCTTCGCCTGAGAATCTGCCCCATCACTTCCCCTCTGGTGGCGTGGTTAGTTAAGTGTCAGCCCACCATCAATGATTGCATCCTTGTAGCCAAAATCACTGTCTCATCTTCGTTTTAAAGGGACTAACGAGACATGGGCTGAAAACTACGGGTTTCTTGTATTTATAATGTTAAAAAGATTTAATAACGAATACGTGTTACAACTAATAACATAAAATTGAGTTAATATACACATAGGCCTAGTTCGAAAGCCTACAACGTAGGCTTTCATTCGGTATATAATAGAGCTCCATAGCCTTTTCCGTTCTGGAGATATGACATGTTTGCGTAGTAATTACTTCCTTGGAGTTCAAATTACACAACTGAAGAAAAAAACAGACTTGGAAATAGCCGTCGATTTTCTACTTTATTGAGAAAAATTAACATTTCTGTGAATGAAACCTGAAAATGTAGGTGTTAAAGATGTCATTTATGACAACAAATGAAAATCACCTTTTGATGAAATGTCCACTCTCAATGTTGGGCGGGCCATTACATGATAATGCACAGCGCGACCTAATACCTTTTTGTGTGTGGAGCCGGTCATTTATATAGTAACCAACGAACCAACCGATAATGTCACACAAATTGACCAAAACTGTATCACTAATTACCGATATTGTAACAACAAATTGACTGACGGTGTAGTAACATGTACTACACTATCGGTCAGTTGTTATCGACCGAGAGTGCAGTATAACTTGTGTGACGTTATCGGTTGATGATACATTATCCGTTGGTTACAACATTATTGTAACATCATGTCTTCGCTGTCACGGAGTTGATACAAAAGGTTGTCTTTTACAATCAACAACCAAGAAAAGGTCTGCAGTGTCTGTTGTAACGTGATTGTTACTGTAGATATTCAATTTGCAGATTATGAGGTGTGCACAAACTTCAGTTTGGTACCCAACTGCGTGTTTTTATTGGTTCCTGATGGTCATAATATAGTTATTGTATATGGCATGGTACGCTGGTTCCAGAACGTTCATTGTGGTTCCAGAACGTTCTTAATGGTTCCAGCTGTCGGAAAGAACGCTGTCAAGTCAAGCCGCTTTCTAGGACCATTTTCATTAAAGCTGCTAAGCACAAAGGTTTGCTTAGCACAACAAGTAGTGCTCAGTAAAAACAGGTTACCAGCCGAACCTCCAAATGCTTTTCATGCTAAGCAAAAACCAGCTGGACACCAGTCACAAACAATATACGTCACCTGAAAATGTAGTTTGTAACCTGTTTTTGCCAAGGAAGAATTTTCATGCTGAGCAAATTTGTGTGCTTAGCAGCTCTATGAAGTTAGCCCCAGTTAAGATCTCTGTTCCTCTTTGATGTTTATTGCGGGAACAGCTTCAGCCATTTTCTGAAAGCAGTGCTAAAAAAAACTAACCTCCCAATAGGGAAGACCTAGAAAGTTGCAAACTTTATTGCAAAGATATTTCACTTTTTTTTGTGTGGTCTAGTCTAGATCAATTTTTGTTTAACAGCAAAGTATAAATACACGCCGAGTATACACTGAATACGCGAATGCCACTGGGCCATACACGTGTGTCGATTACCTCGACGGAAGTGCACTTAATTGCCCAGCGTGTATGGGTTCCTACGACCAAAGGGTCTTTTCTCTATGCCACAACTCGCCCAATCTGCTCTCGGGGCGCAAGATTCGTCTGGCGCTAAATTAAAGACAATTCGCGCTCCCCCTGTCCCGCTCCAGCCCGCAGAGTTGTTCTTTTTTTTATTGTATTGATCTCAATGTTTTTAATTCCATTATTTAAAATTTACGGTGTTTTTTTTTACCGCCTTTTGTGAAACCAGACCTTCTCTGTTCCTCCCAGCAAAAACAACAAGAGCGACTTTGTTGGTTTGAGTCTGATGGGTTCCGACCGGCCCGGGGTGGGCTTCGAGTTGTTTTTTGCCTTTTTTCTCTTTTTCTACGGCTTCTTTTCATTGTGAACTTCGGCTCACCCTCTTTATTATTATTTGTGTGAGTGGATCATCGGTGGATGAAAATGGAGCCGTAGCTTCGGGACGAAGCTGACACCCGACCTCCCCGGGAACATTATTTTAGATTCAATAATATTTGAAATCGAATAGCATTTTAGCAGAGTGCCGTATCCATTGCACGCTTAGCTTCTAAACTTTAAGTCACCCCTCGGGTTGATAGGGGTATCAGTGCACGCGTTTTTGTCGCCATTTCCCTTCGCCTTTTCTTTTGACGAAAGTATTAAGTGAAAACAGTTTTCGACTGACACTACTTCGTTCCTATAGCTGCTTAAAGGTAGCATAGGGGGCCTACAACATTTGCAAACCTAAGCAAAAACAAAATACTTAATTATTATCAAATACCTTACTTGACTGTAAGGGAATAACGGTCTCGAGCATCATGTAAAATCACAGCATCCGGTGTGCTGTGGTTTAAAAAAATTAAAAATATTTGTATCAATTTCCAACGATTGACGGCCGGCAATCGTTGGAAAACCCCTGACTATTTTTAAACGCTGGACCCAATTTAGTTCACATTTTATTTGCAATTACGCATCAGCGAATAGGTACGGTGCAAGACAACTATTCTGGTTTCCTATAAAACCTGATAATTCCCTGCTCCGTTTCGTCTAAGGGAAGTCAAGGAACCAGACTACACAAAACAGTTCTTGGGTTTTGCAGCATCTGTGAACACAAAACTTAAAAAACCAAATATGACTCCATAGCCCATTCATTTTCGAAAATTACAGCAAAAGCAAATAGTGCGTACTACCTTTAAAACAATTGTATCACCGGCTTTGCATGGAGCAAATTGCAGTCTCAAGTCTGGTTCCTAACCCCCTCTGAACGGCATTGGCCTGGTTCCACGGCAGTCTGTTTTATCATCTGTTCCTTGCTCTATGGTTTTATCGAGTACAACGCGCGGAAAGCACGTAGCCGGTAGGTGGGTACAGGAAGCTAAGGACTTAAGAGACAAGTGTTGAGAGACTTTGGTTATACTAAAGGGCCTTGGATTAGTGAAAGCCTGACCCACGGGGGATACAGTCTACGTTACATGTTTGCCAAAGAGACGTACACAACTTGTATGAGGCAAGGCTGTTGTTTTTTCTCTCTTTCGGATTGGAAAAAGATGTCTGAGTTTCAACTTAAAAATGAAGTTTCGGTGAATCGCTGGTTGACGGCTCAGCTAGTGAAATAGTTAGTTGGCTGATGATTTTTCTTCACTGATTTCCGAGAAAAAAAATAAAACAAAAAAGGGAATTCCTTCCTCAAATGTTTAGGTTTTCGGTGGCACGATTATTGGGCCTATCCCACAACAAACGGGAACATAAAAAAATTTCAAACCCGGATGCTGTATACATTTTGGCGAAGCCTTGACATCAATGTGAACTCCGTGTTCGCTAAAGTTAAACTAAAAAACTGAAAGAAAATGGTTTTAACCGAAAGACAATAATAGGATTATACATGACACGACTAAGGACTGTTATACTGTGTAGGATGGTATCCACGTATATACGAAGGCTACGTAAAAATGGACATACATGTACACTGATTATCTACATAATACATGTACATACTTGTTAATACATGTACATACTTGTTAATACATGTACATACTTGTTAATACATGTACATACTTGTTAATACATGTACATACTTGTTAATACATGTACATACTTGTTAATACATGTACATACTTGTTAATACATGTACATACTTGTTAATACATGTACATACTTGTTAATACATGTACATACTTGTTAATACATGTACATACTTGTTAATACATGTACATACTTGTTAATACATGTACATACTTGTTAATACATGTACATACATGTACATACATGTACTTGTTAATACATGTACATGTACATACTTGTTAATACATGTACATACTTGTTAATACATGTACATACCTGTTAATACATGTACATACCTGTTAATACATGTACATACTTGATAATACATGTACATACTTGTTAATACATGTACATACTTGATAATACATGTACATACTTGTTAATACATGTACATACTTGTTAATACATGTACATACTTGTATGTACATGTACATACTTGTATGTACATGTAGCATAATACAGATCATTTTGTATTCACGTATTTGTTTATCGTAGCATATCTTATTACACACAAAAGGCTCGATCCTCAGTATTCTAAAGTCGTCCATGCCCGATTTACTTTACTAAATCTAACGTCCTTCAGGTAATTTTCTCAGGCAGGGACATGTCATGACACCCTATGTGATACGAATAATATCGCCAATTCGTGCCGGCCCTTCCGCTCCGAGACAAATAAAAACACAAACCGAACATGTGTCAGCGCGCAGAGAGGGGGGCTTGTCGCCCATTAACGGCCCTTGTTCGCACCAGACGGGCCGTGCTGGATAACTCCCCGTCTATAATTGACCAGGTGTCCCGATAGATTTGTCCGGCTTTCGTCGGGTCTGACCACCCCGGTGTGACGGCGTTTTTGTTGGGGAGTAAACCACCCCACCGGATCGAGGTTAAATCGCTCAATATGTTATAAGACGGATTTACAAATTCAATCACCTGAGTCGCGTGGTTTATGCATGTCTTCCTGTTAACTCTTTCTGTTTGTTTTTATGCAGTAAGATGCTCTTAAATAGACACTTTGGGAGACAATCCCATAGATATATACACAAACTTAAAACAGTCCTAACTTGTTTAACCTAACCCTTTTCTCTAAGATCTTTGAGATTTATGCTATTTAGACCAAAATCTGTCGTTCGATCTGGGACAAAAATAACTCCCAAATATCGTTTTTTTAGGGTAGCTATAGACACTTAGGGAGACACTGAAATGTTTCCCTAAGTGCCACTGTCTCCTTATTACCTAAATATTTACGCTAATTTGTCTCCCCAAGTGCCTATTTGGAAGAATTCTCACAAACACTAGAACCAAAAAAAGGGCTTGCATAGGGGAAACCTTAATTAGGATTATTAGAAGTTGATGTTTGTACAATACAAAACAGTGCGATATCTGACATTCGATTGCCAACGATGTTGGAGTAAAGGTAGTGGCTATTTGCTAATCATTTGTACTGGCTCTTGAAGCACTAGCTGTACCCTAATACAGATAAAATGACGCTTCCTTTCACCATTTTGACCCGGACAGCTTGGAACTCTGTTGTGGGACCTTTGAGAGAGTCTACATGTATGTATTGTCAGCCGAAAACGCGACGATTTTTGATTATATCCTTTTCTTCTTTTTCCCGCCCGTTTCATTTCCCAGAAGAGGATCAAGAGAGGCGGCGGTGTGTCGTGCGTCTTCACGGAAACCATCAACAACGGCTACACGGAGCTGAGGCTGGTCCAGAAGACCGAGATGTACCTAGGCTTCAATAAAGACGGGCAGCCCATGCGGGCGCAGCGGACTCGGCCGGGCGTCCGGTCCGTACAGTTCCTGAAACGGCCCTTGCCCGAGGACATTCCCACTGACGAATCCTCCATGAGCTCGGCAGACATTTATCGATTCTACCAGTTGATCCGGCAACTGGAGATGGACGCAGACGCCGAAAGGAGCGCCGAGGACACAGCCAGGAACGAGGACACAGCCAGCTGATGAATAATTCACGTTTTATGACCCCACGTCACACGCGCATCAATCAATCGTCCGCCTTGCCACGGACCAGTATTCCCCCTAAACTCCCTCTCTCCCTTGTCAAGAACTAGCTTATGTAAGTTTATGTATATAAAGTGTAACGATATTTTTATATGAAGATTGGTAATTTATATCATTGTAAATTAATATTGTACCAAATGACTTCGAAGAAGTATTTATTTATTACGCTGGCTTGGTTGACAACAAAAATTGACACGTGGCGAGACCTGATTGGGCGAAGTGGAACCATGCTTGTGAGCACGGCCTGTTGGAGCATGCGCGGTGACGTTTTGTTGTGTTCAGCGACGCACACTCGTGTCACAGAGTTAACACCACGCAATCCGAAGTTAAAGTACGCATCTTGAGTCTTCTGTTCGTGAAATCATGCTGGAACTTCTGCTATATCTTCCGCAACACTGCCAAACCACGGACGACAAGCAGGCGTGCATGGCCGCCGCAACATGGCCGCAGCATTCCAACTACACAGGTGTATGTACTCGACTCGGAACGTTTTGAATTGTGAATTACAAGTTGCTCAAACTGGTACCCACGCTAATAGGCTCGCTCGATTGGACTGCAGACGACCCTGGTTACCATTCCCAAAAGGCCAGTTAAGTAACACTCCATTTCGTCTCACTGTCGTCATTAACAGGCGTTATAGACTGAAAAAAAATCACCTACTTGATCAACATTCTATGGAATAATTAAGAAATGAAAGGCCAACTTTCTAAATGCAAGAGTTTTCACTCGTATACAAATATTCATAATTAACTGGGTAGACTGGTACCTCGCCTATCTCGCCTTTGTACATTCCCCTTTATCTCCTAGTAACCAAACAAAGATGGCCGCGGATGACAAGTTTGGTGGTAACGAAATGGGGTTATTGGCAACTGATCTTTTGGAATAACCAGGTGACATAGAACGGAAGAAGCCGCGCATAACACGTGACTGAATAGCCGGTCATCATTTTATTCCTACTGAAACATAATGGCATATTATCTTCTCTTGTTATATTAAACTGTATATGAATGTGTCGTTGATTATCATCCTTTAGGACATAATCTTACATCTGAACAAAAGATAAAATGTGCTCAGTTTATGTATCCCAAATAATGTGTAAATTCGAAATGTTATTACAGTGATTTGGGATGAAAACAAAAGTGACATATTGAATTCCTACCTAAGATTTGATAGACTCCAGGCGTAATGAATTCCTAAATAATTGGTGTTTTTGGGGGGGTATTTTCCCAAAACCAAAACATTATGGTGTAATCAGTGGTGGTGCATTTTCATTCAATGTTGTAAAGTCTGAAGACAAAAACAGATATAAATACAATGTGTGTGCGTATGCTTTCTTTAACAAAACAAAAAAAATCAGTACAATGTATTTGTATTTACTACAATGTAATGAGCCAACAGATTGAGCATTCTGCAGCACACTTGGTCTTTGTGAAAGTCGCGTGTATACGATAGATTCGTATATTTACCGCGTAAAAGGTGAAGGCGTTTTGGGCGCTGTTACAATACCTATTTAAATACATACAGAATCGAATTGGTTCAAATTACATAGCAATCGCTCGTTGTTGCGGGTATAAAGATTATAGCATTAAGGAAAAGGGTATCGCATAATACATTCGTTCAAATAAATAGACACTGTTAGTGTTATTTAACGCAATTTAAAATCAAACATCCAGTAGAGTGCCGTTGTATTTTGTGCTCCATCTTTACCTTTCCCAGCTTGTCAACACTTGTATTCAACTACTTAATCCGCACAATTGAACATAGAATTGCGGATGTACGGTTCACTAAGTCCTAACTTGTATAGCCCAATAACCATTGCTATAAAGCCAGCGTTTGGCATTGCAAATTGTTGGACGAGGCTGTGTACAAAGGTCATAGATCACGAACGTCTGGTATAACAATGTCGGTGATTGGCTCATTCGGAATCTGGCTTTGCAAGAAACTGAAATCCCTCCCATCTGAACACACGTTTGGGTTCGTTGTATGGGTCAATGCACAAATAAACTCTGCGAGTTCAAAATGCCAACTTTCTGCAACTATAATATGCCACATTTCTGCGATTTGTCTTGGTTAATTATTGGCTTACGCAAAATCCATTCTATATAATGTTTTTTCTCGGACAGCTGAAATTTGTTGCAGAATAGACGGAAGTCTGCACAGAAATCAACAAATGTCGTTGTCAATGTGGCATGCAAACCGCGAATCCTTTCAGAATAGAAGAGTTGATTTTGCGTAGTATATTACAAGGAATAGTAATATAAAAGAATGGAAAATAATATACATGGCTTTGTACCTGACGGGACAACCATTTGTCAGTTGTGCATTTGTATCGTTTGAAGCAGCAAAAGTGCTCAAAATATAAAGAAAGGTGCTTGACAACTAACCTTGTAAAGTGTTAGCTCTGTGAATGACGTATTTTTCGAGAAAAAAACCAATATTCTAAGACTTCGATTTCAATTCAAAATTTGCCGAGTCACAATTTGATCTGCGTTCAGGGCGCGTTCTCAGCCAGCGGATTGCAGCTACTCGCGTCTCGCGCACTGAACTGACCAATAGTAGCGCTGACGTGTGCGCCGCGCGTCATTCGAACACTTGCGCGCATTATTTGGCGTAAATGTCAAAATGTGCGTTTCTGAGACGCACATTTGGAAATGACATTTTGTTGTTATTTTTTTTTAAATGACAGCATGCCAAACAGAATAATTTCACAGCGAGTTTATCTTTACAACAAGTACAATTTTCAACAGTATTTAAAAGGTTGGTTACTTTTAAAATAGTTGCAAAAGGTATATTCCAACTTTAATAATGAAGTTGTGATATAATGTCAAAAAAGACGAAGACCTTATTTTTCAACTGGTCTAAAGTGTTTGAATTGCCCGGACAGTTCTATTAGGTGAAGTCCCGCAGTTGTCAACTATTATGGCTGCGCCATTGACAACCTTCAGCCGCGTCAGGTTTACGAGCACGACCCGTCTACCCGTCTATGCATGGCCAACGGGGAGGAAGGGAGGAAAAGAAGTACTGGGCCACAATTCCCACCAGACTTACCCCTGCTTCCGAGATCCCGGTCGGTTGTGAGTTCATGACCTGAAACATGGCTCCTACACTGACCCCCTAGAGGTACACAGCCTCTAAAGCTCTGATTTCAATAAGCTATGATCCTCCGTCTTCCGTATTCCGGAATTCAGACCCCGATCATTCTTTGTGATTGAGCTAAGGGAGGTTGTGGTTTTTGTAGGGCGCTAAACATCTGCTATTCCCAAACGGTGATTCATTCCATACAGGTTGACACTCATTGTTTTCCTTTCAACAGTTTTTTTTTTACCAGACTATTAAGCCAATGAACGATTCATACCAACACTGTGTGTATAATACACTTAAATTAGGACATGTTTTACAATATCATATAGCACGCGAGCTGACCTAATTGCAGTAAACTCTCAACAATTCATCGCAAGTTATGTCATTCAGACTTAAGTCATTCAGACTTCCTAAAGACTTAAGTTAGGCCGTACAAGCTTTTCAAATAAAGTTTGATCAAGTTTTCTTTTAACGCAGTTTAACCTCCCCCCTTGTTTCTGTCACCAAATTTCTTATTCGACTTATTAATTCGTGATTTACTTGACGACTCCGAAGTCGAGCTAGTGCCCATTGAAAGTATAGCCCTGGCGTTCTGTCGTGAGAAATTCACGACATAAAAATGGATGTTCTCTATAAATATATCTGCTTAACGAAATGCTCTTGTTACGGATTGGGCATAAAGTCACCAGGGCCGATATTCATAAAAGCCTGCAAGGCCTATAGTTGGGTGCTAAAATAGCCTCCAATTATTGACAGCTAAGCTATAGTTGGAAGCTAAGTGATATTCATAAAACTTTGCTGAGCTTAAAGTTGGCTGCTAAGTTAACTGCTAACATTAGAGTAGGGTGTCTTCAAGTCACTAGTTGGCAAATTGCCCGATGTCCCAGTTGCATGGTTAAAATATCTAGCTGTCAACCAGCTGGTAACATTCTTAGCAAGGTTGTATGAATACAAAATTAGTTGGTAACCACAAAGCAGCAAACTACGGATTTGGCGGGCTGCCAAGGCCTAGTTGGCTGCTAAGTTAGCAGTTTTTTTAATGAATATCGGCCCAGTTTTACAATAGTCGGCAATCTGGTTTGAATGTTTCCACAGTAAAATATACGTGTGTATACTTGGCAGAATTGTTAAACGTTGTGCAATAAGAAACCGCGTTTAGTCAGCAAGTCCAGAGCAGGAAATCAACCATGGACCAATTGTTCCATACAGGATTCTCGGTAAACATTGTGTTTCCTGTATATACGTTTGAAGAATAGATACGAAAGATCTGATTCAATTCATTGTGAGTTTGGTGTACGCATGACTGGTATGACACAAATGTTTTACGTAAATGGTTGGCCCCAAACCAAACCCAAAAAAATGTAATATTTGTGTCTGCCGTGATGTAGTCCAGGGCATTTTGCATGCCCGAGAGAGCAAATAGTTTCGAGACAAAAGCGACGTTGCCATTTTGTGCCGACAAACAAAATCAATGGGCCACATCATAACAGACAGCTTTTATGAAGGAATGCATTGGGTCTATATCGTGTCTATATAGTTGATGCACTACAGTAACAGCTCCATACCCAGCAAGATATGGGACCGAGGGACTCCCCCTTATTAGTCCCCCATACCTCATACCACTTTCTGGAATATTGTTACCTAACGCAACTCTCCGTCCCAAATCTTGCTGCATATGCTAATACCAATAGCATTGCTGGTAAGAAATCAAACCGTAAACAACATGTAGGATTACGCTACTTCCCAATAAACACAAATACAGTGGTTTAGCGGTTAGAGTTGCGCCACTAGCACTGTAGAAAGGCGAGTGGCTGCTGTTTTATATTGTAGAGTAATCGCTCATTGAGTTCATTTAAACCTACCACAAAACCCGAGTAAAGTTTAACTGGTATTTGTCTGAAACAAAAATCACCAATAATTGGTAAAACCAAACAGTTTGGTGAAAGGCTATACGACACTAGCAATTAAAAATGTCTCCTTGATCACTGCCGGTTCATGTAAACAAGTGTTGTAACAAAATCCACCTGACCTACTTTTTACATTTTTTTAAATTAAAACCTTAGATGATTGTTGGGCGTGTCCGCATAGTGTGACCAGTCGTTTTCGTGGCCGGGCGGTGCACTCTTGTGTGTGTTGTGATAGCAAATGCAACCAAAATGTAACATTGGTATAAATGTTTTTAAAACTGTTTTGAATGAATATTACATGCCGCGGGACCAATATTGTATGCTGTTTGGTAGGTAATCTTTTGAAGAAAAAAAAAATTGAAAAAACTTTACACAAAGCAGGCAATTAATTGTATCAATTGAAGCTAGTGTGATCAACGATGTTTCATTATAATTATTTTTTAAATCCATAGTTGGTGGGTGGTTATACGCCGATGGTGCTGAATAAAAAAAATGTCACTTTAAGAGCAAAACGAAGTTTTGAAGTTTTCGGTCAAATTATTATGTTCTTGTCCAGTTTTTGTTGGAAGTTTTTTTAAAAGAAGGTGTAAAGACGGGGTGTAAGGTAGGATACACCATTTGCAGATATCGAAAATATTTACTACCGAATTATTAAGAAATATCTTACTCATCTGAAAGTAAATAATGATTCTAGGCATCCAGCAAAATGATTGTGCTAGATATCCTGTAATTATTCTAAAAAATAGAATTTTATAAAGAAAAAAGTCTCGATCGCCGGACGGCGATTGCGAAAAAAACACAAATAACATAAGAATAACTGCTCGACGCCGGTAAAAACAAATGCTGTTTTTCGTGCTTTTCTCGGCATCCATGATTGTAAAACTTCGGACAGGTCAGTTAAACGATATTTACTATGAAATACAACCCCTCAAATTCACTCATTCATGATAATTCAAGCAAATACTAATGGTGTATCCTACCTTTAATCATCATCTCCAAAATTGTAATTCAATTGAGTTTCCGTTTCACCTATGGTAAACAAACACAAACACGGTTCGTGTAGTTATAGCTTTTATCGCCGAGTTAAAATCGTCTTTTTTCCCCTTCATTTTCACCAGCACAAGTACAGACGAATCTTAAAGGGATCGTATACGTTTGGTAATTGGAACACACTGTTTGTTTCAATCCTATATAATTATATAGATATATACCATAAAACTAACCTGTACAAATTTAATTTCAAAAGGTGGTAGCGATTTCGAGATATTGCCGAAAATCTGGAGCGGTTATGTCCGCGCAGGAAGAATAATCTGCATTGGAATACACAATCTGAGAAACGTTACTGCAGTAACGCTTCTCAGATTCAAATATTTTGAAATAAAAAGTGATATCTTTTTCCATAACCGCAGTACTTCGAAGTGAAAAGTTTATAAAAATGCATTATACTATCCAAAGCTGCTGTACTTCTTACCAAGTAAATTGTACTGCCATTAATTTTTGGAGTAATTACCAAACGTATACGAACCCTTTAAATAATATCTTTAGAATCGCCGTATTTGAACATAATGGTCATTCATTTTCATCAGTTGCAGTGATTCTTACAAAGCCACATTCCTGCAAAAAGAACAACCCACTAAAGTCATCATGGACTTGACAGAATTGTTCAGAATTGTGACAGAATTGTTCACTTGGTTATAAAAGCATGACATTTGACACACAGTCATGTAGCGTATGTCCTAAGAACAATGTCTGTCCGTAAGGCCATCGCAGATTAGTTCTTTGGACAAAAAGGAATATAGGTAGAATAACATGCAACGGCAGCCATTTTGAAAATTTAGAAAATTGCTTGTTATCCTATTTATACATATACATATTTTCAAAGGACAAATCTGTGATGGCCCTACAGCCAAATATCTCTCTCATGACATACTATGACTGTGTGGCAAATTCTACGCTTTTACTTTTGGTTTGACATTATTGTTTACACCATTCTGACTAACCAAACTCAACAATCCACGTCCTAAAATGTGTAGGCCTACAGTACACCCCAAGGCAGCTATAGTCTCCACTACCAGCGGTATAATACCAGTGACAATTAGACATCTTGCCAACAAGAGTGGGCATGGACTAGTACCGGTCGTTTTGTATTGTATATTATCTCTTGTTATTTGTATATATTTGCATAACATCCGCACGAGAATAACACTGAGCCCAGAATAGGGTGGTTGGGAGTGGGACCGGTTTTTATTTTAGCGGGGCTGACATCCGTGTCTCAATAAAAGGGAAAATGCCAGTGATGACTGAACATACACTCATGCGATTACGAAGCAAATGAACATCGGCTTAAATTCTTTTAGCGTCCAGCGTGGTTTTTGGGGGTTGGTTAACCGTCTGTATTAACCGTCTGTTGCTAGAGGGGCGCTGTGTGATTCACAATTTGATGCATATTGATATACGGCCTATACGTGCCTGCTCATTCGCGATGGAACTTAAAGTACCGCCCGCCCTCTGCACCAATTTGTACCTTTTAGGATGAGCATCAAGTCCAAGCCGCCCTTTCTATTCATCGATCTTGTTTTTCGACGGATACTGTTTCTCAAGTCCCGGAGCCCTGTACCCAACTCCATCACTTGAGTGCTCCAAAATGCCCAATTTTCGGGCCTTTTTTTTCTTCATCCAAATGACTCGAGGCCCGTGTACTTCTCCACGAGTACGGGCATCGATTACTTTTTGGGGGCCCAGGGTCCGCAGTGGCAAACTTGATGGGGCAGATCGGCAACAAATACCGACGATTATTGGTCTGCCTACCCGCTGATAGACCTTTCCCAATTTTAATTAATGCATACTACGTGAGATACATACAGGGTGAATAAAAAAAAGGTTCTCTCAACTGAAAAAAAGTAACATTATTTTTAGAACTTTTTTGATAAAAACAATCCTAAATAGCATAAAAGTGCATTTTTATTGTTTGTCTACTGTCTACTCTAAACTATTGTTACCTAACGCCGCCCCCCCCCCCCCCAAAAAAAAATATCAAAATCTAAACGTATTTCCTGAGAAACCACAACATTCCGCAACACAATGACCACAACAAAGTGGGGGGGGGGGGGGGGGAGGGGGGGGGGGGGGGGTCCCCTCTGTCTGATAATTCGCTTTATGTTCTGTTTCATATCCTTACGGTTATCCCAAAACGTGTTCTGAATAGATTAGATGAATCCTAAAATAACACTAAAACTCAGGCTGCTAGTAAGCCATTGTATGAATAAGCCAGTTCGGTATTCCAACTGCGCATGTGCACATGAAGATTTGACGATTTTTATTTCAAGAAAAACATTTCAGAATCTTGTTGTGCACATGCGCAGTTGGAATACCAAACTGGCTCAGCACTGACGCCTTGCTTCGTGCAGTACTAATTTGAGATTTATCTACAGCAGTGTCTATAGAATTTGCTTTATGGAACCCATAGCATTCTAGGTAATGCAACAATTGCATACACACACGGAAACGAATTATGATGAAATATCTTACTTGAGTGTGACTAACAGTCTCAAGCATCCTGGGCCCAATTTCTTGTCTCTGCTTACCGTTAGCGAAAAAAATCCCTGCTTACTGTAGCAACAAATTACATGCTTACGGTAAGCGTATTTCACGCGTTAGCGATGAATTTTGGCTTCTGCGCATGCGTACATCCCGTAACTAAAGATTCTGTGCTTGGTTAGCACATAGTTTTTCTGCTAGCGCGGTTAGCACAAAATGGTGATTGTAAGCGCGGAATTCTGTGGTTAGCAGAGCCAAGAAATTGGGCCTCGGTACCAACCAATATGCTATCATTTTTGGGCAGTAAAAGTTTTGTATCAATTTCCGACCATCGTTAAACAAAAAGGCCTTTTAAAAATACTTCCCTTTAATATACAGTTACACATCCGTGAATCATATGAAGCTCAATATAATGGCTGCAGAGACCCCCCCCCCCCCCCCCCCCCCTCCCTCCCTCCCCTCCCTCCCCTCCCGATTCCCTCTTGTGTTGGCCATTGTGCCCCCGGAACCTCAGGAATTCGTTTAGGTTTTAAGGGGGAGGGGTACGTGTCTTGGGTATAGTGGAGTGTGTCTGTTGTATAGGGACAAGAGAGGTACCCTTCTTCCACATATCGTGCTGGGTATACAGTGAATGGGTGCAGGTCAGCTAGTCTGTTTTCCCGACATAAGTCAGCCAAATACTTAGTTTCGTGTAAAGTAGGGGTCGGGGACCAGATACTACAATACCATTTGTTCTTGGTCTTTTCAGCATCTATAGTTACAAAACTTTGAACTAGTCAGTTTAAAAAAAACTACATTCTCACATTTCTGAAAATTCTAGCAAAAGCAAATGTATACATTTTACTTTAATTGAAAATGAAATGTCTTGGTTTACCCACAGTTATTATGGAATGTTTTTTTGATGTGCGCATTCATTGAACGTCATTTCCACGTCAGACACAAACAACATTAAGATTCTGGCTGGTTTATTTTGTTTAGTAACTAAATAAAACAAAACCAATTGTGTGTGTATACGTATTGCTGCAATGTCAGTAATCTACCGAACGTTATACTTGAACTGTTCAATGTCGCATGACAATAGTACACCACACAATAGCTATGTCACGTCATCATATGCCCCGTGACGAAGGAAGCGGAGCTATTTCAAGTTCACTGTGTGATTTGGTAATTTAGTAGTGTCTCCGTCACAACAACAACAATACCCCTTTTGTTTGCTTGAAAACCTTCTAGTTCCGGCGCATGAGGTTCACTGCACTTGTGTCGGTCATTTGACACCGTAGCCGTGCTGACCACTGGGCCCGGGTTGCATTCACCGCGGGGAACCCGCCCACCAACGCGGCAAGACATCCTGCCAAAAAGAGTGTGCGCGGACTATTATTAATTTCTTTTATGGAAATTTTTTTTCGGATTATCTCTTGTTACTTTTTCTGATGTTCGCACAACATCCGCACGAGAATAACACTGGAGGATGATAGAAGGTGGGTTCCTATATCTCCATGGTGGGTGGGACCGGTTTATTATTTCAGCGGAACTGATATTTGTGTCGGAATAAAAGGAAAAATAGGCCTTAAAGGTATATACACCAATTGCAAACACCAATAATAAAATATTAAAAAAATACTGAATTATTTTGAAATACTTTACTTGACTGTAAATGAATAACAGTCTCAAGCATCCTGTGAAATCACGGCACCTGATGTGATGTGGTTTTCAAGAAAAGTGGAATTTTGAATCAAATTTCTGACTATTTCCAAACACTCGCTTGTTTTCTTGGTTGTTGCAGCTTCTATGAACACAACACTTTAAAAAGGTCAGCGTCACAATATTTACTATAACATTTGAATCTCCTAACCCATCCATTTTTGAAAAATTACAGCAAAACGCAAATGATACCGTTAACCCTCTTATATATACCGTGCAGTTACCATAGAGCTGTCAGACCTTTCAAAACCTTTCAAGTTTCCTGGACTAAAGGGTTTTGAAAGGTGAGAAAGCTGTCTGACAAAAGAAACTTATGAAAGATGTTGAAAGGTAAAACAACTCTCTGAACAAACTGGTGTGAGGTTTTGGAAAGTCTGGCCGTTTTCTGATAGACTTCCCATACCTTTATCATAGGGGCATACCATACCAAATAAAAGTTGAAATGTTTTGAAATGTTTAGCTGTTTTCTGTGAGAGATATTCTATATGATGTGCTGGGGAGTAATTCTACCTTTCAAAACATTTCAAAAGGTTTTGAAAGGTCAAACCATGTATGCATAGCAACTGTACTGATATTTGGTTGAGCAATAACTCCACCTTTCATTTTCTTTCGCAAGGTTTTGGAAGGTCTGGCCGTTTTCGGATAGACTTCCCATACCTTTATCATAGGGTATACCATAGCCAACACATTCTGGAGCGTTTTGAAAGGTTCATACTTTTTTATATCCATTTTGCCCAGTAAGCAGATTTTGAAAGGTTTTGAAAGGTGAAACCATAGGAGGGTTAAAGGGATCGTACACGTTTGGTAATTGGAACCCACTGTTTGTTTCAATCATAATAGTTATATGAATAAGATTAAAACTGCTGCAAACTGCTTACTGGCTGGAATGACCTGAAATATACAAATTAAATAAGTTAAGAGGGCCTAATATTTAGATCTTAACAAGATCTTCTTCAGAGACATAATGGCTGTGTACAAGATATATACCATAAAACTAACCTGTAAACATTTTATTTCAAAAGGTGGTAGCGATTTCGAGATATTGCCGAAAATCTGGAGCGGTTATGTCCACGCAGGAATAATAATCTGCATTGGAATACACAGTCTGAGAAACGTCACTGCAGTAATACTTCTCAGATTCAATTTTGTGGGGATAAAAAGTGATATCTTTTTCCATAAGGGCAGTACTTCGAAGTGAAAAGTTTCTAAAAATGCATTATACTATCCAAAGCTGCTGTACTTCTTACCAAGTTTTTATTGCCATTAATTTTCAGAGTAATTACCAAACGTATACATCCCTTTAACCAGGATGTGCTCTACAGTGCCATTTTTCGACATGACGCACAGTACCAGTGAAGTGAGTGATCTTGTTGTTTTGTTTCCCGGGTAATACTGTATATCGTCATGTTTAAAGGTATAATACACCATTTGCAGAAATCGAAAAATCTTACTTCCGAATTATTTAGAAATATCTTACTTATTTAAAAGTGAATAATGATTGTAGGCATCCAGCAAAATATTTGCGCTAGATATACAAAAAATTGAATTGATAAAAACAAAATTCGCGATCGCCAGACGGCAGTGGCGAAAAAACAACAAAGAATAACATAAGAACAACTGCCCGACGCCGGTTGAAAACAAACGCCGTTTTTCTTGCTTTCCTCGGCATCCATGATTGTAAAACTTCGGACAGGTCAGTTAAACGATAGTTACTATATACTACTACCCCCTAAATCTACCCATTCATGATAATTCAAGCAATTACAAATGGTGTAACCCATACATTAAGCACAAGATTGGGTAGGTTTTGTTGGCCTATTGTGGATTTGTTTGTGTGGTTTTTGTTGCTTTGATGACTAACTTTATAATTATCTTCGTAGAATATCTTCGTAGTTTTGAGCTCTATTTGTTTTCGACCATGTAGTCTTGATCCACGCGATACATAAGATCGACATTATACAACGATAGAAGACACAAAACCACCCCCCCCCCCCCCCCCCCCCCGCCCCCGGCAACTTAAGCCCCACCCTCATCGTCACAGAAATTGGGAATTTTGAAAAACTCTAAACAATCAATTTAAAGAACAGTAGCGATACATTCAAAGAAAGTATGAATATTGAACTATATGATTCTTTCAAATAACAGAGTTCTCCTAGAATTTACATTACTAAACTACAATTATCTAGAATTAATTTAATTAGTTTTGCCTTATATAGCTCGATTTTAAAACATGGCTATAAATTCGAATATTTTTATGAGTGGCTTGAGTTTTTGTTTTCATACAGAAAATAGCCGCTCGACTTGAACAAAATAGAGGAGTTAAGTTACGAACCAAGTCATCGATCAATGTGTTCAGCAACGTGAAATCTGGGACAGCGCGTGCTTGCACGGATTGAATTAAAGGGATCGTATACGTTTGGTAATTACTCCAAAAAATCATGGCAATAAAAACTTACTTGGTAGGAAGTACAGCAGCTTTGGATAGTATAATGCATTTTTAGAAACTTTTCACTTCGAAACACTGCGGGTATGAAAAAATATATCACTTTTTATCCCCAAAAATTACTGCAGTTACTGCAGTGTAGTGCAGTGACTGACGTTTCTTAGATTGTGTATTTCAATGCAGATTATTCTTCCTGCGTGGACATAACTGCTCCAGATTTTCGGCAATATCTCAAAATCACTTGCACCTTTTGAAATGAAATTTGTACAGGTTAGTTATATGGTATATATCTATAACTATAGAGGATTGAAACAAACGGTGGGTTCCAATTACCAAACGTATACGATCCCTTTAAGAGAACGATTAAAGCCGTGCGGGTTGATTTCATTTCTTTTAGTTTGCCGAGTTATTGAATCCGCATGGTGATAACAGCGGAAGTTGGAGAATCGGGGAGCGGAAACGAGTTCCCAGTCAGTCAGACCATTATTGTCACATTGGGTGCGTGAAAACGAAGGGAGGAAAGGCAAAGAACATTGAAAGCCTCACAAACCACTGACAGATCGATGGGTCTTAATTGTTTGGCGGAGGACAGGAGACAACCTCGATAGAAACCACATTTGCAGGAAAGACCGTTTGTGATATCATTATTTGGTAAGCTGGAACACAAAAGAAGAAAAAAAAGAAAAAAGGATCTGTTTTAAATATACTTTTTTTATGACCCTTGGGGTGGAGGATGTTTGTGACAGAGAGCGGTGGTGTCACGATGACATGACGATGCAAAATACATCCCGGACGAGCCTAAACGAGAAAAGAAAAAAGGCCAGGTGGCGCGTCACATGTAATGTTTGCTTCAAAACCGTTAGGTTATTTATGTGTTTGTTTATGTGATTCTTTTAAGTTGTGGTATTTTAGAAGGTGTCGTCTTAAAAAAGTGTTATCCCAAATACATATCATGTAGTCGCTGTTCTTATAAATACACCACTGCCATAAACAAACAAGTTAAACAAACGGTTGGTATTCTACCATCAGTGTCAACTAAGTTCACATATTGAAGCCGTATAATACGCAACTATAGGTTAAATTAGGTTGGTATTTGGTGTACACATGGGCAGGGACGTACGTGTTACAGGTGGAAATGGTTGTGGTTACATTGTGTCACGTTACATCACATTAAAGATGCATATTTCGACGCCATGGGAATACGATAGTATGCAATCAAATCCAATTATTTCTTGCTTTAGTTTGTTCCAAATGGCGCAACTCATACATGACCCAACACGTGTCACTGAATCTACTAAAACTACCATCGATCTCATTTTTAGTTCCCACCCAGAGCTCATAAAGGACTGTGGTGTTTTACCAGTCCTAATCAGTGATCATTATCTTGTTTATGGGATACACAGTTGGAAAACACCAAAAATGAAAGGTCGTTCAATAAATTTTCGATGTCTAAAAAATATAGACAGTGATGCATTTACGGACGATCTCCGTAATGCACCATGGCAAGATGTTTTTGGTTGTTATGATGTGGATAATGCATGGTCTATATGGTACTCCATATTTATGAGTATTATTAACCTCCATGCGCCAGTCAAAACCAAACGCATTCGGGGTGCCTCAGTACCGTGGCTCGATAGCGAAATTCTTAAACTTATGCGGCAGCGCGATCGTGTACACAAAATTGCAAAGCACACAGGCTTACAAATTCATTGGGATTCATACAAAAACCTGCGGAACAATGTTACTAATAAAATCCGCAGTAAAAAGAGTAATTACTACACATCCGCCATAGAAGAAAATAAAAGCAACTCTTCTATGCTGTGGAAAACTCTAAAGGAGGTACTCCCTAAGAAACAAAAAACTGTACCAAATTCGATTACTTCCCCAAATGGGGAAAATATTGACAATATCGCCGACATTGCTGATACATTAAATGAACACTTTTCAACAATCGGCAAGCGTACTGCTGGAAATTACCCTTTGCGTGAACTTGAAATAGATGACAATACTGACGCCTCTATATTTGATTCTGTTGATGAAGATTGCGTAGTACCTAACATTACAGAAGAGTTTGTTCGAAAGCAAATATCATCCATGTCGGTTGGGAAAGCAACAGGTCCGGATGGAATTAGTGTTAAAATGATTAAAATTGCTTCACCTTATATCATTAAATCTTTAACTCATATTGTTAACCTGTCTATAAGATGTGAGCGATACCCTAAAGATTGGAAACATGCTTTAGTAACACCAATTCACAAGGGAGGAGATAAATGTAGTACAGGTAACTATCGTCCAATTTCTATACTGCCAATTATCTCTAAGATTTTAGAAAGATGGGTGCACTCATCGGTATATAGATATCTTGATGAAAACAATCTGATTCCTAGTTGCCAGTCGGGATTTAGACCCCTGCACTCAACTGAAAGCACCCTACATGACTTAACAAACAAGTGTTTTGCGGCCATGGAGAATGGACAAGTTACAGGCAGTGTGTTTATAGACCTCAGTAAAGCATTTGATTGTGTTGATCATGAAATCTTACTAAAGAAACTAGAAAGGATGAACATGTCATCTTCTGTAATTAATTGGTTTAAGTCGTACCTAAGTGAACGTAGTCAGTCTGTGAATATTGGCGGCACCATATCAAAGGTCCTGTCCGTAAACACTGGTGTTCCACAGGGGTCGATACTAGGTCCACTTTTATTCATTGTTTATACTAGTGACCTTCCATTTTGTATTGCCCCAAACTGCAACTTATTTATGTATGCAGATGACTCCACATTAACGTGTAGCTCCTCCAACATTAATATAATAGAAAGTAGCCTAAATACAGCTCTTACTAGTTTTCACAACTGGTGCGGAAGAAACAAGCTAGCTTTAAATGCCACCAAAACCAAATGCATGCTTATTGGTACTAGGCAGAAAATATCTAATGTTAATTTAAATGTATGCATTGCTGGTAGTCGTATTGAAAATGTGAAGTCTTATAAATGTTTGGGTGTAATTATAGATGAAGCATTAAGTTGGGGCCCACATGTCGAATACGTAAGAAAAAATGTGGTGTCTAAATTAGGTATACTAAGAAGAATCCGTGATTGTATTCCTCAGCACTGCTTGCACACACTATTTGTAAGTCTAGTTATGCCAACATTAGAGTATTGTTGTACTGTGTGGGGAGGAAGGTACATATCTCACGATAATATGTTAAACAAATGTCTCAAAAGAGCCGCGCGAATAATCCTTAAATGTACCTTCCTCACCCCTTCAGAGGATATGTTTGCTCGTCTTAATTGGACCCCTTTTTCAAAAAGAGTCAAGTCAAAAAAGGCTATTCTTGTCTTCAAAAGTATCAACAAAATGACTCCTTTGTACATGACAAATATTTTCAAACCACTTACAGTAATTCGCGAAACAAGGCAATCAACCCACACGGCACTGAAAGTTCCTTTCGCCAAAAAAGAATGCTACGCCACAAGTTTCGCTGTGAGTGGTGCAAATATTTGGAATAATCTGCCCGAACAATTGCGAACATTGGACTCATTAAGCACATTTAAATCAGAGCTCCGACATGCCATCTGAGTGTTAGATATTATGCCAATTGCGCTGATCTACGGAGTTAGAACTTGGTTGCCACTATAATGTGGAGCCGGATAGGAATTTCCCCTTCTTATTTTTCACCTAAAAGGTTTTTTATTTGGCGGGTTTTCGCCTATCTCGTAAATCAGAATTAGTATTAATGTTTAGAATTCCTGTAATATCCTTGTATTTATAATATGTACTGTTATTTTATTTGATGATGTATATGCAGGGCCCCAATGAAAACCAGTTTTAAACTGTTTGGGCACACCCTGGGTAAAGAAATGGAATAAATAAATTGGGTTGAAACTTGGTATGTGTATAAGCAGGGACGTGTCGTCACGATGACGTCACCGGGCGTCATTAAAGGCCAAGTTTGATCAAGGAACTACAGTTAACTAGTGGTTAGCTCGTGACGCCATTAGGGCATGCGCACTAAAGTTGAAGACTCGAACGACTTTAGTCGAACTATTGATAACTGCCAAACTGGTCCTCTCTGTACTGTGCTATTAAAGCGGCTATTGGTTACCATCGATGCGACCAAAAGCGGTAGGCTGATCGTGAATAGTCGACTAGTCTGAGTTCGATCAGAGTTAGTCAAACTATAGTTAACTATAGTCCTTGATCGAACCTGACCAAAGGTGAACTCCTTACCCCATGGTATAGGCCTATCATACAGAAGACCAATTGGGTTGAAAGTGTGTATACGTATAGACAAACAAGGCACAGTGTATTTCCAAAGCTGAAATAGTTTCATTTGTCCACGTGACAAACAAGTTTCTCATTTTTCTTGGGGATGAACTGAACTTAAAGATGAAAATGAACGCAGTTTGGAGCCTGTTTACCTATACCACCTCAAGGCCTTCGATCAAGCAACTAAGATTGTTCTCTTCCTCCCGATATACCGACTTGAACCTCTGCCAATGTTTTCCCTCCCACCCCGACGAGTCTTTAATGGGAACTTAAATAGTTCTGATCATCCAGCCAGCCGCGGAACCAACAACATCCTACCATAAACCTGACCGAGTAAAGCTGCAGTCACGCTATTTACCCGGGCCGCTGCGAACCACAGTTGAGGTTCAAGGGCCCGTCTCGTCCAAACCTCTCTTCGCTAATTGGGGAGAATTAAAAGAGCTCAGACAATTTTGCGGTTTTTGTTTTAATAAGCCACAGTGTGTTTGTGAGGCAGAGTGGTTCGGCCAAACAAGTATAGAGGCTACGCGAGAACAGAACGGGTGTGATTACTCGAGAAAGTATAAGGTGTATAATATTGTGCATCCGAATTTCAAGGAAGATTTTGTTTTCGGAACGCAGATTCTCTTGATAAAAAATTGGCCAATCATCTCCAATGATTGGTAACTTGTTGATGTGCTATACGACTGGTTAAAACGTAGAATACACCATTGGTAATTGCTTGAGTTATTATGAATGGGTGGATTAGGGGTTTGTATTTTTTTAATAAATATCGTTTAACTGGCCGTGTTTGAAGTTTTACAATCATGGATGCCGAGGAAAGTAAGAAAAACGGCGTTCGTTTTCAACCGGAGTCGGGCGGTGGTTCTTAATGTTGTTGTTTTTTCGCGAGCGCCAATTATTTTTACCATTTTTTTTGACAATTAAATTTGTATAAAATTATATTTTCGGAACAATTATAGGATATCTAGCGCAATCATTTTGCTGGATGCCTACAATAATTATTTTACTTTCAAAACGTGTATTACAATTTGGTTGGTTAATTAACCCTGCGGGAAGCGAAGAGCCTCCACCGGGTGGACCAAAAAAACTATTTTTGTTAAAACAAGTTAGTTAACAGTTTAACCAACAATGTGTACATTTCTTCAATTTGACCAATGTTAGGTACATTTTAACCAACGTTGGGAAACAAATATGTTTCTTTTTTAACCAATGGTTTAACCAATTGTTTATCCGTTGTGTGGTTCACCTGTAACTAACGGTTAATTAAAATAAGTAAATTAACCCAACGCTGGTTAAATTTGTTTACATTTAATCAACGTTAAGTAAAAAGACTTTTTTTAAACCAGGTTATGAACCACACAGCAGTTGTTTTAATGTTCCTATTTTATCCAACGTTGGTTTAAATATACTCAATATTGATCAAATTGGAGAAATTTACACATTATTGGTTAAAATTGTAACCAACTTGTTCAACCAACCATATGTTAATACATGTTTTGAGCGTGATATAACTCAGCCTTTCATGTTACTCACGAAACTAATTACACACAGTAGTCAGGTTCATAATGTACATATTGAAAGTTTCGTTCCCTTTTTTTTTGTAGATTTGCTAAACTATACATTTTTGAAAACCTTAGGATATACTCAACATGAAAACCAATGTTTACATTTGTTTTCAGGTTCTTTTGAAAAAAAATTAATGTGACGTGACACATGAAAAGTCATTGGGTGTCACATTAAAGGTCCATTAATTTTTCAATACCCTATATCTCTGGAAGTATAGGGTAGGTGCAGGTAATATGGGCCCATTAAGCTCATTTGCATAATTTGCATAAAGATAGATAAAACCATTCTAAAGAAACATTGGTTATTGGAATCAGTAACAACTACCCTTCCTTTTGATGATATAATTTAAACCATGTTGTATCCATTTATGACAGTTACATTCAAATTATGACGTCATCACCAAAGGTCCCATATTACCTGCAGTGCAGGTAATATGGGATGTATGGTTATATGATAGTATAATTTTTTTAATGCAATTTCATTCCGCTGTATCACATCTATGGCGTCCCATATTACCTGCACCTTGTTGCGCTACCGGAGCTCCCATTAAATGCATAATAAATCCTAAAACAATTATACACAGGACCCCACACCCTCAATACAATCAAAACACTTCATAAGCATCCTAAATATGTCAAGAATTCAGCTCACCCTCTGGTCAGTTTTTAATATCAGTACATTCCATGAAATATCTATTTTTAGATCAGAGCAAAAAAATACTGTCAACTTAACATACCTTGTCAAATTTTGATTATTTCTTCACCGAGATCTCCGTTCCCGAACAAATTAGCCATGTTGGCAGCGATGGCAATGAGTTATCGCAACTACTGAGAGCGCTATTTCTTGTCTCTGAAGCTTTATAGTTAAATAGGCGCCGAATTTAATTCATGCGTCCCATATTACCTGCAGTCCCATATTACCTGCACGTACCCTACGTCCAATTGGGTTCAAACTTGGTATGCAGGTATGGCGGGATGTGTTATAGATATACATTGAAGTGAAATCATGATGACGTCATCGTGTAATTTTTGTATGATTTTGTTTCATTTTTGGACCGTTAAGCCATATCTCATCAACAGAACATAATCAATTTAAATTTCTTGTTGTATGTTTATTGGGCCATAAAGAACATAAAAACAAATGTAAACATTGGTTTTCATGTTAAGTATATCCTAACATTTCAAAAAAATGTATAGTTTAGCAAATCTACAAAAAAAAGTGAACGAAAATACATAAGAAACCTGACTATAGTTGGCGAGTTGACATATCGTCGGTGATCCTTGGTTCAGCACTTTTTTGTGTTGACTGTCTGAGAAGGTGCATGCAAGGTTAACCGTAACAAAATGTTCGTTTAATTTGTGATATTACCTGTTACCGGTAATGTCAGGATACTGTTTAATTTCTTGTTAGGTTTCTATCGCACGCACACGTAGGTCAACAAGTTCTCGCTCAGTTTGTTTAATTTTTTTTTTGTATTTAACCATTGCTGCACCCTCACAACAGATTGGTATAAATGACCAATTGACTGGTAGATATGTGTCCAACCAACGAACCTGGTCAGTTGTAAAGCAAAATAGTGGTCAAAATTAACAATTATATTGGTTATTTTAACAAATATTATTGGTAATTTTAACCAAAAAGTATTTGTCAAAATAACCAATGTTTTGGTTAAAATTGACTAATATATTATTTTGACACATATCTACCAATCAATTGGTTATTTTCAACCAATCTGTTTTGAGGGTTTTGCTAAAAGTTGTAGGCAATATTAGGATGTGCCCTAAAAATAAACCTGCTCAATCGTTGACTTGGTGAACGACACGAGGACAAAACCGGCGTGTCTACGCTTTTGCTCGAATAAGCCATTTGCGAGTTAAATTTGAATTACATCTGGTAATTGTACACCGACTTGCTAATTGCTTGCCATATTTTAACTTTAAATTCTCCAGACCAAAGAGAATGTTCTATATAAGTTTTAAAACACTTTTTCATTCAAATTCACCAACTCTCGAATTCAATTTCTTCCGCGAAACAAAAATCACACGTTTTTATACCAAACCAATTTAGCCATTTAGCATTCAAAATGCAAATTTGGGTCACTCTTTAAAAAAAATTTCTGGGGGAATATTCGTCATTATACAGATCAAATTTCGTCTTATATATTAATCAATTTCAAACTTAACGCTAATAAACTTAGTCTGGTGTGTGATCGAGTCAAGCACACAACAGACCAATTTAATATAAGTTTAAAATTGTGTTTTTTGGGAAGTAGCGTAATCATACATGCTGCTTACGTTTTTTTTTTAATTATTAGAACGATTCTCGGTCACATGGGAAGGACATTAAATTGAAGGACGTGTAACGCTGGTTTATGTGGATTTTTTTTTCTTTTTCTGTGAGACTATTAGGTTTTTTAATTCAAATGGAGTGCTTTTGCAAGAACGTAGCACAGAGAAACCGGTTTATGCAGGCATACTTCAAAGAATGATCAGTTTATTTTGTTGTGTTTGTTAGATCAATCCTAGAGTTAGCTGCAGTGAATCAGAACTCATTCTATATGGGAAGGGGAGGGTGTTTATGGTGAATGCTGCCTTTTCGCAACAGCTTATAACAAAATTTGATATGTAATGACAAATATTCTGGGGACAATGTTGAAATAGAGTGACCACGTTGAAATCAAATGATAAAATGACTAAATTGGTTTTGTTTAAGCGTGTGATTTTATTTTTCAAACGAAATTGAATGCGAGAGTTTGTGAATTAAATTGAATAAAAGAAATGTTTTAAAATAGCCGGGGAAACCTATATTTTGTGTTGTTGCCTGTGTTAATCCATCGACACTTCCAATGCAAACACTGTTCTCCCCTTGCGTGAAGTGGCGGGGACTCGGGGCACAGCTATCGGGGAGTATACTGACCTCCTCCCCGTCTGGCCATTGGCCTGTCGTTCGATTCCCTTCCCTTCCACCGCTCCCCCCGGCTTACACAAAACGATCAAAACAGCTGTTTCCCGTGCCCTAGTTTTGACATTGCATTGTGCGGTGAGCTGAGCTGAGCTGAGCAGCAAAGCAAAGGCAGGAGGTTTTTCTTGGGCACAGGGACAAAAGAAAATATCTGAATAGATTGACATATTTTGACAAAAATACTGTAATAATAGCAGAAGGGATTAGGATTTTTATTAAAGGCGGGAACCGCTGGCGAGCGTGTGTTTTTTTTCCCTTCAGTCGTTTGACCTGCTGGTCAATGCCACACAGGCATTCTTCAGTTTCAAAGTCACTATAATACTCCAACCAATTAAATTAGTCCCGCTGATGTATAGCAAAGGAAATACCAATTCAAATAGGTCAGGTGTATTGAAGTGACAAGCGAAAACGGTTCTGCTGTCGACAGTGTAACTAACCTATAGACTGTTACAAAAAAATACTGAGATTTCTTGTTTCAGGCGGGGGCATAATACATGTTGTTTGACGTCAGATCTATAAATATTTCCCTTTTGAAAGAAAATCACCTAAATATTAGGACATCTGACCATCAGTGGTTACGGTGTTCGACTCTGACAGGGAACATGGTGCTTGTGTTCTTGGGCAAGACACTTTGCTACAAGTGCCTCTCCCCACCTAGGAGTAGTGGGTATACCTGTGAAGGTAGAGATCACATGCGCTGATCTTGAGCTGCTACATAAATGGTCTCGTTCCTGGTGAACAGAGATAATAATTGTAAAGCGCTTTGAAACACTACATTGTGAGGTATAAGGGGCTATAATAAGCACTAACATTATTATTATTACTATCGGGAGAAATTAATTGAAAATCCACTTTTCAAGCGAGAGCACTCCAGGTGCGTGATTTCACAGGATTCTTGAGGCTATCATTCACTTACAAGTCGAGTATAGTATTTCACAAAAATTTGGTAGTTTTGTTTTTGGATGTTTATAAATGCTGTGTATTCACCTATGGCGATAACATCGAGGGTGACAATGAATAGACATACATCGCTAGCTTCGTTATCAATGTGTGCATCCACGTACACTGCTAAATCTGTAGTTCCTGTGTCGTATGATATTTTGCCACCCCATGTCCACATAAAGTCCTATAACTATATCAAAAATATTACTATCCATCCAGTAGATCGCTTGTCAAACAGACGGCCGTTGTATATCCCAGTCCCCAGAGTTGTATTCGAGTCCCTGCAAGTCCTAGCCTTTTGTCAAGGCCTTCGTGGCTGCGATCCCAAGCGACCGGAACGAAGACTGGCGCGCGTGGTCTCCCTTTCCAGTCGCTTGGGATCCCAGCCACGAAGGCCTTGACAAAAGGCTATGCAAGTCCTTGCACAAGTCCTTTCACAAGTCCAGTCATAAGTCCAGTCATAAAGCCAGTCATAAGTAACTGGGTGAACAATGACAAAGGAATGCTTTTGTGAAAGCTCATTTGAATAGTTTGTGATTTGAATTGGAACTGGAGGACTTGTGATGGACTTACAGGGACTTACAGAGACTTGTGATGGACTTGACTACATCCCTGCCAGTCCTCCTATCTTGACATAACTGAGGGAAACACAGCACGGGAAGACACTAAACGTACAGCGTTCCATTGGCTCCCGAGAGAAAACAAGACATGAAACAGCCACCGGTGGCTACTTGTACTAGACCGCGCGTCAACATTTTTTACGGATGGGGAAGTTATTCGGCGTTCCGGATCATTGGCCCAATTTGACGGCTGATTTCAAACTTACGTGATTCGCATTATTGTTCCCCCTTTCTTTTTTTCTTTTTTCGGGGTGTATTTATAAATCTCAGGAAAACATCTCGATCATTATCTCCGATGCAAATCAGTGAGAAATGGGGGGTTCTGAGCGCTGCCCAGAAAATCTGAAATTGAACGTAAAATTTGCTTTTGTTGGTGTGGTAGTGAAAAAAACGAGGTGGACTTTGCATCAGTGAGCGAACAAACAAAACTGCAAGTGGCTTCGGGAATAGAATGAAGGTAGTGAAAAAAAAGGAGTGCCCTCAAAATGTCGACACTGGTTAATTCAGGCTGAAAATAAACCACACAACATACTTCCTATGTGAGAACCACTTGTGTCTTGTTGTTTTTGCGAGGCTACTGGCTAGCTGTGGAGATACATGTACATGAGCGGATTTTGCAAACAGGCGCCTATATACTGTACGTGCATCGACAAAGCGAAAACAACTTCACATCACGCGTATAGGACTGTGTTGAGAATTCCACGCAGGCAAAAAACGTGGGCGAACACGCGCCCAAGAAACGCGTTAAAGGCTGACAAGTTACAGAGACATGACCACTTTACTTCTACGGTTTAGTCAAAGTTGATGACCTAAAAGCTCATTATGTTCTGAAAGACTTTTTCATTTTGGCGATCACTTTGCAAGAAATCTTGACAGTTATACCAAAATATTGTTCTCTTCGTTGTCAGTATCAAATGCAGGGTATTATGATTAGTACTGCAATCGAATGAAGTGGAGTAATATCTGTCTCGATATCATGTTGGCAGCCATCTTGGTGGCCATCTTGGCGGCCATCTCGGGCGGCCATCTTAGCTGCCAGATTTACAGTAATTTCGGCAACCACTTCGGCAGCCATCGTGGCAACAGTCTTTCCTGATGGCCATCTGGGCAGCCATCTTTGCAGCCACATTGACAGCCATCTTAGCAATATATTGGCAGCCATATTGGCAGCTATCGTGGCAGTCAACTTGGTAGCCATTCTTGGTAGCCATTCTTGGCAGCCATCTTGACAGCCATCTTGACAGCCATCGTGACAACCCCTCCCCTATGCAACCATCTTAACGGCCATCTTAACGGCATCGTGGCAACCCCTCCCCTATGCAACCATCTTAACGGCCATCTTAACGGCCATCTTGACAGCCAGCTTGGTAAAGTTGACAGCCATCTTGGCAGCTATCTCGGAAACCCTGAACAAGACAAAGGAAGAATGCTGCATATTGTGCAATTCAATCGGTGATTTTGCGGTCGATTTACTGCCGATTTTTCTCAAAGTCGACTGTAGATTTTACCAAGACATGATTATATAGATCATAGCTTACCAGGCGACAGACAATTTCCTCAAAGCAGTATGGTCCTTTTTAAGGGGGGAGGGGCGGCTCCCTGTATAATCCATCCTTGTAAAAATATAAGTAACCGGGACAAAATTCAGCCACACCCGTTCCTCAGAACTGGCAATGTTATCCGGATGTGTGCCATGGCTGCCAGTTTTACACCCCTTCCTAAATACGCGACAGCCTGCATAAAGGCATCGTGGGGTGCTTAGTGTGGTCTAATGAGCCGTCTCCAGAATTGCGGATAGGTCTCAACCGCGTCCTTAAAGGGTGGGGCGGTATAGAGATTGTCGGCACGCAAGGCGGGGTGTGAACGTGAGAGGGCACGGAAGACCGAGAGACCGATAGACCGGACTGACAACCATGACAAGAATAACAACTGACAAAAAGGAACAGGGTGACCATGCAAATGGGTAGACAGGGAGGGACAGGGGCGGGGACCAGCTAGGGTCTATGCACCGACTGGCCGCATGACAGACTTAGCCCGCGTCTAGAGCTATTGTCTATTTACAACTAGACGTGAGCAAGCTGACAATAGACGTAGCTAGCCATAGCTCCGGAACAGAAAGCCCGTTTCGGACACGGCCCGACTGTTACTGGACTTCTTGCAGGCTGGTGCAGAGACCCGGGCAGTGCTCTCATATAGGATTACCACGTAACGCCAACGAATGGGCGAAAACACATTGTAAACCAGATGCATGAACAAATGAATAGCCATTCCGAATGAAGTGAATATAATTTGTGCACCATGCACAGTTGCGTGTCCCCCTTGTACGGTGTTTCTAGTTCCCACTATAAACCCACTTTTACTTATAACGAGAGGCGTAACTAGGGTTTAATTTGTAGAGGGAACGTGGGGTGCACATTTTTTTCAAGAGGCACTAATTATGGCAACTGATGAATTGTTTGTGCGTTTCAAAATTTCAAATGACGGGGGGTGCAGGGGGCACGGGGATTTGACGGGCGCGGTACGGAAGACTAACTCATCCCATAACTTCATTGGATCTATTGCAAGTTAGGACGAGTTACACTTCCTAAGATTGAACTTAACATTCGGGAAATCTGCTGCAGAACGTTTTTAATTGTCAAGAATGTTGTGTCAATCGCAAGCGAGCGAGAGAGAATAGCTCCATCACGAACATACACAGCGACAAGAAGTTGATGACATCTCTAAACTCTAAAGAAAGTGATGGAAGAGCTTCCGAAAAAACCCACAATAGACAAGCTTCATTGCAAGGCATTCAAGGGTGATGAACTCGTATTAGAGAAGGGGTTCTGTAAGAAAAGAAGGATGCGATCTGCAGAGCTGAGTCAGAGAGTTGAAGAGTCGGGCTGCAGGGGCCGATGCCTCGACAACAAACCGGCGAATGAAGACTGAGATAGAACGGGGCTAGGCTCCATGTAGTCTATACGGTACTCGGAGAAGGGGGGAAAAGGCGATACTATGGCACCATGTCCGGAGGTAGGCATATAGCTCACCAAGCGCCAAGATGCCTCGCTGGCTCGGTAGGAAGGAGGAAGAGGGTGATGACTAAGCGCTACTATGTTCTGCCTCCGGATGCTAAGTGCGTACGTGTGTGTTAAACAGATTGTTTTACGGCGACTGTATTTTGTTTTTACATTGTTCTGAAGGATGGAGATGATGTAATCCCGTGCCTTGGGGTGGCTGTCTGACTAAGGGCTCTGATGAGTAGCCGACCTAAATAGGAACAATGGTTGGAATATGAAGACGATTGAGAGACCAATGAGATAATGTTACTTCCCATTTGCATCCCAGGAGGCTAATACGGCTTCTTGGAATCAAGCCACGTAATCTTGCTCCGATTTCATTGCTCTTCCTCCCGTTAAGTGGGGATCGCAAAAAAATGACGGGTTATAGCAGCAATCAAACTCTGGGTTAGGCCAGGACATAATGTAGTGTCCTGACGCCACTTCAGCGGTTGTGTACAAAGTATATGGAGAGTCGAGCGATAAGTGTTTCCTAACAAAAGTCCCAGATTCATGTCTTTTCAACATTTTTGCAATGATTGACTTTCATTGAGATAATATATTATGAAGAATAAAATAGGCATCAGGTTGTTTTCAACATTGCTTTTTTTTGCTTGCGCGCCATTGACGTAAATCCCGGTGGTGGCGGTACATGTATGTGCCTATTTATCAGGGATGTAGTCAAGTCCCTGCAAGTCCATCACATGTCCATCACAAGTCCTCCAGTTTCAATTTAAATCACGAGCTATTCAAATGAGCTTTGACAAAAGCATTCCTTTGTCATTGTTCAACCAGTTACTCATGACTGGCTTTATGAAAGGACTTGTGACTGGACTTGTGACTGGACTTGTGACTGGACTTGTGACTGGACTTGTGACTGGACTTGTGACTGGACTTGTGACTGGACTTGTGACTGGACTTGTGACTGGACTTGTGACTGGACTTGTGACTGGACTTGTGACTGGACTTGTGACTGGACTTGTGACTGGACTTGTGACTGGACTTGTGACTGGACTTGTGACTGGACTTGTGACTGGACTTGTGACTGGACTTGTGACTGGACTTGTGACTGGACTTGTGAAAGGACTTGCAGGGACTCGAATACAACTCTGCTAATTATATCCCTCTCACCTTTTGACTAGGTGATGGGCTATTTGTGTGGCGAGAATAAAGGAAATACTGACGTTGGGGTCATCTTGTAACTTTCCAACATTCAAACGAGAACAAAAAACGGAGAACAAACACTACTAAAGCCTTAAATGCACCCCTTTGGGTGTCAGGTTTGGGAAGGTACCGCAAAGTGCGCAAGTTTGTATGTATTAGATGTAAATTTGTAGAATGAACAACGCCCCCTAGAGTGTCATGTGGTGTCCACGTGACATGTCCACGTTACAAGTCCAAATGTCGGATAATGTTCAGGTCAGGGAACCAGACTAGCATGGTACTCAAGCTAGTATTATACACAGCAATCCACTCTAAAAAAACCCAAATCAAACAAAAACCAATCGATCCGTACAAACTAAGTACAAACTAAGAAATAAAGGTTCAAATTTGTACCTTATGGTTGATACAATAGCAGCACCCATAAGGGTGCAAAATTGTACCTATTATGGTTTAGCATTGCCCCCTTAAAGGTTCAAATGTGCACCCCTTTGACCTGTTAAGGTTAAAATATGCACTCTATTTTTAGGGTGCTGCTGTTGTATCAATGTTGCACCCTAATTGCGCCTTTATTTCTTAGTGCGTATACCAGGCAGAATAATGCAAACTTGGCCACTGTATTAAGCTATGGTCTCTTCATAGCTCCATGGTTTAATGTACTTCTCTTTACGAATCCTACCTCCATGCTCCGACACACACCTGTGACAGATTCGGAGGTTCAAGTTACACAAAGCATGCCGCCTATAATCAATAGGAGTTCTTGGCGGTATAAAGAAAATCGCAAGTCGGGAAAAATCTTTTATCGTCCCGAAAAATCGTGTCGGCAGTGTAAGCTGTCGCATTTGGCAGAAACGGGGCGGAGAGCCGGCGAGTATTATAAATCACCTCGGAGTGTACTGCGGACTGTTCGGAGCCGACTCTGTGAGAATATCCTCCGCTGTTTGCGCTTCCTTCTCGACTTACTTTACAATTCCACTGGCTAGAGTTTGATGGGCAGACAATGTTTACACCAGTTTACCTCGTAACTCTGTCGTCTGTCCATTAAATGGTTCTCATATCGCACTCAGGACGGGCATCATTTTGTAGGAGAGCTATTGCCAAGGGGGAATCATCGAGGCTTTAGCGGTCAACGAGACGTGTCTCGCCCGGCTCCTGAGCCAATTCTCCCCGGCAGTCTCTCCGCCGAACTGCCAGTCCCCCTGGGGTTATTTCGGTCGGTTGATGAAATCGATATGCATTTATGTCGATTTACATTCGCGCGTGCATTATTGCAAACTGTCACGTTACATAGATCTCTCTAAAAGGCGGCCATCTTCGTAGGAGAACTGCAACTTTACGCAATCAGGCACGCGTTGCGCAATGTGGAAAATGTTCCAAACACCCGCGCTTGTAGCTCGAATTATGTTCGAGATACGGCGCAGATGATGTGGTGTTAAAATTGATGCTACAAATGCTAATGCATGTAGCTGATCTCAGGGGCCAATTTCACGGAGCTGCAAAGCACAAAAATAGCACAAAAAAGTCTTGCTCATTAAAAACAAGTTATCAGCCAAAATTCTACGTGTTTTTCATGCTAAGCACAAAACCAGCTGATTATCAATCAAAAACAATAAAGATCACGGGAAAATTTGGTCTGTAACCTTGTTTTTACCAAGGACAAATTTTCATGCTAAGCAAATTTGTGTGCTTAGCAGCTCCGTGAAAATGGCCCCTGTAGAAATTGACGTCACTTAAGAGAGAGACCTATACAGGCCTGGGACCAATTTCATAAAATGTATAAGCACAACAAATTGCTTAGTATTACAAATAATCCTTGGCAAAAACAGGGTTACAAACCAAATTGTCTGGTGATGTATATTGTTTGTAAGCGGTATTCAGCTGGTTTTCCCTTAGCATGAAAAGCACGTGGAGTTTTGGGGGTAACCTGGGGCAAATTTCATAGAGCTGCTAAGCACAAAAACTTGCTTAGCACAACAAAGTCTTGCTCATTAAAAACAGGTTACCAGCCGAAATTCTGGTTTTTCAGGCTAAGCAAAAAAACAGCTGATTATCAATCGAAATCAATAAAGATCACGTGAAAATTTGGTCTGTAACCTTGTTTTTGCCAAGGACAAATTGTCATGCTCAGCATATTTTTGTGCTCAGGATGCCGAGAAAAGCACGAAAAACAACGTTTGTTTTCAACCGGGGTCGAGCAGTTATTCTTATGTTATCTTTGTTTTTTCGCGAATAATTACAAGATATCTAGCGCAATCCTTTGGCTGAATGCCTAGAATCATTATTTACTTTCAATTGAGTAAGATATTTCTTAATAATTCGGTAGTAAATATTTTCGATATCTGCAAATGGTGTATCCTACCTTTAAGCACAAAATCCTTTGCTTTGTAACTCAGGTAAAAAGCCAAAATTCAATGCGATTGTTATGCTAAGCTAACAACAGACAAGTACTAATCACAAACAATATACATATCATGGAGTTATGGCTGGTAAGCTGGTTTTACTAAGCAAGAATGTTTTGTGCTTAAGCAATTGTTATGCATAAACAGCTCTATGAAATTGGCCCCTGAATTGAAGTACATGTAGATGGAAAGATGTACATATTGTAAAAAGGTCGGAAATCGGAAAAAAACCTAGGGAGTCACTCAAAAAAGTATAGGCCTACCCATTTTAACATTCATATTATCGCAAAACTACTGAATACTTCAGAAAAAATCCAAATGTCTGTGGAAGGGTAGAATATCCTCTGTCTAATGGTATAGGTTCATTTTGTCATTGCCATGAATGACTGAACAAACAAGACAGTTTATGAAAGATACTAAAATCAGCACTGTGATAAGTTGGGGTGACAAGTTGGGATGATAAGGCACGAGACACGAAACGAAGATGCCAGCTATGCATTAAACATGAATAGTGGTCATGTGGAGGGCACAGCACGTTTAGTTTGTCAGGTAAGTGTACCACAAACAAAGAAAGAGATCCACAAAATTGATTCATCGTCCCTGTCGTCACTTCTACCTGACCAACACGGCTGTATCTCTGTTCAACTATAACATGAAATAAGGTTACTCATCAACAAGCACTCAACAAGACAAGCACTCAAGAAGACGAGCGGTACGGACGAATATTTATAAGTACAGAGTAAGCGAGTAAGGTGATAGAACATTTGTCACCAGGGCTATCATTTTAAAGTGGTGTCACAACTTGAATATCTGCAAGCCAGACTTATTTTCTATTTGCCACCGAGTTCAAATCATAATGAGCCCGGAACATTCAATGTGTATTAGGGGATTGCTTCATGACAGCACAGACTTCAACCTCTGCGTTAACAATCTGTTAAACTCAATGAAGTGAACAGACCGCTCTCGCCTGACAACGACTCTAGCTCTACGCGGTCTGTAAACTTTGCGCCAACAGACAAACAAGTTAATTGGATAACGATCACGCAATCCTTTCGCGGGTTCTCCCATTTCATTTACTTCACCTCATTTTGAGGACACCAAGCGTCGCCGCTGCGGTTGGGGAATCATCATCGTGAATAGGTTGGACCGTTAGACCTATTATCACCACCGGGACTCGTGTATGTCGTCGGCAGAGTCGACTTGTGGGGTCTGCGGTCCGATCCTCCGGCTTTCTCCGTAAAAGAATGTTCCTCTGCCCGGGACAAGAGCAATTTACCGGGTTGCATTACAATCTGCGTGTTAAACCGCGTCCACGGTGTATCAGGATGTTTGTAGCTATAGCCCGACAGGGCCGTGATGTGTCCTTTGGGTATGGTTTCCGCCCCGGGGCGGCGCGCACTGACAACCGACTAGCGCCGCGCTATCCCCGGGGAAACGACCGGCTCAGGACTGGTGCCACACTAGCTAAAGCCGACAACCTCTTCCTTTTTTTTTATACCAGAATTGAACAATTGGAATCGACCCGAGTTGGTGATATGTAAATAAACATCCCCAAGCGATTTCAACATTGTTGAAATGAACCTGATCAGTGGGGATTCAATTCCGAGGAATTTTGTGTATTTACTCTCGGCTACTTAGTTCATTGTCAGGCCCCCCGACGACAAATATTTAAAAAGCAAGTTGGAGATGGAAGGCATAAACAAACCGCCCATAGCTGTACTAACTTTTCTAAAAATAAAAACAGCCCCCCAAAACAAGCTTAAAAGGTAATAATACACATTTGTTATTGCTGTACCTTCCACATAATATATTATGGATGGGTTTGGGGGCTGGTACGCTCTAAAAACGTGGGTGGGGGTGTGGGGGGGGGGGGGGGGGGGTGGTGTCTATCATTCCAGAACATTATTGTCGTCTCTCTTCTGTCTACTTCAAGTCGTATGTAAAATAACACGGGCATCAAAGAAAGTCAATTCCATATCCGGAAGGGGTTATGCCAAGAGTCCAAGACGTATCCGATTTCCGTAATGTGGAGAATGAGACATTGGAATAATTAAACTAAAAGGAAATAAACATCGATTTTTATGTAAGGATGATTCCCCCCCCCCCCCCCCCCCCCTTCCACGTTTTCAGTTGTCATGCCTATGTCTGTTTGAAATGACACCCGGGGAATGAGTAAGAGAATCGATTATTATGTCCGGGAGACTGGTAAAGTATTATGGCGTTATACGACTTTTGGTCGGGGGAAAGGGGGGGGGGGGGATGAAACGCAGATTATGTTACGGTTTACGAAGAGGGTAAAATGAGAAACCAAGATTGACTTCAACTTGTCTTTCGCGCTTGTCTTGTTCCTTTATGTGGTTGATTGTTTGTATCTTCAGAATGCAATACTTCACCATCTTCCCTTAATCTCAGTCGGGAGAAGTATCTCTCGGGGAATCGCAAAGAGTGCCTCCGTGGTTGTCTTGACCGAGCTCACAAAGATTTATCTCCCGATGTTAATCCTGTATCTGTGCAGCTACAAGACAACAATTCCTCCCCTTGTAGAGTTCTGATGCCATTCATTTTGGTCTGGTGCTTCTGCCTACCATTTGTCCTTACTGGACACGGTCCAGAGGTGAACAGTTAACTTGGTTGGTGTGGATTTGGACACACCGTTAGTACAGCCCTTTTCCCATCGTAGGTCTGTTGTCTGTTACATATATTTTCATGGACACTGGGCCCAATTTCATGGCTCTGTTAACCACTGTAAGCACAGAAACCTTATAGTTGCGGGCTAACGCGCGAAATACGTTTACCGTAAGCACCGAATTTTCTGCTATAGTAAGCAGAGATTTTTCGCTAACGGTAAGCAGAGCCAAGAAATTTGGCCCTGATCTCTCCAGTGGTGCCTCCTATCACAGTGTTTGAGAGAGAAACTTGGCTTTCTGCCCGTTCTCATCCATAAACTGTTGCCTTTCCTTAAAGTAGAACGAAAGGTTATTCCAATAGCCCTTTCCCACGTGCTGCATCCCTTTGGGAATTCCTTCCTGGCGCTTGTTTCCCTCCAAACTATGACCTGTCCTGTTTTAATAAGAAGGTAAATTCCTACCCCAGTTTTACTAAGTACCTTGTCTTCCGCATTCTTCCGCATGAAGCGAGATTTATATGCAGATGAACACCGCCCCCTCCTATTTTTGTTGTTGGTCGTTTTGTTTTCAGAATTTCAGGAATTCTGTTAAGATATCTAGGGGATGTGTTTCAAAGGTATACAATAGTCTGGAGTATGTTGGGACAAAAAGGGGATCCCACCGTTTCTCATGCATTCGCGGCCCATTAATCCGTCCGAAATGCTGTTTTCAGCTGTGCTACGCCGTAGAATAGGGCATGTGTGACAGCTGTACGCTCGGGTCCATTGTGCAGTGCAGCTACTGGATAGAGGCTGCCGTGTAGTAGGGCGTATAATCCGGTGCAGTGAGAAAATAATACCTGCGTCAAGAGTTTAACAATTCTAGTAAGTTTTCCTTTTTTTTCTTTTTGAAGAATAAGTTGAGTAACCGATGAAGAGTTTCATGGTTAGAGGATACTGATTCATTGTGGACATATGAACAACTATTGTGCCAAAGATAGGGGTATTTTCCTGCTAAAATCGCCGTCAGTGATGGTAAGGAAAAAAAGGCACATTAACCTTGCTTACAAAATAGTCAATTACCATTGGCCCGAGGTGCAGTACGCCGAGTGTTGCCGGTATTACTCAAACGGACCCGCACATCTCCCCGTTCATTATCCGAGGACCACCGCTGTATATAGATATACACAGCCCGCAAAATCGTGTTTTGGGTCCCGCAATTATCGATGATAGGCCTAATTACGAGCCATAATTTGTGTCCATGGGAAAAAAAAGACGACGTGAGTTGAATAGTCGGCGGCACTTTGTTCTCGACAGGTGGCCATCGCCCATAATTCAATTAAGGGATTCAATTGTGGCTGTTTTGTGCGTTCCCGTATGTGTGCAACAGACCAGTTTCCTTATAAATTGAGCCTCGAGAGCCTTGATATTTTAGATTGACATTGTCGAACTGGTGATAAGTTGTCAGTTGCCACGCATAATGTGCCACACCTCGCAACAATCTCCCGGATGAAGCGTGATTCAGATGGAATCACCTCATGGGAATGACCAAGAACCCGTCGCCTGTACCATTATTAAAACCCATTCGCTCTAAGGATATCAAGTTAGGATAGGAACGGCCGTCGGTTTGTCATTGTTCCCCCATTTGTGGCACTTTTCGATGTATACCCGCGTCGGATTTCGTGCACGTCAATTGGAACCGGTGCGGGAACTCCACCCTGTTCTGTATGAATAATATAATAAGGCAAAGGAAACCCCTTTCTTTTGTGTCGATCATTGTTCCCGGAATCTCAGGAATTCCTTTCAGATATCTGTAGGGGATGTGTTATAGGCAACAATAGTCTGAAGTGACTATTATGGTATAGGGACAAAAGGGCCGGCGGGGTCTCCTATACGCCTTACATCGTACCGGGTAAAATGAATAAAGTACGGTGTCCTCGTGTATATTGCCGCTTAAGCCTTTATCTTCTTATTATATTATCAAGGATCTGTAGATTATGACATGTCACAACACCATACTTTCAAGGACGAATTCTGCACAGGACTGGGCGGCAAGTTGTCCCACCCCCTTTCCCCCTCCTCACACGACAACAAACACAAAGGACGGCTCACGAGCAGGAATTAACAATGTATCCACCCTTGTTTCGGGGCTGGTCCTTCAAATATTAGAGAAAGGTCCTTTCTCTATGCTCAAAGGATGATGTGTACGATGATGTTTGGTGAGATATGAGAACGAATATTATTCTTAACGTCTAGAGCTTTTGTCTAGGTCTTCACCATGACAACTACGTGGAATAGACGTAGGTCTAGTCGCAGATCTAGAATCCCGTAGCCTTACAATTGTCCAAACTACACGTATTTGGCAATAACACACGGCATAGGCCTTAAAGGGATCGTATACGTTTGGTAATTACTCCAAAAATTATTGGCAATACAAACTTACTTGGTAAGAAGTACAGCAGCTTTGAATAGTATAATGCATTTTTAGAAACTTTTCACTTCGAAGTACTGCGGTTATGGAAAAAGATATCACTTTTTATCCCCCAACAATTTGAATCTGAGAAGCGTTACTGCAGTGACGTTTCTCAGATTGTGTATCCCCATGCAGATTATTCTTCCTGTGTGGACATAACCGCTCCAGATTTTCGGCAATATCTCAAAATCGCTACCACCTTTTGAAATGAAATGTTTACAGGTTAGTTTTAATGGTATATATCTATAACTATATAGGATTGAAACAAACAGTGGGTTCCAATTACCAAACGTATACAATCCCTTCAAAGAGGTTGAATTCACTTCCAATACGCCTGCGTTAATTACCGGGTATACTTATGGGGTTCCGGCTTAGTACTTTGGAAAGATCAAAGAATATATATAAGGGGGCGTAGTTAGCTTAAGTTGTTAAAAGCTATTATAGAACTTAACCTTTTTTAAAGGAAGTTAAACATTAGGAGAAAGTACATAATTGTTATATTATGATTGTTTTCTTTTGGCCAGTGGCCACAGTGGGCATGCTGGGAGCCAGAAAGCACAGGCCACATATCTTAGTCGGTCATATGAAGCACGATATGTGGCAGAGAAAACCCCCCTCTTTTGTGTTGACCATTGTGTTCCCGGAATCTCAGGAATTCATTTTAGGTTTCAAGGGGGATGGGTTAGGTTACAACAGTGTCGAGTGCGTATAAAGTATAGGGATAAGAGGGGGTACCCCTCTGCCACATTAGTCCAGGAAAAATAAGTTTTGACCTCAAACAAATTGCAACAAATTGTTTTTCACCACATTGCACTTCTATAAGGCCCCTAGAATTACATACTAAAAATCGACAAAAATCCAAGTGGTGGAAATATGACTAATTTGCATAAATCGTTAATCCCTGCCGCGTAATATATTTATTCCCATATTTGGGTATATATATATTTTTTTAATTTTTTGAAAAGTTTATTTTGGTGATTCTACTTACATATCCTTACTTCAATAACATTTGCTAAAGCATATAAGTGACTGAATAATTATGAAAACATAGTAATTATCAAAAATGACAACTTCGTGACCCTATAAATGTGCGCACATTACACTGTCTCCAGATATCAAGTAGTCAGTATTAGTGAGCTTCAAATTCACCAAGTTGCTTACTGGCACAGTTATCATATTAAAACCTTATGAAAAATCATAGGGAACAATGATAACATTGTGATATTTAGCCCAGCAAACAAAAACTAGAGGAAAATGGTGTATCCATAAATTGGGCTAACAAGTAGTTAAAGGGTTGCCTAACATGGGAGACTTGAACAAGTTCAAGGAAATCCCCAAAAATAAATTTAACGTAGATAGGATTATTGTAAGCAACAGCAATCTTTAATTTGGGAGGTTTCCTTAAACTTGTTCAAGTCTCTCACCTTAGGCAACCCTTCACCTACTTGTTAGCCCAATTTAGGGACACACCATTTTTTCCCAGTTTTTGTTTGTTGGGCTAAATATCACAATGTTATCATTGTGCCCTATGATTTTTCATAAGGTTTTAATATGATAACTGTGCCAGTAAGCAACTTGGTGAATTTGAAGCTCACTAATACTGACTACTTGATAATATCTGGAGACAGTGTAATGTGCGCACATTTATAGGGTCACGAAGTTGTCATTTTTGATAATTACTATGTTCTCATAATTATTCAGTCACTTATATGCTTTAGCAAATGTTATTGAAGTAGAATCACCAAAATAAACTTTTCAAAAAATAAAAAGAATATATATATACCCAAATATGGGAATAAATATAATACGCGGCAGGGATTAACGATTTATGCAAATTAGTCATATTTCCACCACTTGGATTTTTGTCGATTTTTAGTATGTAATTCTAGGGACCTTATAGAAGTGCATTGTGGTAAAAAACAATTTGTTGCAAATTGTTTGAGGTCAACAAAACAAAATTATGTATTTTGCCTGGACTACATATCGTGCTGGGTATATAGTCGGTATAACAGGCGAACTGACTATTGGACGAGGAACATTCAACACCTTTAAAGCTGGTGGTGTTGGTCACGACCCGACAGAAAAGTCTACATACACTGTCATGTGGTTTGGCAAGTTTCTTTCCCCACAGTTACATACTGGCCGCGCGCTCGTTAGACCCAGGGTATACCAAATCAGTCAAACCCGTATGCCCTGGCCTTACGACGGAAGTTTTGCCTATATCCAAGTTGTTGTTTTGTTTTGGTTCTCTCTTCAAATTCTCTTCTTTCTCATCATGCTGCAATGGATCCAAATGAAAAAACGCGGAAACTCCGACGGGGCAGGCCTGGCAAACAGGAAGCTTGTGCAGCCGGCAGTCCCTAATCCTCTCCCCGGTCTGTTGTGGTCTCAGTACTGCGGTAGGACCGTTTAGCGATCCCCCAGTAACCGCTAGATTTGTTAAAAAAAAAAAAAAATTACCTATACGCGCAACGGCCTGCGAGTATCTTTTTCTATGTCCAAGTCCGAGACACCCTCTTGTTTGTTTCGCTTTCCCCGCGAGTTGTTTGAGGATGCGACGACGCGAAAAGAATAACACAAATATGGAAAAAAAATAAACACAGATTGTCGAAAACAGGAAGCGAGGTGCGTGCGATACGGTCGCTATAGTATCGTGCGAACTCCCCCCCGGTAGAGCGGCGGCGCGCAACAGGGCGAATTTGTTTTTGCTGGCGCGGCATCAAACATGATGAGTGGAATCAACATAGACCGAACTAGAGAAGAGTTTGTGGACAAATACCAGCTGTTTTGGCTGTTTACGACATGACAACGTCCCTTCAAATGTCTTTGATAACGCATGTGACGTAAATTTACGTCAAACGATCTAAAACTTTGAAGAATGCGACGTCAATGTGACGTCACATGACAACCGATGACGCCATCGTGGCGTCACCTTAAATTATACCTATAGCACATCCCGAAATACCAAGATTGAACCCAAATCAGACTTGTACTTCCAGAGAAGCTCAATTGCTTTTGAAACCTCAAATACCTAATTTGGCATTCCCGAAATTCGTCACTCAAAATTTATGAACGAAATGAGGCAGCCCCAAACGCGTTAAAACGAATCAAAAGAATTATTATTATTTTTTTTTTACTGAAAACCTTTCAACAAAAGTGTCTTCCGACAACAAAAGTGTTTTCCGACAACAAAGGTGTCTTCCGACAACAAACTGAAGGTGTCTTCCCACATGAAAAGTGTCTTTCCACAACAAAAGTGTTTACTGCGACAGGAACAACAGCTAATCGCCATGTAAAGATGTGTTAATAACACAAACAAAAAAGGAAATTCGAACAAGTTCAGGCGATTCAAAACACGCTACCCTGTGGGGACCTGAACTCAATGATGACAAACAGGTTGTATATGTCCCCACAGGGAAATTTCATCAGGTGAATAGATCTCCACAAAGTTTCACAAAATAGATATGATGAGAAAAAAGAAGGAAATTCCAAGGTATGGTTACTGGTCGCAAATTAAAGTATGAGGTCTCATTGATATTGGGTTAGGGTTAAAGCCTAGGAAATTAATTATAATATAGTTGAAATAGGACCATTTTGAAAATAGCCCTCAACCCTCCAAAAATTGTGCACACAAGCGAAGTCTCCACAATGATACACATATAAACATTTGTAGGGTTCGACGCGAGTTTAAATCCACAAGCCATTCCTCACGATTCCTGTTTTCTCCTATTATCAGCGATTATCCCATCCATCTACGCGCAGCCTTCCTATACCCTCTGCGTGAGAACAGGGGTACGCAGAAATTACCCCCTTGGGGACTACCCTTATACACCCCCCAACCAAATAAGTAGCCGTCGCGCATCAGAGGCAAGTCAAGGGGGCCCTAGGGGCGGGCGAAACGTGACAAAGCACGGTGCGGCTCGCTGACGTGACAGAGGCCTCGCACCAAAGACAGGGAGTCAATATTTATCGAGAGTTGAGAAAGAGCGAATAAACGAGGCGACACCGCTAAAAGATCACAGGTTCCAGCAATGGATTCCATACTTTCGGCTCGCCTTTTATTTCCCCTCTGATGTCGCGACCTTAATATTTGCCCTGTGACTTTCTGTGATTATTACGGCTCTCTAAAGCACCATTTATTTTGCGCCTATACTTTTTTATTCTCTCAAGAGGCCGATAGATCAAAACTTTCTGGTGAACTTTCTGGTTTGCAGACCAGGGGCAAATTCATGGAGCCGCTAAGCACACAAATTTGCTTAGCGCAAACAAAAGTCTTGCTCAATAAAAGCAGGTTACCAGCCAAAACTCCATGTGCTTTTTATGCTAAGCAAAAACCAGCTGAAAACCCGTCACAAACAATATACATCACCTGAAAATTTGGTTCGTAACCCTGTTTTTGCCAAGGTAGAATTTTCAGGCTAAGCAAATTGTTGTGCCTAGGAGCTCTATGAAATTTGCCCCAGGTGTCAATTTCGTAGAGCTGCTAAGCACAACAAATTGCTTAGCACAACAAATCTTGCTCAGTAAAAACAGGTTACCATGCAGCCAAAACTCCATGTGCTTTTCATGCTAAGCAACAAACAGTTGAATATTATTCACAAACAATGTACATCGCCTGAAAATTTGGTTTGTAGGCTGTTTTTGCTGAGGATGGATGTTCATGCTAAGCACAATTGCATCTCCAGGTAATTGGCTCATGTGCCAAAACTATAATCTTATTTTAAAGTCACCGCCCCTCCCAATAACAAAATCGAGTCTATAAACGGGATTGAAAGAAAAACCACTAGAACATCAAATTTCACCTCAAGAAATGATTTTGTTTAGGGTCTTTTCCCTATTGGAATTCCTGTGGGATATCGAATGTCCGAGGCTCATTGATTATCGCACGGGTGGTTGTCGGAGAGAAATAATAGAAAGTTGCGGCGTCCTGGCCTGAAGTATATGCACGACAAAGAACCGACAATCGGTGACGGGATGAGGCAAACACGCAGCAGGACTAAGCATGAAAGGACAGGCGAAACCACAATGAAAGAGTTAACAGTATTGAAAGAGGTCGCTAAACAGCCGCTACCACAGCAAGACAATGTTCGACAAGTCTGACAAGCACTGCAGTGACGTTATTATGTCAATGTATTAAAATATGTACTTAGAAAGACGGTGGGGGAAGGGGTTTGGCGCTGCAAAATGTGCAAACGTTGAACACAATTCAACTCCGACGAATTTTGCAGCGAATGCTTCGCGACGTACAATTCGCATCGCATAATTCGCATAAAGTGTAAACTTAGCTTTGTTTACCAAATGTTAAAGACCCCCCCCCTGCTATTTTGAATGAGACCTTGAACATTCATGGCTGGTGAAATACCACCAAAATACCACCAAATTGCCAGTCTCAAATTGCCAGTCTCAAAGTGTGAGTCAAATTAGCCTGGATTCGTTTCGGTTATGTCTATATACTGGCACTTCGGTTTGAATTTGTGTGAAGTGTTTAATCCAAAAGGTTTCTTCTTTTTTCGGTTTTTGTAGGGCATGGTGTCGATGATCGGCCTCCTTAATGCTGACCAAGACAGACATTTTTAAGGAAGGTCTTACCACATAAATGAAGATACAAAATAACGGAGGATTAAGTTCAGCTATTGAATAAAACAAAAATGGGATTTCGATGGCGAGTTTGTGGGAAGGCCGAACACAAACCTTATGGGTAATTGTCGACGGGGGTAAAACCTACAAATACTTGAATTCGTCTTGAGTTGAATAGAAAGCACGTTAATTGGTACGTCATATCTTGTAGACGTCTCTCCAGGCGGGCCTCTCGAGAGACACGACAATACATCGGACAAATCCTCTCGCTAGCCATTCCAAGGATGGTGTCGGGTTTTTTGTAGTATTTGTTTATGGCTTGGCACGCCTTTGCTCTTGAAGGTTTCGGCAGCTCTTTTTGGAGTTGAATTTTTCTACTTTTTTGTTGTTGAATGCGAGGCTGTTTAAGTGATCCCAAGGCACTAAGAAAAGTTACAATTGTCTGCAGACGATTTAAAGGTATAGGATACACCAGGTATCTACCGAATTATTGAGAAATTTCTTTCCAGTATTTGAAAATAAATAATAATTGAAGGAAAGCCAAATGATTGCGCTAGATATCTTATAATTGTTCCGAAAAATTGAATTGTATAGAGAAAAAAACACACGAAATAACAAGAACAACATAAGAACCACTGCCCGACGCCGGTTAAAAAAGGAACGCCGTTCTTTGCTTTTCTCAGCATCCATGATTGTAAAACTCCGGACAGGTCAGTTAAACGATATTTACTATAAAATACAATCCCCAAATCCTCCCATTCATAAAAATTCAAGCAATTACCAATGGTGTATCCACCTTTAACGACACTTTACGCAATTGTGCAAGCCCCTCTGCGCCACAATTTATGGCGTATAGTAGTGCCTCATTTTTATGCTGCGCGCAAATAGTTCCGTTTGGGACAATTTCACGATTTCAAGTTTTATCGTGCGTAACAGTTACGCAATAATTATGGCGTAACTTGCGCCACCAATTTAGGTAGCGTACTTTGTGGCTCAGTTTTTCAAGACTTCGATGCCGAGTTTGTAGAAGGGCCGAAAAAAAACGGGGTCTCTGGCAGAGGTCCGCGCTCTACCGAGTTTTTTTTCTATTTTCTTTTTTAAATAGCCGATTTCCCTTGAGATCAACGGTGAATACAAAAAAACGGTAGATGAACTGCGAACAAGCAGAAGCCAACGGAACAAGAACATGGCGTGGTTCTTTAAAACTGTCTGCCTTAAATTAAAGGGATCGTATACGTTTGGTAATTGGAACCCACTGTTTGTTTCAATCCTATAAAGTTATAGATATATACCATAAAACTAACCTGTGAAAATTTCATTTCAAAAGGTTGTAGCGATTTTGAGATATTGCCGAAAATCTGGAGCGGTTATGTCCACGCAGGAAGAATAATCTGCATTGGAATACACAATCTGAGAAACGTCACTGCAGTAACGCTTCTCAGATTCAAATTTTGGGGAATAAAAAGTGATATCTTTTTCCATAACCGCAGTACTTCGAAGTAAAAAGTTTCTAAAAATGCAATATACTATCCAAAGCTGCTGTACTTCTTACCAAGTAAGTTTTTATTGCCATTAATGTTTGGAGTAATTGCCAAACGTATATGATCCCTTTAAGTAATAACCGAAATATTTGTAACGATAATGTACAGTATCGTTTTTTCCCTTTGTGGCCTAATCCTTCCTTTAATGTAGCTCCCCGAAAAGTAGGATAAGTGTCACTAAAATATAATGACGTTTCTTAATTTGGAATTACACCGTTCCCCATACAAATCACACAAAATAAGTCTTGTTTGGCTGACAGGTGTTATTATAATTTGAAACATGTCGCGCTATATACACACAATCACATATTCAATTATTCAATTCAATTCACTTCACTCTGCTTCAATTGTTATACCGCTTGGAATTTTTTTCAACAATGTTAACCAAAATAGAGGGGGGGAAAAGACAACAAAAAGTGGCCTTGTGAAACTACAAATTGCAATTAAACAGAAATAAGCCGAATGTTTTCTTAGCAATTAAACCTCTCCAAAGTGTAATGGCGGTTCCTTTGTATTGCTATAACAAAACCCGAGCAATGGAGCTAAATACTAGGCTTTATTCGGGTAGCTTATACCGGGACTTATAAGTGCCGCGCTTTGCATGCGCACGACAATTACTTCGACCGTATACTGTCAAACAAGCGCCGTGGGGTGATCCTTGAAACAGGAGAATGATCGAGAGGTTTTTTTTTCTTCCCTTTTTCATTATAGTCCCGGTCCGCAAGAATCTTTAATCAGGATTTTGGGAGCTCCGTACCCCAGTGCAGTGTAGAAAGTATTTATCGCCAAGACGACTTGATTGTCAGGTGAAATCATGCCGGCATTTGGCCTTTGTCTGCCCGCTGGCAAATCACCACCATCGCGCTTGGTGTTTTTTTGCCAAAACCTTGCTTCCGTGCACTGATTGGCGATGAATAGGTATAATGAATGGGGAGGGAAAAGAGCGACCGAAACTGTGAACAACTCTGCACAAAATGAGTCTGATGTCGCAAAGTACGGTTTCCCATACAGGGCTGTTTAAAGGGATCGTATACGTTTGGTAATTTGAACCCACTGTTTGTTTCAATCCTATATAACTATATATATATATACCATAAAACTATCCTGTAAACATTTCATTTCAAAAGGTGGTAGCGATTTTGAGATATTGCCGAAAATCTGGAACGGTTATGTCCAACGAGGAAGAATAATCTGCATTGGAATACACAGTCTGAGAAACGTCACTGCAGTAACGCTTCTCAGATTCAAATTTTTGGGGATAAAAAGTGATATCTTTTTCCATAACCGCAGTATTTTGAAGTGAACAGTTTCTAAAAATGCATTATACTATCCAAAGCTGCTGTACTTCTTCTTACCAAGTAAGTTTTTATTGCCATTAATTTTTTGAGTATTTACCAAACGTATACGATCCCTTTAATATCAGACATCATTTTTCTATCAACAACAAAAATATTTGTTTTCATGGAATTTCGGTTTTTCTGATATCTTTATTTTCAGATCTGATCGATTGCAACAGTTGTTTTGATCCCTAAATAACATTTAATAAAGGTTTTTGTCATTCTCTTACCATAGCATCTAATGAAGCACTACAATTTTAAATCTTCATTTCTGTACAAAGACATTTTTAATATAATGGAGAAAAAGCACATTTCAAAAAAAATTTATAAGACCAATGAATTACACTTAATACAGAGTTGTGCCATATATCAAATGGAAGCTTATTTTCTGCTTTTTCTGACCAACTGTAAAACTTGAACAAATATTTGTAACACATCAGACTCATTTTTTCCAGAGTGGGTCACAATTGTGATCAAAATACCCAATTTTCCCGTACACATTTGATATGTGCGACAATAGCACTACAAACCTGCTACGTTTGACGAGCTATTGCCTCGATGGCCGGGCTTCTGTGTTTACGTCAAGACTTTCCACACTCGAAATATCAGGTCTATAATAAGATCAAGCATTCAGTATTAAATTATCCTGGCCACGTACAAGTACCATGGGAACTTACGGAACGAAGTGAAATGTTTTCTTAAGACGTACACAACAGCGAGCTATATTTGTCAAACTTTCAAGAGCTGAAAAACAAAATCCAGCGAAGCGACAATAATCGCGGGCCTTTTTATCTTTACCTACAGCGCTGATATTTCGTAATTTCCAACAAAATTTACAGTCGGTCCAACAATTGAACGCAGTTGAACTTTCTCTTATATTCAGGTTAAAAAACAACAACATCAAATCGCCGTTAGCAAGTCAAATATTTATCCCTCGATCAGTTATTCCATAAGACCGACCAAGGTCCAACGCCCACGATATCATCGCCTATGTTCCCTCTCCAAAGAAGGGGAAATAAATGCCGAATATTGTTGACAGTAACTAGTACGAGACCGTCAAAAGGAGTATTTGTTCGTTCACTGACTGACATCCTCGTATTGTGGTTTTTGTTCACCTGGGCCCGCGTGTAAATGCTTTCACTTCGCCGAGTTTGCTTTGGCGGTAATATTTCCATAAAACTCACTGCCTATCAGTCAATCGCGAGAGCCATTGTTGAACTTGTTTGTTGACAGACCGGAGCATTCACAAACACAAACAGCCTCCTTCATCCCCCCCCCCCCCCCCCCCCGCTTCCCGGGTCGAGCCCTGACAATAGATGTATCATGTTTTGTGGAGTTTGCAGCGAGGAAACATGGGAGAAAAGAAAATAAACACGTTTATTCCGCAGCGTTGGGCACAACGCACCAAGTGCCGAACGCCGCTCTGATGTAGCTCGCAAAATACCCAATTCCGACGTGCAATAGACCGACTTCAGATCTGAAAAAAAAAAAAAAAAAATTCTCGGTAAAACTTTAACGGCAGGTAATCGCCCAAATATTTGGATGGCTCTGTCTAACTACTTAAAGGTTTTGTCCTGTCATTTTCCGAGAATCAAAATAAAGCCCTTTCCTTTTCGACTTGTTCCTCATACCCAGCACGATATGAAACCGAGGGACCCCCCCCCCCCCCCCCCCCAGTACCCCATACCTATACACTCTCTAGACTATTGTTACCTAACGCACCCCCCTAAAAACCTTTAAATAATTCCTGAGAAACCACAAAATTTCGCAACAAAACTAACAACAAAAAAGGAAAAAAAGGGGGGGGGGGCCCTCCGTCTCAAACTTTGCTTCACTTGTGTTCCTAGCCGTCAACAAAAATAAGTTTGCCTCACGAAGTTCAATCGCAAGCTCAGCAAGTATTTTATCCATGAACATCATCCAATTCATCGCAATCAACAGCTGATATGATTCATGTTTGTAAGTCATCCAAATGAAAATCCTATTGATATCCTTTCATTTCCTATTGTCTGCCTCAAAGATTTAGGGGATCGATTTTGTTTCCCCTGCATCGGCCGCCAGGGTGCGCGCCGCGTATACCGGCGCGAAAGAGACTTTGGCAAGAACCCAAGAACGTCAGCCAATTCCGTGTCCAGTGCTGTTTGGGTTTTGCTTATTGGAGTCCCAGGGAGCCACGGTGATATCAGCTAATGATCCGGGATGTCGTCTTGACCTTCTAAATAAAGTGGGGAATCACCAGGGTTGTCCCGGTTAAAAAACCAACGGGTGACTCATTCCTTAAAACGCGGGTAGAAATGTCTGGTAGTGTTGTGAGAGCGAAAACCAGGCATACTTATTGCAAACTCAGGATAAGAATACATGTATAATCATGCAGGTATAAAGCAAAGCTACGTTAGCAGCTATTTAAGCCACAACAGTTTTAACAATAACATCACCAGCAGCAGCATCATAAGCAGCTGCCGCAATAACATCAACAGCACCACCAGAACTAGGAGCAAAAGCAACAGCGGTATCACAACTGGCAGCAAAAGCAACATCAGCAGCAATATCATTATTAGAAACAACAGAAAAAGCACCAATGGCGTCATCAGCACCAGCAGCTGAAGCTTGACTGCATCATAGAAAGCGGCATCGCCATCGGCAGCAGAAGCCTTGCACGGTGGCACCATCATCAAAAACAACAGCAGCAACAGCAGCAGCCTGAAAGCAACAGCAGCAGCACCAACAGCACCACCAGCACCATGCAGCAGCCAGACAGCATCATCGGAAGCAGCAGCTGCAGCAGTATGGCATGGACAGCTGCCTAACAGCATAATCGGCAACAGCAGCCTGACAGCAACATCGACAGCAACATCGACGGCTGCAGAAGCATCATTGACAACAGCAGCATCAGCCGGAAAGCATCATCAACAGCAGCACCATCCGCCCGACAGCAGCAGCCTGGCAGCATCATCGAAAGCAGCATCAGCCGCATACAGCATCATCATCGGCAGCAGCAACGGCATCAGCAACAGCAGCCTGACCGCCCCATCGACGGCAGCAGCCCGACACAGCATCATCGACAGCAGCATGACGTTAACAGCAGCAGCAGCCTTGCAACATCGTCGACAGCAACAACCTTGCAGTATCCTCGAAAGCAGCAGCAGCAGCATCATCATCGGCGGTATAGTAGCTGTAAGCATTACGACACCATCGGCAGCAGCCTGGCAACATCATTCGCGGCTGTAGCAGCTGCAGCAGCATGACATTATTGACAGCATCCTCGACAGCAGCAGCATCATCGGCAGTAGTAGCTGCAGCATCATGGCATCAGCCTGGTAGCTTCATCATCAGGAGCATTATTGGCAGCAACATTATTTGCAGCAACATCATCAGCAGCAACAGCAAAAGCAGCATGACATTATTGGCAAAAGCCTTGACAGCATCATCGGCAGCAGCAGCATGGCATCATCGGCAGCAGCAGCATGGCATCATCGGCAGCAGCCCGACAGAATCATCGGCAGGAGCAACATCCTGACCCGGGAGTACCATCGGCAGCAACAGCATAAACTAAAACAAGCAGCTACCACCGTCAACGTATATATACACGTTACCAATACATTATAGCTGCACCACCAACATAAGCAACATAAGCAACATCAGCAATACCCGCAGCAACATGTGTCACTATATCATCAGCAGCATCAGCATCAGCATCAGCATCAACAGGATATGCAGTAGTAGCAATGACACCAGCATAAACAGCAATATCAACATTCAGAAATATCAGCACTTGGTAACAAAAACAAAAGCTGCATTGGCATCAACAGAAGAACCAACAGAAGAACCAACAGAAGAACCAACAGAAGAACCAACAGAAGAACCAACAGAAGAACCAACAGAAGAACCAACAGAAGAACCAACAGAAGAATCAACACAATAATCAACACAATAATCAACACAAGAATCCACATCGCTAGCGCAAGCAGTAGTAGAATACATGGGAAAAGTGGTAGAAGCAACAGTAGCAGCGACCGAAAAACAATTGACGCTACTTCAGCAGTTGTGTACAAAGTCTATGGAGAGTCGAGACTATTTTCCAAGTAGGCCTATTTCTAAAATGTTTTCTCAGTTCCGGATTCATGTCCTTTTACATTATTTGTTTGCACTGATCGACCTCCATTAAGATGATAATATATGAAGAAGAAAAAAAGCGCCAGGTTGCAACATTCTTTCAACAAATATCAGTAGCACCATCAACAAATTAGCAACAGCACAACCCCCCCCCCCCCCCCCCCCCCCCAACCAACCAAAGAACAGAGATTTAATTAGATAATACCACAATTACCACAGAGGGCGGTATAATTTTACAGAAAGAAAACGGCAGGGTTTCGAGTTTCGTTGGGTAGAATGAACACCGCCCATCTCAAAAGAAAAGGAAAGCACACGCACAAAACTCTATCCCCGAAATCGAGCCATCTTATCGGGATTAAAAGCTCTTGGGCGCGGCTTCCCGAGTTTATCAAATCTAACCCCCTTTTGGGGGACTTGACTCCTCTCTATAGCCCCCCTCCCTCTGGCCTCCCTCGAGGGTGGGGTTTCCAGGTGACTCCGTGGGCTAGGTCGGCCCGACACGGAGGAAACATCGCTATATAGGTGCGACTGCTGGTCACAACAAAAACGAAAGACACAAGCGGAGGTAAGGGAGTAGGAGAGAGAGGAAAAAGAATATGAAACTGTCAAAAATATTCAGATCGTGAATCGCGTGCAAAGGGCTACAGTCACCCTAGGCCCGCGGGGCCTAAACGAGCAGGCCCCTTAAACAGGGACCGGGAAACGTGTATGTGTGGCATTTACATGGTTAACTAGCAGTCGACACCCACTTGTTTCCCTTCTTAAGTGGCAGGAAAAAAAAAAAGGAGATAAGTTGTGATTCACAGAATACGACAATTATAACTGCACATGAAAACATTCTAAATACAGCTAGAAAGTTTCGAACCGCATCATAAATTTCACATGCGTTATGACAGTGAAAACGAGCTTTTTAGTAAAAACAAGTTGTTTTCAGATCAATTTTCAGATCAATCGAGTAAACTGATGAGAGGGTCGATCGAGTGTTGGCCTATCTTTAAAGCTGATTGACGGGAGCATTTTACAGACACTACCGGTCGTACACAATCCAGGGTTGTAGTCGAGTCCCTGCAAGTCCGTTCGCAAGTCCTTTTGTGAAGCCAGTCACAAGTCCCTTCATAAAGGCAGTCTCAAGAATGCCTTTGTCAAAGCTGATTTGAATAGCTTGTGATTTAAATTAGAAAGACTTGTGATCGACTTGCAGGGACTTGCAGGGACTTGTGATGGACTCGACTACATCCCTGACACAATCTACCGATCATACAAAACCGGCTCACTCAACGTCAAGCTATAATCAAAAAAAAAAAAGGCCCCAAGCCGAACATTAAAACAAAACTGCGATAAACTTCAGGATATCCATTGGCAAAGACAGCTAGCTTGCAGGGGCGCGGCGGACTATAGCTTTCAGGAAACGAAGTGTATAACGGGAGGGTTGAGTCTAAGGCGTGCCGAAGAAATGCCTTCCTATGGAGATCCGGGGCATGAACCCCGGAACATTTTTAAATCCACGGTGCTTTCGTCTGTATTCTCCAACATTAATAGTCAGCGACTGAACGTGAGTGGTGGGATAAGACACCAGTAACACCCCCCCCCCCCCAAAAAAATCTAAAATCTAAAATCTAAAAAATCAAAACAAAATCCGCTACTGACTCGATAGTTCATAATAATAGACTAGACTGTCTCGCAAGTTGCCTTCGCAGACCACGTGAAAAGGGCGCTGAAACGAACACACATGAATGAGCTACCGAATTGTGTTTGCCTTTATGATGTTGGGTAAGCAACCCTATAGACCTACTCGGGACTTGACGACCGGATCGTCTGTTCCCGACGCTAGCTCTCAACATTAAATCAATCTTCCATCACCGGCTGATGGAAGATTTAACCGAGACGTCGTGTCCGCACTGGATTTTCTGGCTCGGTTATTAAAACTGACCTGGTCAATCTTCCTGGGCACCTTTGGCCCGATTAAACTACCCACGCGGCGTGGGTAAGTTACCTGTGAGGAAAGGTACCCAGGCTGTTCGCACTGGACTTGAAATGGGTAAGTTACCCATTGGCTCGGTTAGTTTGCCCAAATTAAGTCCAGTGCGAACAGGGCTTAAGCCTCGCCATTTTCCCCACTAAGACCCCACATAAACGCGCTCTTGGTCAGTTGCGCAACACAATTCCCCGCACAGAGAAAGGCATTGTACAGGGGCCAATTTCATAGAGCTGCTAAGCACACAAAATATGCTTAGCATGAAAATTTGTCCTTGGCAAAAACAAGGTTACAGAACAAATGTTCACGTGATCTTTATTGTTTTTGATTGATAATCAGCTGGTTTTTTGCTTAGCATAAAAAACACGTAGAATTTTGGCTGGTAATTACATGTAACCTGTTTTTAATGAGCAGGACTTTTTTGGTGCTAAGCAAATTTATGTGCCTAGCAGCTCTATGAAATTCGCCCCAGAACACGTATCAACAGATTTCAACATTGATTTCTCAAACTGTTCTATTTATGGACGGGCTATAACCTGACACATTCAGGCTTTTCGCGCGCAAACGAACCAACTGTCAAATTGCGGTGCACAGCTAGCGCACTCTCAACGCATGCATCGTTGTTTTTCCCCCTCTCTGGATTCTCAAGACACGCACTAGACGAGACAGAATTATTGTCAGATGGGGGTGATAGATGAACCGCGGGAAGATTAATTTAGAATTGGCTGTCGAGAGAAAAACGAGAACATTCTTGAAAGGGGAGCATGCAGCGGTATAAGAAGCGGATGGTTGAGGGAAAATCTGGAGTGTTCCTCGCAGGTCAGTGGGAAAGAAGAAGAAAAAAAAGAAAAAAACAGGAGTAGAGTGTCAGATAATTCAATTCCGAGACCTAGTTCGGTACACTTATACGACGGGAAACGTATAGGACATGTATGTGCTTTCGAGAGACGACTGGCCGGCACTAACCCCGTAAGAAAATAAATCATATTAATTATGTTAACAAGTTAAGTTAGAGAGAATTACGAATCCACACTCGCGAGACACCATTTGCAGATATCGAAACAAATTTACTACCGAATTATAAGGAAATATCTTACTTATATTAAAATAAATAATGATTTTTAGGCATCCAGCGAAATGATTGGGATAGACATAATGTAATTGTTCCGAGAACAACTGCCCGACGCCGGTTGAAAACGAACACTGTTTTTCTTCCGGCATCCATGATTGTAAATTTACGGACAGGTTAATAGTTAAACGATAATTACTATAAAACACAACCCCCAAATTCACCCATTATATACCTGACCGCTGTATAATCACCAAAGTCTTCAGAATTATAACTAGGCGAAGAATGAAATGCATGGAAATCGCAATTTTAATTAATGCCGCCATGTTAAGGGCCACATTAGACCAACTTTTCAAGGAAAGATGAAAAATATTCGAAGAGGATTCTGGGCGTTCCAAAGCGAGGCAACAAGGTTTGCCAGGAATAATGAAATTCATCGTCTTAATTTAAATTATTAAAAATAAGTTCGATAAACACAGCTTCAAACAGGGATGAGATAGTCAATTGAAAAAAAAGTCCATTTCGTTTTCTGACGGTGAATTGCGCCGAAAAGTGTTTGTTAGGTTAAATGAGCGCTATAGCATATTTGGGAGTGTTGGGAGTCCATTTTGTGTTCTGACGGCGATTCACGCCGAAAAGTGTTTGTTAGGCTTAATACTAATAGGCGCTATAGCACATCTTTTTATATTAATGTCTTCCAGATTTGATGATTTCAGAAAAAAAGTCTGAACAAATCTCATGCGCGAAGTAAAGCGCAACGACGAGAGAATTGAGAACAAAATAATACCCAAATTGTTCACATTCTCATATAGAAAGGTTGGAAAGGACACGTTTTCCCATTCCCAACCAGTTTCCATGAACTTGAAAGCGACCGCTTCTGGAATTCAAGATATGCTATCTTCTTGTGTACATACGAGACAACAATGTGACTCCAATCAATAATTGGCGTGGGGTCGCCAACAAAAAAGGGAAGAAATTCCACTGAAAAGAACAGCCAGCCGGGCTGACGGGCTCCCCTAAGAAAGACGCCTCTTTTGACGGTGGACAGAAGCCCGGCCATAATACGCAGACTTGATAGAGTTTATCGCGAAGCGTTTATGTCAGGTTCGTGATATAGCTGGGTTTGGTGGTCGGCCAGTAAAAAAAAGACCGACACAAGGGCTGTAAAAACACAGACTTTTTTTTAAAAGGAGCCAATTTTGTTGGGGGTGGGTTCTGATTTCTCAACCTGATGACTTTACCTCCTCTCTATAGCAGTAAACACCTCTTTCTTTTTTTATTGCTACAATTGATACTTCTGAAGTGTGGCATAAAGTGAAGTGGTTGTATTGAATCCACGCAGGCGCCAGGTGTCGTAAATGCTGCGAGGTATACATAATTATCAGTAATATGACTCATAAATTGAAAATACCTGTTGAAATGTGGGTAAATACTCCGACGGCGGCTCGAGGGCAAACTGCCGGCTTGAAAAGCTGTGTACGAGGTAGCCTACATTGGAAAATCAATTTCTTCCATAATGACGAAATTATATTACCTTCAAAACACTCCTGTTTGTGTCTGCTTGTTTGAGCAGCTTCGGTGGGCCACTATAGTATCATCAATCTCAGGCTGCAGATTGTGTGCCTTTCCTAATTTAATTGGCGATAATAGCGCCCCTAGCTAACGTAGACAGAACAATTTGACTATCCATATCGGTTTTTGTAATCCCCGATCTTAACCTCTGCCCCTCGGCTAACCATTTTTTTTTTACCTTTCAGGCAACAAATGTCTGTTCCGCGCTATTTGAAACAGGAAAACGCTCCTCGTGTTGTGATCAAGGCAATCATGTTGGATTTCAATGGCTGGAATTGTACCGAACTCTTAGGTAGTACCGATATTAAACTCCTGACTTGTGTCCCGGCCCAGCACAAGGGGATTTCTAGGTTCCGGTCGGGGGAATTCCAGCCCCGTAATCTCAGACAGACGACCGGGTCACCAGGTGCTCCCTACGGGGACGACAGAGCGCTTGTCATACCCCTGCCTGCTTTGTATAAAGCGAGGACAGTCCCCGGTAGCTCTCGAGCAGGGCGATTTGCCCGCGCTAACCCCGAGCTAACCCTACATCGTCCTACTTTCCATTATTGATCTTGAGCTTGAACCTGGAATGGGATATCTAGGTCTGTTGACGATGGCAGCAAGATGATGAGAGAAATAGAGAGAGTAAGTGGGGGAGAGAGAAACGAAGAATAGGTTGGACAAACACGGATATGAGCGATTAGGACACCTGTTTGAGAGTAGCAGAGATTGGCCGACGTGAGGACTTGCCGTCGGGCGCAATTGTATTGGCCGCGTTGTCAGGTAGCACCTTCCACCGGAATAGCCTAAAGGAACGAGGGAAAAAAGGCACTGCGACAATAAGCAGACATCTCCCAAACCGTTTGGTGCTGGTTCAGTATACCACTTCGGAGCCAGTTGGCCTGAAACTCGGTACTTGTCGTACAAAACGAGGACTTGTATACAAATCAGCTAATTCTATATCAAACATAATACCTAATATTAATAAAGATTTCATTTTTAACCAAGAACGTAAGGAAGCTATAGAAAAGGACCAAACCCCAAAGACAAAAAAGTACACGGCGAAAAGCCTAAAACAAGACCAACTACACAACCTTGTCCCCCATGGCGTCCAACAAGTCGGATTTGCATGCACGTTAAAACATGCAACTCTACGTTGGGAAAGAGGTGGTTGATAAGATCGCGGCCCAATGGACAAGGGTACAGTTTTCACTAAATTGGCAGACAACTTAGTAAATGATTACACAAAGTTGGAAAGGGGCTATACTATCACCTGGACCTACTAGTATGCTGATCTCCTAAAACGGCTATACGGGAGAAAATAAACACGATTCGGCGTGGGAAGCTGACAAGAGGGGTGCTTTTCCTCCAGGGCAATGCATGCTCCGACCAACACGTCCACATTGGCCATAATGCCTGCCATCCAGAAATGTGGATTCGAAGTGGTCGAACGCCGGTCAGATTCTCTCGAATTGGAACCATCTGACCACTTTCCAACGTTGAAGTATTGATCTTCATGTATTTTTTTTAATGGAGATGGAGCTCTGTGCTAGCCATTGATGATGACGTCATTGATACTCTGGACAACTTTCTAGGTGATAAAGACGACGGTTTCTACACAGAAGGGATCCATATGCTCCATGACCCCTGGACTAAGTTAAGAGGGACCGTTTTGGAAAAAAAGAAACAACCGTTTGATTCTCTAAACCTTAATCCTTCCTTAGACCACGAACTTTACTCACACCTCGTAGAAGACTAGATAAAGACACAATTCAATTTCCTTAGGACAAACCTGGGAATTACAGTACATGTACAGGCAAAAGCGGTCCACGTTTTCGCAGCACTGCAATAATATTCATCAGTAGTAGTAGGAAATGACGCTGTTTTATCTCAATTATCGTCAGCAGGTGGGGGCCGAGTTGGCGTAGACCAAACATGGGAGGGAAAACAGCGCAGCCACCGGGTCTTATTTTGGGTTTCCGTTCCCGTCTCAACGGGACCAGTTTGGGAACGAAACCGCTAATTGGTAGGCCCGTCGGTGGGAGGGTGACTTCATCGAAGTTTCGTGAATTAACTTCACGCCTATTTAACTATTTTTATTTTTATAGAAAGAGTGGATTTCTGTTCTAAAATAGAAACCCACATCCGTGTAAATGATCTATACGAAATATCATAGTCGAAGCGCAGTTATGGCACCCTTACGAATGCTTCAGGAATAAGAACATTATTCAGCTCATACATTATACAAAATTAAGTATTAAAGATTATGATACACAATTTGCAGATATCGAAACATTTTACTACCGAAATATTAAAAAAAATCTTACTTATTTTAAAGTAAATAATGATCCTAGGCATCGAGCCAAATTTCCTTGTTAAATATAATTGTTCCAAAAAGTTGAATATTATTAAAACAAATAGGCCTACACGATCGGACGGCGATCGCAAAAATACAAGAACTACCCCACGCCGGTTGAAAACGAACGCCGTTTTTCTGTTTTTGTCCGCGGCATCGATGAATGTGAAACTTCGGACATATAATTACTATAAAATACAAATACACTTATTTATTATAATTCAGGCAATTCACCAATGATGTATACTTTAAGTACGAAGTCATCTCTTGTTAAGTACTAAGTCATAAGTACGAAGTCATCTCTTGTTAAGTACTAAGTCATAAGTACGAAGTCATCTCTTGTTAAGTACTAAGTCATAAGTACGAAGTCATCTCTTGTTAAGTACTAAGTCATAAGTACGAAGCCGTCTCCTGTTAAGTACCAAGCCGTCTCCTGTTAAGTACCAAGCCGTCTCCTGTTAAGTACCAAGCCGTCTCCTGTTAAGTACCAAGCCGTCTCCTGTTAAAATACCAAGCCGTCTCCTGTTAAAATACCAAGCCGTCTCCTGTTAAAATACTAAGCCGTCTCCTGTTAAAGTACTAAGCCGTCTCCTGTTAAGTACTAAGCCGTCTCCTGTTAAGTACTAAGCCGTCTCCTGTTAAGTACTAAGCCGTCTCCTGTTAAGTACGAAGCCATCTCCTGTTAAGTACGAAGCCATCTCCTGTTAAGCACTAAGCCATCTCCTGTTAAGTACGAAGCCATCTCCTGTTAAGTACGAAGCCGTCTCCTGTTAAGTACGAAGCCGTCTCCTGTTAAGTACGAAGCCATCTCCTGTTAAGTACTAAGCCATCTCCTGTTAAGTACGAAGCCATCTCCTGTTAAGCACTAAGCCATCTCCTGTTAAGTACTAAGCCATCTCCTGTTAAGTACGAAGCCATCTGTTAAGTACGAAGCCATCTCCTGTTAAGTACGAAGCCATCTCCTGTTAAGTACGAAGCCATCTCCTGTTAAGTACGAAGTCATCTCTTGTTAAGTACTAAGTCATAAGTACGAAGTCATCTCCTGTTAAGTACCAAGTCGTCTCCTGTTAAGTACCAAGCCGTCTCCTGTTAAGTACCAAGCCGTCTCCTGTTAAGTACCAAGCCGTCTCCTGTTAAGTACCAAGCCGTCTCCTGTTAAAATACCAAGCCGTCTCCTGTTAAGTACGAAGCCGTCTCCTGTTAAGTACGAAGCCATCTCCTGTTAAGTACGAAGCCATCTCCTGTTAAGTACTAAGCCATCTCCTGTTAAGTACGAAGCCATCTCCTGTTAAGTACGAAGCCATCTCCTGTTAAGCACTAAGCCATCTCCTGTTAAGTACGAAGCCATCTCCTGTTAAGTACGAAGCCATCTCCTGTTAAGTACTAAGCCGTCTCCTGTTAAGTACTAAGCCATCTCCTGTTAAGTACGAAGCCATCTCCTGTTAAGTACTAAGCCATCTCCTGTTAAGTACGAAGCCATCTCCTGTTAAGTACGAAGCCGTCTCCTGTTAAGTACGAAGCCATCTCCTGTTAAGTACTAAGCCATCTCCTGTTAAGTACGAAGCCATCTCCTGTTAAGTACTAAGCCGTCTCCTGTTAAGTACTAAGCCGTCTCCTGTTAAGTACTAAGCCATCTCCTGTTAAGTACGAAGCCATCTCCTGTTAAGCACTAAGCCATCTCCTGTTAAGCACTAAGCCATCTCCTGTTAAGCACTAAGCCATCTCCTGTTAAGTACGAAGCCATCTCCTGTTAAGTACGAAGCCATCTCCTGTTAAGTACTAAGCCGTCTCCTGTTAAGTACGAAGCCGTCTCCTGTTAAGTACGAAGCCGTCTCCTGTTAAGTACGAAGCCATCTCCTGTTAAGTACGAAGCCATCTCCTGTTAAGTACGAAGCCATCTCCTGTTAAGTACTAAGCCATCTCCTGTTAAGCACTAAGCCATCTCCTGTTAAGTACGAAGCCATCTCCTGTTAAGTACGAAGCCATCTCCTGTTAAGTACGAAGCCATCTCCTGTTAAGTACTAAGCCATCTCTGGTTAAGTACTGTTATAAAAAAGAAGCAATGTCCATGTATGTGTCACTATTTCTTGGAATACAAATTCACCACTCGTTATACAACTATACATATTTACAATAGCTTATAACCAGATTTACTTATTAATTGAACCTTTATAAGCTTGCGCTTATTATGCGCTAAAACAAAAACAAATAAGGCTTACTTCTATTACAAAAACAGACCCAGACGTCTCATCACGGTCAAGTTTGCCAGCGGCAACAGTGGGAACGAACGCTGAGCTTCTCCCGAAGGGGCAGAGTACTCAACTCAACGGAACGTCAAAACAGACAATTGTCATCTCAAATTGACATATCCAAGGTGGACACGGATGGAATGGGCGCTGTAAACAGCCGTGTTATTACGTGGAGGCAACTTGTAGCCAATTACAGTGCGTGTGGTGCGTGGCGCATGACGACCCTGGAAGACGACGACCGTTAGCTGCAGACGAATGGAATCTGCAGAATTACATCGACGTCTCAACTTACAAAGTTAACCTCGCCGATTTGTCTCAATTAGACAGCCTATCATAATAACATTATTTTAGGGACAGGATGGGGTCAAAATAAGGTTACTTAACAATGGACAGCGTATTTTGTCTAATAAGCACATTAATCAAAGTCCAAGCAACCAGTACTGTAGTGGCGATTGGAATAAATTTAGAGAGACTTTTGTGAACGTGCTATTTGAAAATCATGAAAATTAGAACGTAAACGTTCACACAAACACAAGCACACAAATTATAGTAGTTCTTCCTCAACTAAAACTAGTCAATAAAGGATCAGTGCTATTTTTTTTAATCCGTGGACACGTTTTCCTTTCGAAAACGTTACTGCTATGTTGACTTTTCGATTATAATTCCGACTTTACTCACTGCTGGAAATACGTCTAGACAGGACCCTTCCAAAAAAGTGGCTGCCGTTTCAAATGAAAAGAAACCGGAATTTTGTTATCAACATTTTCCCGTTTTTCCTGCTAACCAAACCTTTTTAAATATATTAAATTAGTGAACAAAAAAACACCTATTATTTTGGTGATATATAGACGAACGTGTATAACCCTGCCTTGAACTTAGCCATGGAGGTGTGGGGGACGCAGCCAGCAACATCAAACACGACTTGCCGTGACCTCCTTTCAGTCGTCTGATTTCTTTGTCTCGCACACACAAACCGCATCAATAACCTGTTATTGCCCTCGTGCTCGTATCGCACAGTTGTTGCTGATAATCTCTTTCTTTCTTTCTTTCATTGTCGAGGGGGATTCTTTCCCTGACGAATATTAGTTGTGACACGGCGACTGAGGAACGGGCACATGGGGAATATTATTAAGACGATAAAACAACCTACGGTCACCGAAAAGTCCCCAATTTAATCCACCACGTGGCAGATGATATTTCATTTTGTGGGTAACGGGAGTCTTCGGTATAATCTTGGCCAGATATGATACTATATAGTCCAGGGGTCATGTCTTATTTTATCTAAATTACGAATTGAACTTAATATGAATTATGAACTGAATTTGATGAATTGGATTTGGTCTGAATTATGAATTGAATTTAATCTGAATTATGTACTACATTTGTATCGCATTTCGTGTTATCCATGTTAAGACCAATTGTATTATTCTGTATCCATTTGTATCTTATTGTTATTTATAATTTGTAATTCTGTATTCACATGCAAACGAAACAAATTTCCAGTAATTGGACAATACAAATTTGAATTGAATTGAATTCAATTGAATGTACGATAAAAAGGAAGGGCTTTTTATCACAGTGTCATTTCTGTATATTGTCACAAGACAAGGTGTGGTGAACACCATTAAGTTCAATGCCAACTCGACACTAATGAGGTTGGCGATATATTATAAGTGTGGTATACTTATCAGTATTGGCGACTTATTGACCACTTCTTTACCAATCAAATAAACAACTAACCAACCAATCAATTAATCAGGAGCAATCTACATCTAAAAGAAACCTGATCTATCGAGATGAATCAATACTTATCTAATCAAATGATTTATCGCGATCAATCAAATGAACGTCTAATCATTGTGTTGTTCATGATCAATCAATCGATCAATCGATCGATCAATCGATCACCTGATCAATTTATTAGTCACCTTTTACTGGTCTATTTCAATCAATCACAATCGATCAAGTTATTATAAAAAAAATTGTGCAATCCAATTATTCATTCCGTTAACCTATAGAAATCAATTTTAAAATCAATATAAATAAAAGCACGCTGCTATACGTCGACTATCGATCCTCTGTTAAATGTAGTGGTCGCATCACAAAAATCAGTTGATTAATCAAAAATCAGTGGATGAATCAACAAATCCAATGGATAAATCAACAAATCCAGTGGATGAATCAACAAATCCAGTGGATGAATCAACAAATCCAGTGGATGAATCAACAAATCCAGTGGATGAATCAACAAGTCCAGTGGACGAATCAACAAACTCCAGTGGATAAATCAACAAATCCAGTGGACGAATCAACAAACTCCAGTTGATAAATCAACAAACTCCAGTTGATGAATAAAAACAAACTCCAGTTGATGAATAAAAACAAACTCCAGTTGATGAATAAAAACAAACTCCAGTTGATGAATAAAAACAAACTCCAGTTGATGAATAAAAACAAACTCCAGTTGATGAATAAAAACAAACTCCAGTTGATGAATGAAAACATCCAGTTGATTAATGAAAGAAAATCGAGTTGATTAATCAACTGAATGTTTTTCATTCATCAACTGGATTTGTTGAATCAATTGAATTTGTTGATCCAGTTGATTAATAAAAACACCCAGTTGATTAATCAAAAATCAGTTGATCAAAAATCAGTTGGTTAATTAAAAATCAGTGGATGAATCAACAAACTCTAGTGAATGAATCAACAAACTCCAGTTGAATGAAAAGCTCCAGTTGAAAGAAACAAAAATCGAGTTGATTAATGAACTGGATTTGTTTCATTCATCAACTGCATGGATTTTTTTAATCAATAGAATTGGTTGAATCAATTGAATTTGTTGATCCAGTTGATTAATGAAAACATCCAGTTGATTAATCAAATATCAGTTGATTAACCACCCCAAAAATCAGTTGACTTCCAAAAGTATCAGTTGGATCAAATATAGTCAAACAACTGTACTCCATCTTTCGAACTAACATTTCTCTATAGGTTTACCTTGAACAACCAAAACTTCCCCAACATTCACAATTGTGTGGTTTTGGCTCAGTAATAATAAACCCGAGACCTAATAATGTCATGGCTTTGTTTACGCAAGCACTTTCCAATTAAAGTAAGGACATAGGAAAGTGCACATGTAAACGTGTGACGTCATTGTGGTGTCATTAGGCCCTTTAACCAATATTTTACCAATATGTGACCATACACCACAAAAGGGCTGTAAAGTCAAATTTTTCAATTTTTGGAGGTTGGTGTAAATTTGGAAAGGGTACGTTACCAGCTTTAAAATGATAACAAAAATATTTTCCGACATTTGTATTCAAAGTTATAGTTTATCAAAGTTGCTAAGCCATTATATAACATCATATCGATTTTTTTAATTAACATGTGCGACTTTACAGCCCGTTCGTGGTGGACGGTCACATATATATTTTTTTCGGAAAGAAGATCTTCTTGCATGCGAGAACACAGACCAACGATAACAGTATTGAATTTAATGCAAAATAATGGTTTATTTCAACGGACAACACATTCTGGAATGTTCACACTGACATTTCTGCGCTTGCCAATTTCTAAACATTCAAATACAGATAGAACGACACAGCTAAGGGCTTAAGAAACATATATCCCGTTATTGATGTGTATGAATACAAAAACTGAATACAGGCCATAGAAACTTGAGGCAATGTCAACCACCAACAATTTGTTTTTGTTATATCCATGCAAAGTTATGGATCGAATAAGCCATTTGCGCGTGACCCCGAGTTACATTTGAATAACATCTGGTACACTGACTTGCTCACACAGCTTGGCACAGTTTAACTTAAAATTCTCCAGACCAAAGACGCTGTTGCTATATCACGTGATTCGGGGCAAGCCTTACGCTAGCAACCCCCAGCTCTGGAATGGTCTGGTGTCGTTTTGCCATTCTCACCCATTGTAAACAATGTATTGGTGCTGAGCGTCTCTTACGTAACTATGCAAAAGCTTGCCCCGAATCACGTGATATAGCAACAGTGTCTTTGGTCTGGAGAATTTAAAGTTAAACTGTGCCAAGCTGTGCGAACAAGTCAGTGTACCAGATATTAGTTAAATTTAACTCGGGGTCACGCGCAAATGGCTTATTGGATCGAAAGTCACGGTCTTTGCTGAAGTTCAACCTTTTCTTTTTGTTGAGGAGGTAATATTAAACAATGCTTTCAGTATTAAAGCTGTAATTTGAAGAAAAAAAATTCCCAGTAATTTTCCCTGTTCAACTTGATGAACGCGTAAACAGAGAGTCGTCACTTATTTGTATTTATCATACATGTAAATCTCTTTAAGGCACTATCTGTGTAAAATAACTTCTCTTGAACTTTAAATAGTCTAAAAAATCTACACTTCTGATATTTTTTCTTATTCTTGATAACCTTTTTAGTTCGACGATCACTTGCTTTTTTAATTCCCCACAGAAGTTTTTTTTTTAATTTTTTATTTTTTTTACTGGTTTGTGTAATCAAGTTGTAAAAAAAAGGGAACACGTTGCAACAAAAATCTAAAAAATAAACGTACTGAAAATAATGTTCTTTGTTTTAGGGGGCTGTGGGGTTTAAGGAGTTTTGACAAGGGAGGAAGCCTTCTGGCCTAGTGACTAACCGTGAATGTCGCCAGTGGCCAAGTGCGCAGGAGGGAGGGAAAGAGGGGGGGGGGGGGGGGGGGGGGGGGGGGGGAGCGAGAGATGACCCTAGTGCAGCAAGTCAGCTTGATTCACTTCTGGAGGGAAGCCCGGAACCAACCCCAGAGATCTTGCAGCTTCTGGGAAGAGTAAAAGTAAATGTCGACTGATGTGAGCGATGGCAAATCTTGGATTCACTGACAGATGTGACTGTCATTTTTCCTACTTTCCCTCCCCCCACCAACAAAAATAAGGAAATTGTTTGGGTCTGCAATTTATACTCTCTGAAGCTATTTATGAGTCAATCATCCATCAAACTAAATAAATACAACGCAGCCTCTTTTTTTTAGTGGCTTTAGCAGATTCGACTTTTTCTTAAACATTATGTGTAAGTAGATAATCAAAGATCACAAATACATGTACATGTATCAATAAATCTGGAGAAAAACAAATCATTCAGTTTGGCATTTTTCTTCACTATATCCCATGGCCAGTTCCATATCATTTTTCCAGAACGCCTTACAGATAAACTTGTTTAAATAGTAAGTGATCCTCGGATTCCGATAGTTGCCATTTCCCACATTTGATTCTCATACGTGTTGAGCTTTAAACAAACAAATATCCATCAAAGTTATAATAAAATCTAATAAATACTGTAGACAAATAAACATTTGAAGCAAATTTTAACAATGACCCCTACATGACCTTTGACCTCAGTAATCCGATGAAGAATTGTGTCTTCCCAACCAAGAGTCACTGCATCCAAGTTCATAAAAAAATCCATACAAACAACACACACATACACGTTGTACATGTGTACGAGTCGGGACCGGTGTCTCCCAAAACTATGTTTAGGTAACACCAACAAAAAAGGGGATAGGGGGATTGGGGTGGGGGGGGGGGGGGGAGGGGGGGGAGGGGGGGGGGGGGGGGGGGGAGGGGGGGAGGGGGGGGGAGGGGGGATAGGGGGAGGGGCAAACAGACTCTTGCAGGAATATAAACACAAACATGTCAGCCACGAGTTTGGTTGCAAATGAAACGTAAATTCTGCAAATGACTACTTCAGGCATATACTGGTATTGTTAAAAAGTAAAAACTGAAAATTAACAAAGTTTCTTGATTACTTAATAAAAAAATATATATAAAAACCACCCCAAAAAGAGGAACCCCCCCCCCAAAAAAAAAAAAAAAACACCCGCTTATACACCCCCCCCCCCTCTCTTTCTCTCTTGACCAGCGTCATAATAACATCCTCGTCATCAATTTCCGGGTGAATGTGTGACTCAAGATAGGAGCGTTCGGCACATCAAACAGTTAACAGATCTAATTGTAATTTATGGCCTGGCTCGTACTTACCAGTCTTGAAAAGTGAAGGCAGGAGCTTATTATTTTCAATAAGAAAAGTTAAAGGTGCAGTTGACTATTTTGTCGTTTTGAAGCAGCAAAAGTGCTCACAATTTGAATTCCGCCCAGAATCAACATCCGGGGCGCGTTTCCATTCAGCCGATTGTAGCTACGCGCTTGTTATGCACTAAACCGACCAACAAACGCGGCCCCGCTAAAACATGCATGCGCATACAGTCGTGATGTACAAAACGACCGAGGTTCCCCTATTGTGTTTTCCTTTGTTCCTGTACTGTAACCTAAACCCAATTCACTTATCCTACACTTTAACGACAGAGGTTAAAATTCAACAAAAGACGAACGCCCGAGAACTGAAAGGATCTCTTGTTCGCCTATTGTGCTTCTGTCCTCGGGGATTATGTAGTACACGTACATGTACATCGTTCCATTGCCTGTGCATTCACGGATTACCAACCAACTACTGACCGAAATGTCCACCAATCTTTGAAAATTGTTGTTTTCTTTTAATGATAGCATGCCAGAAGGAATAATTTCACAAGGAGTTTAGCACCATTAACCAGTTCGCACCGGAGGACGTATATACACACAAAGTTGTCCCCAGATTCAAAACATATGACGCATAAACACGTCACAAGCAAGGTAAAAAATGTCTGTCGGCAGCGAGCAAGGCCATAAATGCATAGGTGTGCTTCCCGGTACCATCGGCCTGAACCCGCCTTGGATCGAGTTTCGTTAATCCCGCGCCTCGGCTCGGCTCGGGGATAAAATAATCCCGGCACGAACTGGTTAATATCTTTTTTAAAAAGGAATCTTTTCCACAATAATTTGGTTGGTTACTTTTTAGATAGCTTCCCATGGTAGACTTTACCTTTAACTATGCAGTGGGTGTGCGCGTATTGGGTGAGGTGTTGTTGCCTCTGAAATGAACAGTTATCTACAAAACCTGCATTATCTTGCTAGGTACTAACTGTGCTTTAGTGCTTCTACCCATGTAACAACAAGCACGAATTTGTGCAGGAGCCGCGTCGTTCTGTATTGGTCTAGCTCAAATGCACAACAATACAGCAGACAATTCTCTCTAGCATGTTCATTTCATAATGTTCGGAAAGGGAATGTTCGACAACAACCAAAACGACACTGTCGTGCGGCTCTGGTTACGCGAAACCATCGTACAGCCTCGGTTGTCGTGTTGGTTGCTCTTTTTGAGTGCTTACCGACAAGTTCCCGGATATCAATTTTTGGCTCAAGATGAAGACGAGGAACAACAACGCAATAACAATGCTAGGCACTTATAGAGCCGCCGCCGTCTGCGACACGGCTACAGAAATACCCAAGTTACAGAAATACCCAACTTTTCCCTGGTGCCCTTGGGTAAAATCTCAAATGCATTAAACAGTCCACGAGGCAGTAAACCAGTGGCATTTGCCAATTTTAACAGGAGAGCCTCCCCTCCATGGATAGTGAGCAAACTTACGATAGAAAATCTACTTCTTGACAGGCTATAGCCTCCAGGTGAACAACTCTGCAAATTGCACACATATTACAAATTTAGATCTTTGCACTACAAACCTTGGCTTCAGAAACGTGGAATGCTGAACGGACATAATTCTTGAACTTTTCTTCCTTCTTAGGCACGTTTGAGCTCTGCAGAGAGAAAAAAAAAGGAAGGAAAGGAGACCAAATGTTTCCATGTTAATTCAAACATTTTTTTGTAGAAGTCCAAATCCTGGGATGCGTTCCACTCACGTAAACATGCAAACGTTCGCCAATTTTGTGTGTGCGTATCCAATGGAAAATTGTTTCCGTACATGTACATGTAGTTGGCAGGCGTTGGCAACATTCGTAGTGGAACGCACCCAAGTACTGATACAGAGCCAACTTAAAATCAATCAATCAAACATGCAGCGAAGTGTTCTAACAGTGGTTCAAATTTCACATTTGTAAATTTTCCTTTCAGAACAAATGCAGTATTTGATAATTAGTGGATGAAGAAAAAAATTGCAAAAAAGAGTAAAAATCAAATCGGAAGTCCAAATGGAAAAACAATCCTGACTATTAAACAAATATAGCCAAGGGGGAAAAAGCATTGAAATATTTTTAGGCAGTTTTGTGGTTATAAAATCCTGGACTGTGCCCAATTAACATATTCAAACTGTTGTTGTAACATTTATTTCAATGTTGCCATTCATTACAATATATATGTACAGTCATATAGAAATTACCAAATAATTCACGAAGTTGATAGAAACTATGTGTACACAATAAGTTTAATAAAGAAGCGGTATTAAAATTAAGCCACAACATTTAGGTATATGGTTAAGCGTATAACGCTTTTGTGCCCTAACCTATGGACAGACAAATTATACATGCAGGAAACCACACAAAGGACAACAAAATACAACGTAACTTAGACAGACTAGTGTGAGACAAGGCAAATTTATCAGTTCGTAAATAAGACCAAAATTACAAGTACAAATCAAGGAATCGAGCTTTTAAATTCTTAACAAAGACAGAGAAGGTGATGATTTAAAGCGAATTATCTAAACTATTCCAGTATGAGATCCCTCGACGAGCAACACTAGTTTTAGCCATTGTAGTTCTGTTGAAATGAACGAATAAATACAGGGCCGTATCGTAAGTCTGACGCCTCATAAGTATTTGGCTTCATAAGTCTTCAGCCTCATACATATAGCTCCGACGCCTTAAGCTGTGTTCGCACTGGATAAACATTTTGGGTAACTTTACCATGACGCCGGGTAACATTCCGATGGGTTAATCTTCCCACCGTTCGCACATGGATTTAATTGACGCGGGTAGAATTGACGAGACCATGGGTAAACTAACCGAGCTGGCTCCAAAACAATAAAGAGGGCGTCCTGCGTGACCTATGACCGCGACTTGACGACCGGATCGTCTGTTCCCGATGCTAGCTCTCAACATTATTTTCTTCGTTCAAGTTTTCGTTCTGTCATTCGACCGGGTGATGGAAGATTTAACCGGGTGATGGAAGATTTAACCGAGACGTCGCGTCCGCACTGGATTTTCTGGCTCGGTTAAACTGACCTGGTCAATCTTCCTGGGCACCTTTGGCTCGGTTAAACTACCCACGCGGCGTGGGTAAGTTACCTGTGAGGAAAGTTACCCAGGCTGTTCGCACTGGACTTGAAATGGGTAAGTTACCCATTGGGTCGGTTAGTTTGCCCAAATTAAGTCCAGTGCGAACAGGGCTTTATACGTCCGACGTATTTGCGTGAAGTATAACCCGGCCTTCATGATGTACGTCGGTAAAGGGCTAAACCCAATACCCAAGTTTACATTTGCATTCAATTTAAAATGTGTGCCTGTACAATGAATATAACGTTGCATATTCCAGTTCATAAACGGGTAAACACCAAGTATTTATGCCACACAACAAATTTGCAAGTAAACAAAGTCTTGTGTTTACGCCCAAAGAAAAACCAAAAGGGGACTCGAGTAATTCCAACAAATCACATTGAAAATTTATTTTACGGAGACCGAATCTATACCCCTTGATAATGCATTCCAGAACAGGGGCTTACATTCCAACCCCACAGCTAATAAAACTCATCCGGCAAAAATACTCTAAGAAAACCAGATCCACGTAAATGGTATTGATGAGAGAGCAATGACACAGGTTCGGCTCCAACCAGTGCTGTCAACTCAAATTCAACCGGTTAATGTTTCACTCCGTTCTTTAATAAAAAAACAAAACAACCAAGATCTGGAATAGCTCGCCTCGGCTGTCCGCTCGAGTGCAGCACAAGGCTTTAAAGACATCACCCGAGGTTCTCCAATAACGTCTTATTAAAGTTTGCTTTCTTTATTTCTCAATCCTGAAAGATAAAAGGAGGCAAGGGAGAAGGAAAAAAAAACTAAAAAAAAAAAACTAGAAGCGTTGTTGTGATCGATCAGAGACGCTGCCTGTGAGAAAACCTGGCCAGCTTTGTTGCCGGTATTAAATTTTGAGGTGCCGTGCCGTTCCGTTTTTACATCGGACTTTGATGCCACAGGAAATCAATTGCAGACACCTTGGCGGTACTTAGCAACACAGGAGGTGGGGAGAAAGAGAGAGAGGGAGGGGGGGGGGGGGGGGGGGGTTGGAGAGAGAGAGAGGTGAATGAGCTATGTGGAGTGATGCAGTGGGATGCTCCATCATCTGTGTGGAGGCATTTCAGTGAGGTTCAGGTAGGGCTGGATGATAGTTCACTGGGTGGATAGATATGTGGATAGATGGGTGGATGGCTGGTAAGCTGGCTGGTTAACTAACTGGTAACTGGCTGGATTACTAGCTGGTTTTCTGGCTGGCTAGTTAGCTGGCTGGCTAGTTAGCTGGCTGGCTAGCTGGCTGGCTAGTTAGCTGGCTAGCTGGCTGGCTGGCTGGTTGGCTAGCTGGCTGGCGGTTGGCTAACTGGCTAGTGGTTGGCTGGCTGGCTGGCTGCTTAGCTGGTTTGTTTGCTAGCTGGATAGCAGGCTGGTTAGCTGTTTTGTTGGCTGGTTGATTAATAGCTGGTTTGTTGGCTGGTTGGTTGGTTGGTTGGTTGGTTGGCAAGGATTGCCTTGAACGCTAATCCTCAGCCTTTTATAAATAGTTGCGTTTCAAAATATCTGGCACGTGATCTAAATGTAACATGGTTAACCCTAGCAGTTCTAAATCATCAAATTTTAGGAAGAATTTGTAGACACCCCAGGGAGTTGGGGTTTTAAAGGTATTACACAACATTACCTTTTTCTGTATTTGTCAGAAATGGATGAATTTAGAGGTTCATATTTTATAGCAAATTTTGTTTCACTATTTGAAGTTTGGTGTTCATAAATGCTTGGAAAAAATAAGGGGAAAAAAAGGTTTTCGTGTACCGGTAGTCTGGTTCCCTGACCTTTATACTTCAGACGAATTGGAGCATTTTGCAGATGTTGGAAATTGTCAGTTTAGGAAACCAGACTTGCTGGCCGAGATCAAACAAAATGTGGACTAACTGAATCGTTTAAACCGGGCAAGTATTAGGACATAAAACGGAAAACAAAAGAAAAAACAGATGCCTAAAAGCTTCAGACGCTGTTCATCAAACCTTTCTGTTAGAATTTATGAAAGACATATTCTTGTGTGGAGTCATTTACATGTAGGTCAAATGTTGCCAAATGTTTTCTTTCTGGACTTTAAACCCTGTGGCACAGCCTTTCTATAAGCTCAACACTGGCTGTCATAACGACGTTGTGAAGATCAATATATGGGAGACATTATTCAGTGTCTGTTTTAAATAAACACAGCGGATAAGATTACTTCGGCCCAGCTGGAAGCGGCCAGCAAAAACATCCATCATCTTTATAAAAAGACACGCAAACTGTATCTGGCAGGCCCACGCTCGCCCCGGCGCAGTCAGTCAAACATTGACGAGGCCCTGATGAGGTCGCCGTCGGACAGGTAAGGACTTCAGATCTTCCCTTTTGCCTTCAAACGAAGGGCCGGGCAGTAATGTTGAGAATCCGCTCGGGTAAATATAGTCCCCCTTACGGTACCCGACAGACTGGAATGCACTCTATCAGTGTGCGGGTAAAACCCACTTAATGTTGTGGCTGGCCACACGAGACCAGATACTAACGGAAGAAAAAACCAGAATGTACATTTCGGATGCGTTCTGGGAAAATGAGACGAAACTTTGTGCATACACCACAGAAGAACAAAATTGGAAAATAATTGGAAAAAAAAAAAGAAGTAAACAGGGTGATTTTTTTCAATTTTTGAAATTGATTGATATTTGTTATATTTGCTTTGTTTACCTAACCATATTTGTACCCAAAAAAATTGTAAGAAAGCACTGGAATAAAAGTGTTTTTACGAAAACAAAAAAATTGCTTTTTTCCTGATCACATGTGAAAAACTCGAAACTGAGAGGCCTTTTCCTTAACTTGTGACATTTTAAACACATGTCCAATTGAAACAAACAGTATTGTAATTGTATGGAGATTTTGTTCACCTCTTTCTTCATGCTTATAAACCCTCTTTTTAACCTCTGCCCAGTTCTGTCTCATTTTGCCAGAACCCCTCAATTTATTTTAAGCAAGGATACATCCCTGTTTGAAGACTCATTCTTACTTGAGACCCTTGGAGTGAAGTGGGGGGCAGGGGAGGAGAAAGGACAGATTACTTGAGAGATAAATTATTGATGACCTAAATAATAACTGCCAGAGATTTCCTGTTTTTCCGGCTTTTTGTAAAGTGGTCACGAATCGCAGTGATAATATGGGTTATTAATTGCTCAGATGCAGCCAAGTACCAGGTACGTGTACGTGTACGTGTACGTGTACGTGTACATGTGATCAGATAGTTAGTGTATGTAAGCGATCAGGGGAAGAAGGGCTTTACTCCGTCTGGAAAGGCCTTCACAGCATTGTCTCAATGTCTTATTTGTACAGATTTCTAAAAAAATAAAACAAGATTTAATGTAAGACAAAGTGCTTTATACTGGCAACAATGACCAGCACTATACAAGTAGTGCACAACAAACTGGCATTTTGCCCTATATCCGAAGATTTGTGGGCCGTTTATCAAACCCCAGCTTCGTCTCCAACTTTGGCTTCGTTCGCGCCGTTTGGCAATGTTAAACGGCAATGGTGATGGAGCCGGAGACGGAACCTAAAGCTGGGGTTTGAAAAACAGCCTCAGATTGAAAGAAACATTTGTAGGTTGTTTTTTTTTGGAACAATAAAATAGTACAATACAATGTAGATGTACATGTAGGTGATGGGAATGTGCCTTTTGATGATATAAGCATGACATTTGGCACACAGTCAGAGTATGTCATGTGAAATCTATTTGGCTGTACGGCACTCGCAGATTTGTCCTTCAACCAGTTCGCGCCGGAGGACTTATATACATGCACAGTTTTCTCCAGATTCAAAACGGATGGCGCATAAACACGTCACGAGCAAGGCCGGAAATGTCTGTCAGCTGCAAGCAAGACCGGAAATGCGTGGGTGTGCCACCCGGTACCATCGGCCTTAAACCGCCTCGGATCTAAAAATAATCCCGCGCCTCGGCTTGGTGATGTTGGCGCGAACTGGTTAAAGAAAAATAGGTAGAATAACAAGCAATGGCAGCTATTTTGAAGAAGAACAAAAATAAAAATTTCATTTTATTTTATTCTACACCTCTCTATAATTAACCAGTTTGCGCCGGGATTATTTTAACATCACAGAGCCAATGCGCTGGATTATTTTCAACGAAACTCGATCCGAGGCGGGTTCAGGACTTCAGGCCGATAGTACCGGGAAGCACACCCACGCATTTCCGGCCTTGCTTGCTGCCGACAGACATATACGGCCTTGCTCGTGTTTATGCGTCATCCGTTTTGAATCTGGGGAAAACTTTGCGTTTATATACGTCATCCGGCGCGAACTGGTTAAAAGACAAATCTGCAATGGCCCTATAGAATAAAATCTTTCTCATAACATACCAGTACTCTGACCATGTGCCATATGATATACTTGTTTCACAATTCCCCCAAATATTTCCCTCATCTGACCCACTTATCTGCCCCACATCTGGCTTGTCAGCATTGCCATTGTAAATACACACATGCACACAAGCAATCACGTCCTCGCTAAACTGGAATAACAAAGAACCCTTCAAGAATTTCACCAAATCTTGAGCACATGTGAGCAAATTAAAAAAACCAGAAGTGGTGAAAAGAACCGGCCTGAAGGATGACCATCAGTAGCAAGAAGACAAATTTAAAAAGGCTTCCGACGTTGTTGCCAGACACCCAGTGAAACTATAGGCATCCCTGGATATCGAACACTCTCATCATCACCAGAACCGGGGGCCTTCAAAGATGGATGGTGCAGTGTATGTGTATGCACAGGCACCACTGCCCAGACAAAAACAGTGGCCAAAATGAGCAAAGAAGAGAGATTAAGTCCTTTCTCCCGGCCTCAGTTCTGTTTACATCCTGGGTCCATCGTTATTTTCGGACAACCTACGACCGGAACCGACAGAGACTGTTAAAGGAGGGGAAAAGGGGGGGGGGGGGGGGGGTGTCGGGATTGTCAATTTAAGCAAAGAGCTAGCTATGTACTTAAATACTTGTGCGTTGTTGGATACCGGCTAATTGCTAAATGGACAAAACTACTCGAGTCTGGTGCTTTTTTTGGCATTAGGCCAAGTTCGGCATGTAAAGTTAAAGTATGTTTTGCATCGTAGATGCTTTCTGCACGATTTAGACTGGATATTTCAAGTTTTGGGAAATCAATTTCTGTCATTTTATTTTGTACATTTACTGACCCTCCAAAACCCTTCAAAAAGAAATTGTAAATGACAGGATGCAGGTTAAGCCGTGCCACATTTTACTGCACATTAATTACCGGTACGTCTTGAAGCTTGTTTATAGTTACAAGTACCGGAACGTGATTTCCTTCCAAGTTTGGATTTTAACAAAATGCTTAAAATTTTCAATTTTCCCGAGACTATAAGTCCAGTGCGAACAGCGCGAGTCGGTAAAAGCGCCTCACAAATGTACATCCTGCCCCCTAGTGCGATTTCCTGCTACACAAGACACCGCGCATGCGCTCTTTGCATTCTTTACGTGCGCGCACGCTGATGCATGCACATCGCATCGCATCACGATCACATTCGCATGTGGTTCTCTGCAAAAAGAACAAGAACAGAATAGCGCGTGGAGTAGTTGTACTACTAGTGTCGACGATGGCGTCAATAATCGATGGGACAAAAAGCACAAGCACGCGCACGCGAATTGGGTACACCGGGGTCAATGCAGAAAGGTCACGCAAAGCGCCCTCATGAGTCATTATAATGACAGCCTGGCTACTTCTCCCGCGGTCTCGGTCAAATTTTCGAAGTGCGAACATTGGTAACATTTGACCATTTTTTATTTTACCATCGTCTCAGTAAAACCTTCCCAAAAAACACAACTTTAGTCCCCCATACCTACCTATACACTCTCTAGACTATTGTTACCTAAAAACCTAAAAAGAATTCCTGAGAAACCACAACATTCCGCAAGAACAATGACCACCAGAAAGGAGGGAAGGTTCCCTCTGTATCATTCATATCTTGCTTCATATGTTGTGCTCCATCTTCATCCAATTTCTTTAAAGTACAGTATAGTTTTTAAGAATTGTAAAACGAAAAAGTAGCAAGAACAAAAGTAGCAAGGTGAAAACAAAATAGGAAAAAGTATTTAAAATAGGAAAAAGTATTTAAATTAGGAAAAAGTATTTAAATTAGGAAAAAGTATTTAAATTAGGAAAAAGTATTTAAATTAGGAAAAAGTATTTAAATTAGGAAAAAAGTATTTAAAATAGGAAAAAAGTATTTAAAATAGGGAAAAAGTATTTAAAATAGAAATAATTGAAAGCCTAATAGTGTTCCAACTTGCAATTTTTTGGTTGTAGTGTAGCAAAAAAAATGGTATAATTGTATAAGTAGGGTGTGTCTATTGCCGAAGGTAAGGCTGTGCAAAAAAGGGGGATTCATGTCGACAACCTAATAAAAGCTGCCGGAAATCGATTGGGTCCTCACCCAATCCGTCACCTGTTCAGAGCCAAATGATTGTCACTTGGGTTTCCCGCCGTTTTTTTGGCTTCGGGCCAAAGAGATTGAACAAGCCTTGCAGTGATTGGCTGTCATTTTCTGCGACAAAAAAAGAGGGGGGGTTGGAGTTTGGGGGGTGGGGGGGCTAGACCCAGAGACACTGCTCAAGAAATTGGGGTTTGTGAGCGAGTACATGTAGGTTTCACTCACAATGCAGTCCGTTGTTTGGACTTTACCCAGTGGCAAACCCAGGACAGGTTACTGAAAGGGGGCTGACCAACTGACCTGCTGTGGCTAATTTGACAAAGGGGAGGTTAAATTTGGACCTCGTTTGACCGAATTAAGGAATGTCCTACTTATTTGAAAGTAAATAAGGATTGTAGGCATCCAGCAAAATGATTGGGCTAGAAATCCAAGAAATTGTTCCAAGAAATTGAAATAAATTGAGAATAAAAAACGCCGGATGGCGATCGCGAAAAAAACAAGAATTACATAAGAACCACTGCCCAACGCCGGTTGAAAACGAACGCCGTTTCTCTTGCTTTCCTTGGCATCCATGATTGTAAAACTTCGAACAGGTCAGTTAAACGAGATTTAGTATAAAATACAACCCCCCAAATCCACTCATTTCTGATAATACAAGCAATTACAATGGTGTATCCTACCTTGGTTTTTGTCGCGATCGCCGTCTGGCGATAGTAATTTTTTGTTCATAAAATTTAATTTTTTCGAAACAATTACAGGATATCTACCGGTATCGCAATACTTTTGCTGGATGACTATCATTATATACTTTCAAATGAGTAGGATATTTCTTAATTCAGTAGTAAATTCGTTTTGATATCTGCAAATGGTGTATCCTACCTTTAGGAGTGCTAATGTGTACATTGTAGAGCCGTTTTAGGTCTCATTTCTGGTAATTCCTATCAATAAAACATGTGCTACACATCAACCAACAAACAAAAACAGGTTAACGACCTCCAGCTCACTACACACAACTGTAACCTTATAAATAAAATTCCAAAAAAGAAATCTGAAAAGAATTGTCTATAGCGTTTGATTTACGACTCAAAATTATTCCTAAAATTAAAAAAAAATAAAAAAATAAAAAGTTACTTTTTAAAAATTGTATTACTTTATAAACTAAAAATCGTTTCGCACATAGTAGACAAAAGTTTGGGGTCGGACAAAAGTTAGGGCAGGACACTTTGCATTTTAGACTTAAATGTACAGAATGCTACATGTCCCCTCCTGTGGTTCTGCACACTCCCACAAAAATGGTGACACATGTCAATCTCTTCATACCCAGCAGATACGAGACCGAGGGACTCCCCCTTAGTCCTCCATACCTATACACTCTCTAGACTATTGTTATTTAACGTACCCCCCAAACAAAAACAGAATTCCTGAAAAACCACAACATTCCGCAAGCACAATAACCACCACAAATATCTTGCTTCATAGGAATCTTTTAGGCACAAGTATCAACTTCAATTGTCCCTAAACTATTTGACCATTGTGTCGCGTCATGGTCGCCGCTTCCATACTGCCCCCCACAATGATGTGTCATTGGCAATTGTCTGCCTTGTTGGACAGGGTACTTCTCTCTTTCTCTCATTCTGTGTATGTCTGTCTATCTGTCTGTCATGGTGTATGTACAAGTCTGTCTGTCTGTCTGTCTGTCTGTCTGTCTGTCTCTCCCCCTCTGGAGGGCGACCTCACCATGACCCGATGAGGAATACCTCCGATATAACAACAACAACAACCACTAAAGAAATAATAATAATTATAATTTATTAATTTATATTGCGCCCGTTCCAATCAATGTACACAGGCTAACAACTATCCTATATCAATTAAATAAATGATCTAAAAAAAGCACAACAATTGCAAAAAAAAGTTGATAAATAAAGAGCAAAATATCACAAATTTATCGTTGCCGATTGTAGGGTTTTTGTTTTTGTCCGACTGCCCAAATCCAATAAAAGCCACAAACAGACAGATACACAAAGGGCAGAGGTCATTAGCTGGGTCAAGAGTTCACAGCTGGGTCAAAAGTTCACAGCTGAGCAAAAATCTCATCACCGAAGTAAATATGACACAACTGCACTATAAAAGCTACATACTGAAGATATTAACAAGGCCGTGTCTCAAATAATGACGTCACGTCATTATGCACGCAACGTCACACGCGCATGCAAATGCAACACAATTCTGCCAGAAATTTTCTAAGCGATTATACGAGTCAGCCAAGACGACATATTTGAAGGTCATGGCGTGCTCTACGGCGTACGTTAAAGTGCGCCCGCATGGGCAGCCTACGCGCCCCGCAAACCGAGATTAGGACGTCTTGCAACCAAGACTATGTTTACATATATGCAAAGTCGGGATGCCAGACAAAGTAGGGACAGACCACAGACTCGGTCATAGAAAAGTGCACATGTCAACAAAGCGCGACATCGGTAAGTCTTTTGGTTCAATGTCGCCAAGAAAAGTACAAGTACCTCTGAAAAAGTCACCACAAATGGTGCCAAGGTCTACTTTATGTACTCTGGCAAAACACTTTTTTTTTAACAGAAAGAAGAAAATTCCCCGACTTGTTATTAGTGGTTTTTTTCAGTTTAGAACTTTTTAAGGGGTTTAAAACTTGTCGGCAGGAAAAAGGATGCTGTTTAATTAATTATGAAGCAGCACATCTCCAAAGTGCAGGGGGGTTCTGAGTCACGCTTTTGGAGGAAGGAACACGTTGACGCCACATCAAACCTTATCGCACGGCAAACGGATCGTAGAGTCGTCAGCTATGATTCTGATTCTGTCCCCTATACTAGTGTTGAGAGTTTGGTTGATAGGTTCGGGGAGAGGGGAGAAGGGGGAGGGAGGGGGGGTCATGTTCATGGTCATGGTCATGACCGAGGGGGGAGAGGGTGGAGAGAGGGAACTAGGCAATTAATTCGCCTCTAAATTGATTGTCACAGGTGAGGGCAATCATTGGAGATTAGAAGGCTCAACTTCTGGCGACCTTGGCCATGGGAAGTCGGCCAAGTGTTTTGCATCGCAGGCAGATGAAACAAGTTTTAAAAGAAAAGTAGAAACAAAATTTGACAGGTGGAAAAAAAAAAAAAAAAAAAAAAGAGAACTTTGGATGACAAAATCCGGATAAAAGTAGGACTTTTAGAGGCTTACATGTATATGAGTAGTTTCCGTGTCCACTGCATCATACACATGTACCGGTACCTCATTTGGCATGTTCTTCACTCACAACACCTTTGCTGTCTTGCATCAAATAAGCTCTTGGAAGTACCGGTACAGTCGAGAATGTAAACACTAGGGACAATTAGGTTAGAGCATAAACAAAGGGTCCGCGATTGCCCGACCATCCACAAGTGAACAATCCGTGTACAAAACCTATGGGAGGCCTTCCGAAAAAGTTAGAGTCCAAACAAAAGAGGGACAACAGGGGGTCCACGATTGCTGGTGTTAACATGTACATGCAGTATACTCCTGCACTCAAAGCCCATCATTGTGTTATTTACATACGACAGTATGTGTAACACTTATGTCAATTATTGGACAATAAGTTGTGGAACAAAAATAATAAAAAAGTAGGAAATAGTAGCGTAGGAGATTCAAGACAAAGAAGGAAGAGTAGGAGCGCGGTAAAAAAAAAAAAAAAAAACAAGGAAAAAGTAAGAAAAGTAGAAATGCTAGAAAGCTTGTTATATTTATGTACATTGTAGGGTGGCCCATAACAGACAAACATACGGTATCTCTACTACTCCCAGGCCAAAACTACCTACACCAGTGGATGGAGTACCGGTATCTGTTTAGAAGAAAAATGACATCTCGATGTATCTCGATTTGGGCCATTAGTTTTACCTTGAGCCCATGAGGTCTGAGGTCCAAAGTTTGCCTAAATCAAAATACCATGGTATTATTTTTCTTTTAGAAAGATTCTCCAAAGATTCTCCATCTCAATCCAGATTCATATACCGTGCTACTGACTTTCTGTATAGTCAACATAATGTTGAGGAATTAGAGGGTAGGCCTTAAAGGTAGTATACACCATTGGTAATTGCTTTGAATTATCATGAATGGATAGATTTGGGGGGTTGTATTTTATAGTAAATATCGTTTAACTGACCTGTGAAGTTTTACAATCATGGATGCCGAAAAAAGCACTAAAAACAGCGTTTGTTTTCAACTGGTGCCGAGCAGTTATTCTTATGTTATGTTAGGCCATCGCGAATTTTTCTTTATAAAATTCCATTTTTCGGAATAATTACAGGTTATCTAGCGCAATCATTTTGCTGGATGCCTGGAATCATTATTCACTTTCAAATGAGTAAGATATTTCTTAATAATTCGGTAGTAAATAATTCCGATATCTGCAAATGATATCCTGACCTGTCCAATCTTTTACAATCATCGATGCTGAGAAAAGCGAGAAAAGCAAAAAAAGCGCGTTCCTTTTTTAACCGGCATCAGGCAGTAGTTCTTATATTCTTCTTTTTTTTCGCACTCGCCGTCCGGCGATCGCTAACATTTTTTAAAAGAAAACTCAATTATTCTGAACAATTACAGAATATCTAGTGCAAGCATTTCGCTGGATGCCTACAACCATTATTTACTTTGAAATAAGTAAGATATTTCCTAATAATTTGGTAGTACACATTTTGATATCTGCAAATGGTGTATCCTACCATTTAAACCGAATTCAATATCTCATGGCAAATTTCTGAATCTGTGCTAACATAAACAAAATATTGGCGTTTTGTTTTTAATTGTATTAAACTTCATAATCCAAAGCTTTCCCCTTCACAATTCTGTGCCGATTGTGCTGTTTCTACATGCATATATTTACTTTTTGAAGTCTAGACCTTACACAAAATAAACATCTGCTTCTATTTTGAAATTCTGAGATGGTACATGTAGACTTGTCCCCGAAATATTTCATTGTTCAAAGTTGACTTGTAGCCAGATAAAAAGCCATGTGCTTCGATTGGAAATAGTATCTAATTTATATTAAAAATCATTCGTACAAGTCGGCCGAACTAAACAAAAAAGATAAACAATTCTTCCAGAACCTGTCCCGTGTAATTCTGAGAAATGTCAGGTATTCAGCTTTCCAAATATGGAAACAATTGTTCCAAACGCGACACAAATTCCACCGTAATGAGCGTGTCTACATGTACTTTTGTATATCGACTTGGCGTGGACATGCAGCCCAACACCGTCGCCGCATTCCAACCAGAGCGTTACAGCCAAACTGCCGCAGAGCCCCCCCGCTAAAAAATAATAGCCGGCGCTAATCCGATCAACGGTCCCCAGCTAGGGCCGTATTAACCCCCATTACAAAAAGGGCACTTACCCCCCACGGAGCCAGAGTACCGATAAGGGGTGCACGATTGGTGGTGGTTTCACACCCCTTTTAAACCGCCCCCAGGCACCTAAGAAACTACCCTTGATTGAACCTACGGTGAGCCCCGATTAAGACCCGCTTTAAAGTTTTGATTAGTTTTGGGTTGAGGGGGGGGGGGGGGGGGTGGGGGAGAAAAGGTCTTAAGTGTCGCACGGGAACATGGCTGCAAATTGCTGGGCAATTGTTTCAGTGTTTTCTTTTTGTATCAACACTTCAAAGACCCACTGAGCGCTCGCACCATGCCTCGCTAGGGTACAAAGCCGGCCGACATTTTTGGCACACAACTACCTAAGCGGCCTAAATTTGTCCACAAAATACAGGCGGGCCGTGAGTTGCCCTGGGGCTCTGTTGTAGCTCTAGATGAGGGCATCCAAACAAGCTAAACAGGAGTTAGTGTGTCCACAAATAGATCAGGTATTATTGACATAATATTTACACCAAACTACACTCTATACACCCAACTCGCGAGGCGGCCATCTTAAATTAAAAGCGGAATAAAATCGTCATTATTGCAACTTGCAAACAGAAATGAAAGTAATTAAATAAAGGTAATGACAAACTAAAACCAGTATGCTCTGATGAAATAATGCTCCCACGAAAACTCGTGCTATGCTATATTGAGTTATGATTGAAAATAGCCGATTTGACAGTGGGGAATTGTTTTGGGGGTTTTGGCATGATACAATTCCCACATATGTTTTCTTACGAACTAAACCAAGAACTTTTTGCTAAAGATTAGCAGAAAAAATCTAAATTTGATTTTACTGAGCGTAACCAATAAATAAAATGTAGCAAAATTTATGAAAATATACAAATCACCTCTGGTTTTGCTCAATATTAGATTTAAAAAAAAATACCCTACCCAATAAATTATATATCATTTTAAAGCTAAGAATTCAAGGAATATAGAAATACCAATATCTCAAAACATCAAAATGTCAACTTTACTCTGATTTCGTGGGAGCAGGTCACATAATATTTTCACGTCACACTTTCGATTTGCTGTTTTATGCTGCAACAAAGGAAAAAAAATGTACAACCCTATTCTGTATCTAAATACGAACAGTGGACTATCGGGCGGGCGGCAAAGTTCAATGTGTCAGAACGGTTTATTGGTAGCACCACCGGGGACCCATTATGCCTATGATTGCCAATCTGCGACCTGCGGTGTCGATAGTTTTGCCTCAATCTTCGGACTCCTGGCTATTGGTATTTCTCCTAACGAACACCCCAATCGAGTCTGGACTGTGTGATATTTGGGAGTGTCAGAGGGAGGGTGGGGGGTTGGAGCCACAAAAGCACTATGTTCAACTAGGGGGGAGGGGGGGGGGGGGGGTTAGGGGGTGGGGAAAGGGAGAATATGATTCACGAAATGTGGCAGATTTGAGCGATTATGTCAAGAATGTCCTCATACAAAAATAGGCGACTAATGGAATTTGGTCGGCATGGTTACGGGTCCTGAGACGTCACAGCATCTCTTGTTGGATTGTGTGAACCGACTTGCTTTGCTTCCAAAAAGTCCGTGTAGAGAAAAAAAAAGGTAGTATGCATGTACATGGAAAATCAGGTCTTGTGAAATTACAATTAAAATGTACTTCGGGGCGTGACACAATGTATGAGAAAAAAAAGTTTCAAGAAAAAAATAATTTCCTCTATATACTTTGAAATCTCTAACACTACCCTATTCTGGGCACCTAAGGTGTTCCCCTTCATTTTTCTACAGATCACCCTAACCCCATTTTTTTCTATAAAGCTTTTTTCCTCCCGAAAACGGCAAAACTAACTGTGGACGTGTGCAAGTCCACAATTCCATAACCTCTTCACGCATCCTGTGGACGTCAAATATATGCAGGTCCACAGTACACGCATGAAATGTTCGTCCACACCACCCAATGGCTAAACTAAAAAAAAAAAAAAAAAAATCAATTTCCCAGTTTCCATGTTATTTAGATTGTCGCCGATAGCACAGGGATATTAAGAGATAATCGCTAGAAAATACTGGATTTCCATGGGGTTTGTGCGGCTGCGACAACAAAAAATTAAGTTCGGGTGTGCCCCACATCCTTCTCATTAGAAATTAGGGACCGATACGAGAAAAACAAAACCTAAAGAAAAAACAAAAACATAAGATACTAGAAGAAAAAAGGGCACTCGAGGGAGTGCTGACCTCCGCCTACCGCAAAAACATGACCCAATGTTCCGGAAGTCACTAAAAGTAAAAACTATTTAAAACTGTAGCGGTTCTTGTTGTATTTTTCAAGGCGCTTATGTACACTAACCCGGTTCTTCCATCAACCTTTTTCTATGGTTAAAATAACCCATACAAAAATTTGTCTAAGAAAAAGAGAAACGTTAACGATAGTCGAATTCGAACCACAGACCTTTCGATCCATAGCTCTCCTCTCTACCAACTATGCTGTTGGCGAGTTGGTTGAGGAAGCCGTTCGTTATAATTCTTTCTAGTTCTTTAATAAATACCTAGGAGAGTTGATGGTTTCTGATTGGTCGATACTCGATCACGTGGAGGGCATTATTTTGTAGTAATGACCGGCTTCCAAGAAGAAGGGAATACATTTCCCCTGAACCAGCATTATTCAACCATCATGTAAGCCAATGATTGGCCGAATGCAACAGTCCTACGGTAACTTGTAACAAGGACGCGTCAAATCTTGATACTGCGCGCTATAAATGTACGCGTAAAACGTTTGTATCTACAGTGTATACGCACGGCATTTATTTAAAATGCTAGCGCGTTGCTATGCACGGTGGGCATCAGTAGTCAGCTAGTCTGGTCTCAAAGTATGGGTAATAATAACAACACATATTAAAGAGACAGGGTACCATGCATAAGCTAAAATATGGCCCTGAACATGAAAACAAAACACTGGAAATATTGCCGAAGGAAAAGTCACGAAATTTGGAGCCATTACCAGCGGTCATATCCCCCAACCCGGTCATTATCACGTAGTAAAATCCAGGCGTGACGTATTCCTATTGTTCCTGCACGACAATACTAGCCGGTAATGGCTTGTTGGACACAAACTCATCATTAACCAGCACAATAACTCATCGTTACGAACACAATAACTCATCGTTACCAATACAATGATATTAAACACAATTGCTGTCCATTATCAAGTAAACAAACAGTATTGTTATACCACGGCAATAGATTGTGAATTTTTATTGGTCGAGAAGCGTTCACGTGACATGCCACAAAAACGCATGTATCCGAGTGTGCCGATGTATGAGCATGGTATGAGTGATGTACGCTGAGTACGCGTGGTACATGAGTTCATGTACCCCACGGGGTACATGAACTTTCTTTTTCCAGGCCGCGGAATTTTTTTTTACACGCTAGCGCATAGCCTGGCCGGCCATTTCTGTGATAAATACCATGGAAGCGACTGATATTAGAGTCTAGCAACCTTTGACATGGGGCTGTGTTATATTAGCTGGTACTACGTAAATTGATGTATGTTCCTGTGCGATGTAAACAGGGAACAGTGAAGTTAGCACTTTCGGCAACGACTGACGACCGCCATTGTTGTTTACACCGGCTTTCGTTTATGCTGTTCGTCTGCTTTTTTTCTGTTCCAATTTTGCCTTATTTTCTCCGTAATCTCGGCAGACGACAGCATTAAGTCACCTACAAAGAAGCGATTTCTGTCTCGTTCAAAAGAGAAGATCAGAAATTTGATTTTCGAGCAAGACAGCGCCAGTACGAAGACAAAACGGCACGGAACATAATCCATGATTTAAATAACAAACAATATGATTCTTGCCTGCTGTAATCTATTACCGTGGTATAACAAAACAATTGTTGCCTGCTGTGACATGGTCCATGGCGTTTTGTACACCCTCGGGGGCAAATGGCACCCTCGGCTTCGCCTCGGGTGCCATTTGCCCCCTCGGGTGTACAAAACGCCATGGACCATGTCACAGCAGGCAACAATTGTATACTGTATCACTGTGCCAACCAAATGAACATAATATGTGTCATAGAATGGATACTCTATATAGTTCACACTGCGGCATTGTGCGGTGTCGTCAATAAGCCACACCGCTGGCCCGTACGCAGGGGGGTGCGACGGGTACGTACACACCCCCCGAAATTACCAAAAGGTCTACAATTTCCGGTGTAAATAATGGTATTTTGATGTAGAAATAACGGTATTGGCACACACAAATGGACTTGGCTTAGGCGATAATGCCAACAACAAAAACCGCACCCCCATAACAAATCCTGCGTACGGGCCTGTGTGATTGGCAGTGCACTTAGCCTCATTGTACTCTGTCTTTGTTGTTCACATTCCCATTAACAATGGGAGTCTGGATTTTACATAGGCTAATAGCTTCGGAACACGTCAATACCACGCGATAATCAGTCTCGGCACTGCGCGCCTCGCCCGATTATCCTGCTGGTATTGGCGTGTTCCTCAGCCATTACCCTTTATGTAATGACCGGGTCCTCGCACTGTTATTCCCTACTTAATGTATACGAGTTGCCAAAATCGCGAACCGCTACACCGGTTACATGTAGTATTAAGTGTCTGCCCAATGTTACTGGTTAGTCTAGTACAGCGCCCACAATATAGTAAATGTCACCCAACGGCAAAACGCCCTACATGTATCTCCCAACGTTAACAAATCATTCAAAATGATCCAGATTTCTGATCTGGATCCAGATCAATCTGAACATTTAAGCTATTTACCCACCAACTTGCACCAAGTTTCGTTCGCACTCTTATTCAGACTAAAGCCCTGTTCGCACTGGCCTTTTTTTGATAAAACTTACCGAGACGATGGGTACTTTTCCCATTTTAAGTCCAGTGCGGACAGCCTAGGACGTTTTCCTCTCGGTTACTTTTCCCGAGTCCAGTGGTTACTTTTACCGTCCAACTGCTGCCCTGTTCGCACTGGACTTTTTTTGATAAAACTTACCGAGACGATGGGTACTTTTCCCATTTTAAGTCCAGTGCGGACAGCCTAGGACGTTTTCCTCTCGGTTACTTTTCCCGAGTCCAGTGGTTACTTTTACCGGCCAACTGTTGCCCGGGAAAACTTCCCAGGTAACTTTTCCCTAGACGATAAGTCCAGTGTGAACAGCGCGAGTCGGTAAAAGCGTCTCAGGAAAACGTACATCCGGCCCCCTACTGCGAATTCCTGCTACAACAAGACACCGCACATGCGCTCTTTGCATTGTTTACGTGCGCGCGCTGATGCATGCACATCGCATTGTGATCACACGAGTCATTATAATGACAGCTCGGCTACTTTTCCCGCGGTCTTGGTAAAATTGTTTCGTGTCGAAAGTCCAAGTGCGAACAGTGGAAACATTTGACCATTTTTTTATTTTACCATCGTCTCAGTAAAACCTTCCCCCCAGTCCAGTGCGAACACGGCTCAAAAAGGTAAAGTACTCATTCTTGTACTCATATATTCATACTCGCACTCCTGAAAATGTACTCAACTGCCATTTACTCGATTTGGGGTTCTAACAACAAATCGTGGGTATTGACTCCGATCCAAACATGAAGATTTTTGATAGCGTAAAATAACCTTGCACGTACACAATGTACACGTTATGTATTAATACTGGGGGGAAGGTATCGCCTAATTACACTTCCACCATGCGGCACCTGCTCTCGGAAATCAGAAAGATGGACTTAAAATGTCCCCCTCTTGGAATCTCTCACGACATCTCTCCCCTATCCCTCTCCAAACACCCCCTTCACCCCCCCCCCCCCCCCCCTCCCCACAAAAAAAAAAAAAAAAAAAAAAAAAAAAAGCCAAAGTAATTTGATCTTTACCCATCTATCAACTCGCTCACAATTACGAACAGGTTGAAACAGAAACCAACAAGATGCTGGTTACAGATAAGAAGAGGGACGACGACTTTTAGGGGGAAAATGTACTTTGATATTTTGTTTTATCCCCCCCCCCCCCCCTCCCATTGCACTATTTTCTGTGTTAATCCTTGCAGGGCGTTGCTCGAATAGACATTGGGGAGAGTGCAGGGCTTTACGCTTTATGGAAAGCTGAAAGCTGTGGAAGTTGTGGTCGCCAAAGGACGGCTGAGGGCTGAGGGCAAAAAGGGGAAACAGTGGACCAGGGTGGAGTTGTTGATTGTGGGTTGATTGTTGTACGGAGCAAGTCTGGGATAACACGGCAATATCAAGGTTTATAGGGTTGTATCAAATTCAGCAGCATGAGCAATGTTTAACAGTTGGCTGTACCGGTATGATGTTGCCAAAATGGGAACAAGTGATCCGCAGATCGCGTGTGTTGCCTCTTCATGCGGTTGATCCCAATTAGTTGTTGACTTCTTAGTAAAAAAAGATCAAATTTTGAGTTTTATTAAACGCCAACCTCAAATAACCCCCTAGACGGCCTTTGACCTCCAATTTTGGATGAGTTGTGATAAACCCCAATAAAACTATATTGGCAAAGAAACGTTTGAAAGCATATTTGAATAACCTCCAATAACCCCTACATGTACACGACCTGTGACCTCAGTAATCAGAAATGTGTCTTCCCACCCAAGGGCCACTGCATCAAAGTTGTTATCAAAAACCAATAAGCTTACAAATGTCATAAACTTTCTCCCCAAAAGTTTAACCTGAAACGCATAGTCATACCGGGATACGGAGATTACATTGGCATACAGAATTTAGGACTGGTCCCGTTAACCAGTTCGCGGCGGGATTAGTTTAACATCACCGAGCCGAGGCGCAGGAGTATTTTTTTACGAAACTTGATCCGAGGCGGGTTCAGGTCGATGGTATCGGGAAGCAGACCCACGCATTTCCGGCCTTGCTCGCTGCCGACAGACATTTCCGGCCTTGCTCGTGACGTGTTTATGCGTCATCTGATTTGAATCTGGGGGAAAACTTTGCGTGCATAGTATACGTCCTCCGGTTAAATGGTATTTACTATAAAATACAAACCCCCAAATCTACCCACTCCTGGTAAATTCAAACAATTACCAATTGTGTATCCTACAGTACCTTTATATCCACCCGTTTTTGATAATTCAAGCAATTACCAATAGTGTACCCTACCTTTACATCCACCCATTCCTGATAATTCAAGCAATTACCAATGGTGTATCCTACCTTTACATCCACCCATTCCTGACAATTCAAGCAATTACCAATGGTGTATCCTACAATTAAGGTTCCGAGTAAAAGCATACTAGGGGTTAGAGTTAATGTGTACTTAAATCTAAATTGTATTAATATTATTCCCATTTTCAATCAAAGGCAAAATTAATAATAAAAAGTAAATTATATATCCGTTAAGACATCGCAGCGAATTGTACCCCAAGATGCCATTCACCCCATTCCTCCCTCCAACTCGTCAATTAACAGTCCTTATAACAAAAAAAGTTCCCCGTATTATCCTGAAGTGTTTACCCATCTACCATGTTTTCACGTCTCGTCTGGGCACTCCCATATTCCCGACATCCTGGGCGGTTTGTAATAGTCGGTCACATCGTGATAACAACCTTTCTCCCTACAGGTCCAGATATATTGCGTCTAACAGGAAGACCGTGTTTAGCATTTAATTTGTAATAATTCCGATAAACCTTCTCGAACGCTCCCAAAGGATGATCGACGAAACATTTGCAGGGATTTCTCCCCCCCCTACCCCCCCCCCCCCCCCTTTCCACCTTAAACTTGAACGTCCGACTGATTGACAGAATTAGTTTCATGATTTTTTTCTTTTTCTTCTTTTTTCTTGGTCTCTGCCCGGTGACGGAGGAAACAAATCATTTTTTATCGACCCGTGATGGGCAGCTGATAAGAAGGCAAGCTCAGGAAAAGGGAGTTGAAACGGTCGTGCCACACCTCTAAGAGCCCAGGGATGACAAGTGGAGGGGAGGGAGAGTAAGAAAGAAAAAAAAAAGTAAAAGAAAAAAAAAATTAAAAAAGAAAAAAGAAAAAAGAAAAAAAAAATAAAGAAAAAAGAAAAAAGAAAAAGAAAAAAAAGAAAAAAAAGAATTGGGCCAGTTGTGGGGTTTTCTCTCTGTCATTAGAGAGGATGTCTTGCGGCTTTCTGTGCCAACGACTTTTACTGATTATTTCCGATACGGAGAAGAGAGTATCAGGTGCAACCGCAAACTGATTCATCGGGTTTTCAAAGAGTACGAATAAGCCAGTTCCGTATCCCAACCACACATGGGTACACGTACATGTATGTGCACAAGTATGACGATTGGACGAATTGATTTGACTAGAGCTACATGTACATTGTAGGTCATAATTGCCTTCCTCAGTCAGCACTTCAAGCCATTTAACCTGCCACTGCCATCAAAACACATTTTGTATTATTGGCAACAAAAAGTAACAAAATTTGCCAGCTTTCTTGGATGCCCACACATACGGTACATGTGACCGTCCACGACGAAAGGGCTGTCAAGTAGGCATCTTGACAATTTGAGATATTTAGAGAAATAAAATCTACAAGAAATAAGTTTTAAAAATATGTATTACAAGACATAGTTGGTATTTATGTTAGCTACAACGAGTAACACTGAATATGTTTTTTACTGTTTTTCACATATTTTAATGTTCCTTTTCTCAAAATAAGCTCTGGCGACTTTACAGTCCTTTTGTCGTGAATGGTTACATACTGGTATGTAAGCAAAGTATTTACACAGGTACACAGCAAACCTTTTAACAAAGGTGCAGCCAACCTTCTCAAATCATACTGAAAAGTTAAAATCCTATTATTTTAAAAGCAGGTAAACCTGTTTCTCGTCGGATGCCATATACAATGTATACACGTACATTTTCTCCTGAATTAAAAAAAAATGAATGGATGGATAAACACGTCACGAGCAAGGCCAGAGATAACTTTCAGCGAACGACTTTCAGCCGAAAATATCAGGGTGTGCTACCCACAGATGCCGACCTGAACCGATCTCGGATCGAGGTTCGTGAAAAAACAATCCCGCGCCTGGGCCCCGGTCAATGTCAAAAACTTGCTCCAAATAGACGGTTTTAAAAGTGTATTTCAAGCTATGATGTCATACAACCAACACCCGATTGGTCACTCTCAGTCATGGGTGCATGGAGCTGCTGGGCGGAGTCACCTGAAAGCATGCCAGCAGATTGAGGTTTTTGTCCCTCTTCACCTAAAGGCGTTACGCGGTCATGTCTTACGCCACGCAAACATGCGTGATCAATCATTCGCAGTCAACACCGCAGGCGCGCACCACCCGCTCTCACTCCGCACGCGGGCAGACTTGGAATATTTTCTGTAACCACACCGGCCCAGGTGCAGAAAGCCGCACAAATGTATACCTACATGTTCAGTAGATCGTTACAACACGCCTTGGACGGGGAAGAGCCAGCCGTGCTACACATTAAAGCGGTTAAAATGACGAGCTTGCCCACATAACCTCGGAGGAGGAAATTGAATCCATTGCTCCCTAGGCAGAGCCCCCGTCTTGCTACACCCAGGCCAAGCTGCCTTTTGTTCAAAACAAAAACCGAAACATATCAAAATGGGCAGAGCAGAGTGTTGTTCGGCAAGGCGTACAAAACGGAACATTTCAGATTCTTGTTTTGATTTTTATATCTATTTTACGTCAACAGCGAGAAAAACATCATCATCGGCAAGAAACAGAGGAAGAGACAGGCCCCCCAAAAACGCTCCTAAAACCACACATCAACAAATATAAACAGTAATGGCCTGCATCCTGTACAATGTATACGTTGTAAAAACATCGCAGGCCGATGCTGTGCACATCTATTTTTGTTTGTAGCTCACGAGAGCACAGTTAACATGAAACGTTGCACTACAAGGCCAAATGTTCATGTTGTCGTCATGCATAGTGCGCACTGCGGGATGCGCACAAATTAAAGGGATCGTATACGTTTGGTAATTACTCCAAAAATTAATGGCAATACAAAATTACTTGGTAAGAAGTACAGCAGCTTTGGATAGTATAATGCATTTTTAGAAACTTTTCACTTCGAAGTACAGCGGTTACGGAAAAAGATATCACTTTTTATCTCCAACAAATTTGAATCTGAGAAGCGTTACTGCAGTGACGTTTCTCAGATTGTGTATTCCAATGCAGATTGTTCTTCCTGCGTGGACATAACCTCTCCAGATTTTCGGCAATATCTCAAAATCGCTACCACCTTTGGAAATGAAATTGTTACAGGTTAGTTTTATGGTATATATCTAGAACTATATAGGATTGAAACAAACAGTGGGTTCCAATTACCAAACGTATACGATCCCTTTAATGTAGTTGATCGATAAGCAACACGCATTTATCCTTGTATAATAATGTAGTGCTATACCACGTTACACCGGTAATGTTATACAAAGTGTCAAAGCTCTACACATACTGTATTATTACTACCCCGGTCATTGGGCCTACGAAACATTCCCAGATACCATCTCAGCTTTCTTGGGAGTATACAGCTCGATGATGCCATTTCGGCGCAAAGCAGCTAAAATCAACCACAATACCCATCTCTGACCTCAGAGTACAACCGTTTATACTCCTGGATGGGGAGAAGCAATGAGTGAAAAAGTGCCTTGCTTTAGGGCACACGTACCGTAGTCGCAGGCCGGACTCGAACCCGCAACTTTACCCTGCAGATTACAAATACAATGCTCCAGACCAGTGTTGTAGTCAAGACCCTTATGTCCGAGACCGAGGTTTTTGAGACAGAGACCAACACTTCCGAGACAGACACTTTTGAAGTCCGAGACCGAGACCACAACTTCCGAGACCGAGACCAAAAATGAAGACAAATGTCTGGTGTTTAGGTCATTACCAAATCTAAATACCGGAACCAGTCTATGGCCAACATATAGTGTTCAGGTCGACTTCATGAAAGTAGATTTCACAGTTCAATCAAATTGTCTTAAAAAATTGCTGAAAACAACATTCATTATCACAATTAGGTACATATCTGACAATGATGTTTCTTTGTTTTTCGGCTGGAATTTGCCACGGCGAGTCACGGCGCAAGTGGGTCAAACTAGCAGGGCGACGTCCACTCGCCACGTCTTCATAAAAAGGAGTCGCCGAGCGGAGACAATCAATAACGTCTCCCTACACCGATCCCAATGTGTTTTTGCCTTCCCCGCGTTACCTCTTTACCGTGAACTTTCAAAGCCGACTTGTCTAGCCACAACATCCTCGCATGTCAGAGGAGGAGGACCGCAAAGGGTCAAATATGCTCTTCCTCCTTTCATAGTCCCTATTTTTGTGTGTGTGCGTCTCTTTGTCAGGGGTTGAAGGAGAGGCAAGGAACGGTCGGGAAGGGGGAACGGAGGGCAAAAGTTAAGAGTTATCTGCACTTTTCCCCCCTCCTCAAAGCTGAAATCTTGATCAATTTTCTAGGCGGATACACTGCGGGAAAACACTTCCATTGCAATTTACCAAACAGGATGAGGAATTTAAGTTGGGATCTCTGCCTGTCGGTGATCAAGGGCGGGGCCATTTCTTCTTTTTTTCTTTTTTGGCCAGCGAAGAAAAAAAATATTCACAATTTCTTACTTAGAGTATTAGAGTACTAGAGTATTTTGAGCCCTACATGCCGATAAAATTTATCGTTAACTGCGGCGCCGAAACACTTCGCTAATGCCTTTATAATCCATACGAGAAACAGGTGGTCTTGTTGAAAAACATTAACGTAGCCATTTCGGATATTTGTCCGCAATGTGTTATTTTTAACGGCGAGACCTTGAAGCAACCATAAACATGTCTTACATGGTTGTGAATTTTAAGATTCAAGATGTATTTTAAGATTGGTGCATACGTGTACGGTATAAAGTGTAAGCGTCCAAATCAAAATAAGCAAAGTGCACACAAAATACATATTTATCACAACTTGTTAATACATACATAAACTTCTCTCAAGATAATTGTCAGACCTTTTATTAAACCCTAAACCCCTCGAGTACATTTACTAGAAAGTATCCTGAATCCGCCAAAGTCCACCTATACAGTATGCACATGAAAGTTGGTGTTGGCGACTGTTCAATATGGAGGTATCCTGAATCCATCAAAATCTATCGCTAGGTTTACAATCCTCAATCCATCAGATTCTACTAGAATTCAATATTCTATTCAACAAACTCCTCCCAAACAAGAAATGGATTTTGATGGTTTGAAAGTATCCTGAATCCGCCAAAGTCCACCAATATGCACACGAAAGTTGATGTTGGTGACTGTTCAATATGGAGGTATCCTGGATCCATCAAAATCTTTTCAGTACCGCTAAGGCTTACGATCCTCATACCAGTATTCAATATGGAGTACATGTATCCGGAAACCACCAAACAAATGCCTCCAAAACAAGAAATAAATTTTGATGGGTTTGGAGAAGTTGGAGGAGGGGGATAGGGTGGCGAATTGTTTTTCATGAATTATTCAGTAGTTTGGATGAGAAGTTATGTTTATTCATCGGAATAAAACATGACGTCACAGCATTGTTGTTATTTAGTTAACAAGTTACATTAAATAACTTTAAGGAACAGCTGTTGTCGAGCTGCTATACGTAGTGTAGTGGATAGTGGAAAAATTCCCTGGTTCGAATCCTGCTGTACAGGTAGGTCACCTCGTTTTTCCTAGTCAAATTGATATCTTTGGAGTATTTTTAATTCATGGGGAAAAAAGAGACCTAGAACCTAAGTGTTGTACAGTGATCAATGCAATACTGAATAATTCATGAAATCTGCTCGAAAGGTTCAGGAAAAAAAAATCGCGGAAGAGGGGGGGGGGGGGGGGGGGGGGAGGGGGGAGGGGGGGAGGGGGGGGGAGGGGAGGGGAGGGCATACAGTACATGCATACATACATGTAAATCCCAAAGGAAGTGTCAGACCTGGCAAACAAAAACAGAGCCAAAAGAAACTGGGTGTTAACCTTTGAAGGTGGTTTAGTTAAATTTCAAGACAATTTTGCCGGAAAACATATCTGGGCCAACCGGAAAAAGTTGGTGTTTCCACTAAGGACCCCCTTTTCGTGTTTTTGGTTTTGTTTTTAAAGACAAATAAATCATTTTTTCTGGGTGATCTAGTTTCAAATTTAGCTTTGGGATTCTCAAAGCAAACGCAACAATGAAGCCATAGTTGCTTGCTAAATACCTCCCTTCCGAGTGGCGGGCTGTTGTGGCAGCACAACCCAAATTGAATTTCCTTCCCAGATTCCCATCGCGTGGTCAACACCCAAGATCTAAATCGATCCGCCTGCACTGTGCCTCTCCCCACTTCTCGTGAGGACAGTGATTTGGGGGGGGGGGGGGGGGGGAAGTGGGGAAAAGGCGGGAGAGAAGAGTCAGTACGAGTCATTTCCATAATCCGTGATTGACAGATTATCCAATATACGTATCATATGACAATCATATTTTGTCGTACAAATACACTTTACAGGGACTATAGTGGCATGCTTTAATATAGTCCAATCATTTGAGGTGTTTTTTTTTACCTGCTCCAGGAAAAAACCCGGGAAAAGTTGATAATTTTTTTTTTCCGATTGTGTTTTTTTCAAATTCTCTAGGTTCTCAGCTTGAAAATGATGTATCATTTTACAAACCAGTATGTACCGGTACATGTACCCCCACCCTATCTCCCCTGGGGAAAGGATTTAGTGATAAATCGTCCGCCTGTACTCGTCAACAATCAATGCTCGCTAACAATCACTACTCGCGAGTAATTATTGCTACTCAGGCTGGCACGAGTACTCCAACAGTTGCAAAACAGCGAGTACAGTAGTTTAACAAGAAGTAAAAACTAATTACGAGTAATGGCATAATCGAGTTACTCCCCCAGCACTAGTCCTAGTCATTAATTTGGGGTACAGGACACTTTACTACAAAAAACTACACAATTATCATGGGCCAGTGTAGTAAAAGTACTGCATACGAGTTCACACAAGTAGTATTTTGTAAGTATTACGTACATGAAGGTGACGTTAGTATACACCATTTGCAGATATCGAAAATCTTTACTACCGAAATATTAAGAAATACATTGCATCTTATTTGAAAAGTAAATAACGATTGTCGGCATCCAGCCATTTGTGTAGATACATGTATCCTGTAATTGTTCAAATAAAAATTGAATTTTATCTTTTTTCGATCGCCGGATGGTGATCGCGAACAAAAACAAGAACATATGTGACCTGTTCCCACGAAACCCGGACAAAGTCGCACAATGTGTTTTGTCACAATGTACTCCTGAAGTCATTTCGGGATGGATTTTACCATTTTGAGGTTTTAGGTTTTCCTAAGTCACTCACTATTAATCTACAATCTCCTCAAATTTGAACAAAATCCGTCTACCAGAAGTGTGTTTTTTGTCAATTTTGTGAAACATTTGTGTATAGAAATAATACGCTTTTCTAAACTTCAAAGCTGTTTATCTCATAATTAGGTTGTCAGGGTTTTATCACTAAATCCAGACCCCAGGGAAGATAGGGTGGGGGTACATACATGTATGTAAATGATACATCGTTTTAAAGCTGAGAACCTAGAGAATTTGAAAAAAGCAAAATCTGAAAAACTAAAAAGTTGACTTTGTCCGGGTTTCGTTGGAACAGGTCACATATACAAGAACCACTGCCCGACACCGTTTGAAATCCAGGATTGTAAAACTTCGGACGGGTCAGTTAAACGATACTATAAAATAAACCCCCCCCCCCCCCCCTCCTCCGAAATCCACTCATTCGTGATCATTCTAGCAATTACCAACGGTGTATCCCACCTTTAAGCTCTGGAATTAGGGCACCCTCCCTCAAATCAATATTTACTAACATGCCCATACTACTAGAACCGCTGTCAAGTTGACAAGGAGAAAACAGCTGTTTGCCAAAAATTTTCCCGGACTTCCCTTCCGAACAAGATTAGCCACCAATTATGTCCAAAACCCTAGCAGCAAGACAAAACCAAGTTTATACACACTGCTTTCAAGAAACAGAGGCCCTGCCTACAAGAACATGTAGCTTCCGTAAGGATAAAAACCAAAGGATTTTCCAAGATTTCCTTTCCCCAAAACTTGTCCCCTCCCTTTTTAGTTTTTTGACCGGCTTCGCCTCTCTTAATTCCCCTTCCTATCTTCACTACAATCCATCGTTTGATAGGACCATCGCATCTCTCTCTTACCCCACCCCTTCCCTTCCCTCCCCTCCCCTCCCAAGACTTAAAAACCACTGTTTCCCACGATTTGAGTGCCGGAGTCTCGGAGCCCAGGACTCTGCAGGGCTGGGGTAGTAAAGGCGACAGGAAATTAAGGATTTTTTTTAAGAGAGGTTGATCTTTGGAGAAAATCTCCAGGATTTGACCTCCGGGTCATACAGTCAATAAGAAGAGGAAATCCCCTAGGATCTACAGGTAAGGAAAACACTAAAAGAAGAAATTGTCTTTAACTTAAGTGAGGCTCTAGAAAAAGAGAATACATTTTTTTTAAACATCTAAATGACAAATGTGACCTGTCACCACAAAATTAGAGTAAAGTCGCACAATGTGATTCACAGGGCCATCCAAAGTCAAAATATGAAGGTGTGGTCAATTTTAAGATTTTGCATAATTTAGAAAAGCCCAAGTCCTCCTCTGCATATTCCCATTTTTTGAGTGAGATCAGATGATTGAAAACCTCTTAAATTACGCGATTTTGCGTAGTGTTTGCGTAGTTAGTGTTTGGATTAAAGTCCAATAGTGGTCTAATTAACACGGTAATTAAATATGCAAATCAGGTCCTCGTAAGTATCCCGTGTTTTCGAAATTTTGATATTTTGCTGTTTATACAATAGTTTTTATGTGTAGAAAATTTCAAGAAGAAATACTTATTAGAACATAGCTGTTGCTATGCTCAACCGAACCTTACTTGTACTGTTTTGTAATCTTTTGCGTGTTTTGTTTAAGATGTTTAAAGTAAAGTTTTCTCACAAACACGTTTTGTGAAACCCATGACTTTCTAGAGCGGTGTAAAAAGTATTTATCGCAAAACCCCCAAGTGTTATGTACCATTGGAAAGCTCTCTTTCTCAAGAATTTGAAAATACCAATATCTCAATTTTCAATTTTTTCGACTTTACTCTCATTTTGTGGTGATACTGTAGGTCACAAATGTTACCATCCACGACAAAAGGGCTGTAAAGTCGCCAGAGCTTATTTTGAGAAAAAGACCATTAAAATATGTTAAAAACAATAACAAACAAAGAATGTTCATATTCAGTGTTACTTGTTGTAGCTAACCATAAATACCAACTATGTCTTGTAATACATCATTTTAAAGGTTATTTCTTGTAGATGTAATTTCTCTAAATATATCAAAACGTCAAGATGCCTACTTTACAGCCCTTTCGTCGTGGACGGTCACAAATGGGAGACAAATATTAACTATTTTTGTGTTTACAATGTGCCAACAAATTGTTAGACAATAATAAAGACACGAGCATTAGCCAGTTCGCGCTGGGATTATTTTAACATCTCCGAGCCGAGGGGCGGAATTATTCTTAACGAAACTCGATCCGAAGCTTGTTCAGGCCGATTGTGCCGGGAAGCACACCCATGCATTTACGGTTTTGCTCGCTGCCGACAGACATTTTCGGCCTTGCTCGTGGCGTGTTTATGCGTCATCCGTTTTGAATCTGGGAAAAAACTTTGCCTTTATATACGTCATCCGGCGCGAACTGGTTAACTGCATAAAAGGCAACTACGGTATGTATACCTAAGGTACATCAATTCCAACCTCCAGCTTTATTGATTTTCTTATTTTGTTCCATCTTTCTTCTTCCTAGCCTTTTACCTAGAGTGGTTTTATAGCCTTGCTTGGGGTGACTTTGCATTAAAAAAAAAAAACTGCAGTTGTGTACATTTTATGAGGAGGGCTGTAGTTAAACAGTCGTGACGCATAACGGTACCTGTAGATTATGTAAGATCAATGCAACTATAGTGATAACCCTCCTAAATCCTTAGAATTACTTCAGGGGGATTTTAGAGGATCTTGCAGGATTGAGTACTAAAGGTAGAATCCCAGCTACATTTGATGTTGGACATGATGATGGTCCTTGAAAGTTTGAAAGCCGGTTCATAGCGAACGCGAACACAAATTTGTAATTATGGTTGATTATTGAGCTTATTGAGCCAGCTACCACATGAGGTTCAGTCTGTTCAGTCCATTTCAGGTTTTTAAGAATAAGCTTAAGACTTTTCTTTTTTACAAAGGCACTCGTGTAAGATTTTATTATTGTTTATTTTACATTTTGGTTTTATTTCGAAATCATCGCTTGACATAACTTTTTAAAATGATTAATATTTTTATATTATAAGACTAATGTTTTCTTTTAACCAGTTCATGCCGGACGACGAATATAAACGCTAAGTTTTTCCCAGATTCAAAACGGATGACGCAAAAACACGCAACGAGCAAGGCCGGAAATGTCTTTCAGCAGAGAGCATGGCCGGAAATGCGTGGGTGTGCTTCCCGGTACTGGTGGCCTGAACCTGCTTCAGATCGAGTTTCGTTTAAAATAATCCCGCACGTCGGCTCGGTAATGTTAAAATAATCCCGGCGCGAACTGGTTAATTAGTATTTTAAAGATTTGTACAATTTTTGGGGTTTGTAATGCGCATTACCATTTTATAGTATCTGCGCAAATTACACACAATTAATATTATTATTATATATTATGTTAGGGCAAGGCTTTGCGCCGCAATTTTGCGCCACAATTTTGCAAACACTTAAACACATTTCAAAATTATTGCGCTAGATATCGTGTGATTGTTCCAAAAAATGTTTTAAAAATCCGGACGGCGATCATACAAAAACAAGAACAACCTTGAGCTCCACTGGCTCCCAATTTCGGAACGCGTCAAGTTTAAGATTTTGCTCATTGTTTTCAAAACTATGAATAATCAAGGCCCGGCGTATCTGTCTGAGTTGATCTCCTTGTATGCTCCTCCCCGAGTTCTTCGCTCAGGGCACAAACGCCTGCTGAGAACCGTCAAGAGCAGGACAGCAGTATTACGGTTCCCGGGCTTTCTCTACTGCAGCTCCATTACTATGGAATCGGTTGCCAGACAACTTGCGATTCTTGTGTAATGTGGACGATTTTAAAACTGGATTAAAAACGTTCCTTTTTAGCTTGTACTTTGAATAATGATTTAATTTCAATAATTATTTTTAGCTCGTATTGTAATTTAAATGATTTGTTGTAGTTTCTTAAGAATTATTTACTTTTTATTATTGTACAGAGTGCTGAGGCGCATGTGTAGTGCTCTTTAAATCAACATATATTATTATTATTACTTTTTATAAAAACTACTGCCCGACGCCGGTTGAAAACGAACGCCGTTTTTCGTGCTTTTCTCAGCATCCCTGATTGTAAAACTTCGGACAGGTCAGTTAAACGATATTTACTATAAAATAAAAAACCCCAAATCTACCAGTTCGTGACCATTCAAGCAATTACCAATGGTGTATTCTACCTTTAAAGCTCATGTGATGTATAATTGTTTGTGACTGGTATTTAATAGCTGTTGTTAGCTTGAAATCACATGGAATTTGGGCTCCTAATCTAATTTAGCAAAGCAAGTTTTTTTTTTTTTTTTAAATACTAGTGTCTGTGCTCTATGAAATTGGCCCTAGCTGGGCCCTAAATTTTAGAAGTGCATGGAGAAAACTGCAAGATAAAAAGGTAAATGTGACCCAGCACGAGTAAATGAGACACTTTGCGGCAAAAATAAAAGCTTGTTTAGCTTTAAATGATGAAATCAAAATCTCAATTTTCATTTTTGCCGCAAAGTGTCTCATTTACTCGTGCTGGGTCACAAATTACACGCACATGTACTCGGATTTATACACTTAACATATTTTGTTTTAAACAGCTTATAAATGTTGTTGGATGTAAACGACATCCACTATTCCCTTCAAAATGTGCCTTAAAAGCAAAGTGGATCTCTGTCCGACACATTAGAGACAAGACATTCTGTCGGCAAGCTTTATAGCCTACCAATTTGGAAGAGAAAAAAAACGAAATAAAAAAAATCAATTCTTGTTAAAGTCTGTTAACTGTCTCCGCCTCAGTGTCTGCCCAAGAATCGTTACCTATTTCCTTCGATAATACGAACAGGAAAAGAAAAAAAACACCTCTTAATTTGAGATGTCTTCTTCAGTTTTGATGACGGAAGGCGGAATATATAACAGGATGCTGATAAATGCACCGTCAATTACCAAAGCTTTCCACAGACATAAACATTGACACGACCATTGGTTCATAAACACCAGTCGAATCAATCAATTCCACCGGCCCACTCGCGCCCGCCATGTTCTGGGATCTAATCACAAACAGAGCCGGCCACATTTACGGTATATGCACCGGTACATTATGTATACTGACATCTTGCCATCAATCTATTTCTTATCAAAGTTCTTGAATTGAAGCGACCAGTCCGTCTACAAATTATGTACAGTACATGTACCGACCGTTGCAGTATGGCCGGAGCAATTTTTTTATTTTTGAGGCTGCTTGGTTCATTTTGCTAGTATAACTCTTAACCCTCCCTCTATGAGGACAGATCACTGCATGGCAGTAGTACATGCCAATTCCCGTCAGCTTTGTGCACTGGAGGACTATACACAGGTTTTGGGGGTGGTGTTGGGTTTTTTTGGGGGGAGGGGGTCCATGTTGAAGTGTGCTGGAGGAATTAAACAGGAGCAAGTGTTAAAGAGAGGTTCATGCAGGGTTGTAGTCGAGTCCCTGCAAGTCCGTTCACACTTGTCCTTTCGTGAAGCCAGTCACAAGTCCCTTCATAAAGGCAGTCACAAGTAAACTGGATGAACAATGACAAAGGAATGCTTTTGTCAAAGCTGATTTGAATAGTTTGTGATTTGAATTGGTACTGAAGGACTTGTGACGGACTTGCAGGGACTTGTAGGGACTTGTGATAGACTCGACTACATCCCTGGGTTCATGTACTGGCCCCAGACACCCCAATCCTTCAATTCCAACTGCATTTAGAATCAAGGGCCAATTTCATAGAGCTGCTAAGCACAAATATTTGCTAAGCACAAATATTTGCTTAGCACAAAAATTTGCTTAGCACAAAAATTTGCTTAGCACAAACAAGTCTTGCTCATTAAAAACAGGTTACCAGCCAACAATTATACATGTTTTTCATGCTAAGCAAATAAACCAGCTGATTATTAATCCAAAACAATAAAGATCATGAAAAAATTTGGTCTGTAACCTTTTTTTTTGCCAAGGACAATTGTTTATGCTAAGCAATTTTGTGTGCTTAGCAGCTCTATAAAATTGGCCCCAGTTGGGAGTGAGTAGGCCTTATTGTACTACATGTACAGTATTGATGACAGGGTCAGGGACTACCACCATAATCAGATTCTAACAGTCTGGGCATTTGTGACCCGCTCCATCAAAATCAGGAATAAGTCTCGAAATGACTTTTTGAGATTTACACATGGCGAGAAAGGGAATTGTATAAGCTTTCTAATGATACCCATCGCAAGTGTGTATCTTCTTAGGTTAACGAGTTATGATCTGATGAAGATGACATGTGTATTTTTTTATTTGCCGAATCCACATTCCGAGAAAAAACAGCTTTGAAATAAACAAAATTGACCAAAATCATACGGACGGCGCACACAAATCCTCTTCATTTTCATTGATCGTTTTTACATACAAGACATTAATGACAATAATCTGTGATAAATACACTTCCTAAAAAAAACAATGTTCAGAAAAAGGACTTGGTCACGATTTTCACCTATGCGTTCACTTCAACGGCCGATTGCGTAAAACGGCCCCAGCGACTTATTCCTGATTACGATGGAGCGGGTCACATATGTGTTGCAAGGTGGTGTTGAAGAGTGAGGAAGGTTCCGATAATAAATCTCTCATCGAGTAAGGTTCACAGATAAAGATTAATATCCACACATGTACATGCACTTTCTTTTTCAGAATGAAATGGAATCTTCCCCCATTTCCCTACAATTGTAGCCTGCAGCTTACCAGCCGACAGAGTTATAGGAACAGCGCATGTGAGTCACTGGCGTACGCAGTATCAGCTTCAATTACACTGCCTAATGTGATAAACAGTTTCTGGTATTAGAGGAAGGAAAACGCCCCGACCCGATATCGCGATACGGTAATCGCGGTCTCGTGCCTCAAGATATTGGTGGTGGGAAAAGAGAGGTAGCAATCTGTCTATTCCCCGTGGGGTTTTGGTTTTCCCCATCATCTGATTGGTCAGTTGCATGCATATATGGTCGGACAAAATACCATGCACGGCCGCCACCTTTTTTCCCAACACGGTAAAAGTTCTCGTCCGATTTACTTCTTTTCTCTCCATTTTGTACTCCTTCCATCCGTTCTCGCGATCCTTCACTTCATTCCTACTCAGTTATTTAATCATCGATGTGTCTTATTTCGGATTGGAACCTGCGCCGTTCTGAAGACTTCAGAGTAATTTCATGGCATTCTTGCCGGGAAGAGTCGATTTGAAATATTAAAAAAACGTCCTATTGAATGAAGGCGAGGTCAGTGAAGGTCAAATGAATATTTAAATATTCAGGTCGAATACATTGAGGGGGTTCCGGTATCTTATTTGTTGCAACTTGTCGCTCAAAATGTCGATGCATGTGGCTGATCTGTAGGAAATGACGTCATTTGAGATAAACCTAGTAAGTGCAACAGTAATGGAGGTTCATTTCAGAAAAAAGGCCATCAACGCATTTTGTCTGTGCCTAAACAAAATAGCAGACTCTAGCAGCAACTTACCTCTTGAAGCTTCGCCTTGATATCATCCAATGCAAGTGGCTTTTTCTTGCCTTTGGGCTTTACCTGAATAAAATAAATGAAATAAAGAACCAATCACAGTCTAAGGTACATGTACTTCAACATTCATTTTCAAGAAAACTTGAATCCTTGACCATGATTGGTCAATCCATGGCAACGAACCCAGGTTACATGTATGTGTACACCACATTCCATACTGCACTCTCTCTGTCAAGATTGCGCATGCCCTTCCTAGTTTGCGCGTGCTCTTCCAAGATTGCGCATGCCCTTCCAAGATTGCGCATGCCCTTCCTAGATTGCGCATGCCCTTCCTAGATTGCGCATGCCCTTCCTAGATTGCGCATGCCCTTCCTAGATTGCGCATGCCCTTCCTAGATTGCGCATGCCCTTCCTAGATTGCGCATGCCCTTCCTAGATTGCGCATGCCCTTCCTAGATTGCGCATGCCCTTCCTAGATTGCGCATGCCCTTCCTAGATTGCGCATGCCCTTCCTAGATTGCGCATGCCCTTCCTAGATTGCGCATGCCCTTCCTAGATTGCGCATGCCCTTCCTAGATTGCGCATGCCCTTCCTAGATTGCGCATGCCCTTCCTAGATTGCGCATGCCCTTCCAAGGAAGCGCATGCCCTTCCAAGGAAGCGCATGCCCTTCCAAGGAAGCGCATGCCCTTCCAAGGAAGCGCATGCCCTTCCAAGGAAGCGCATGCTCTTCCAAGGAAGCGCATGCTCTTCCAAGGAAGCGCATGCTCTTCCAAGGAAGCGCATGCTCTTCCAAGGAAGCGCATGCTCTTCCAAGGAAGCGCATGCTCTTCCAAGGAAGCGCATGCTCTTCCAAGGAAGCGCATGCTCTTCCAAGGAAGCGCATGCTCTTCCAAGGAAGCGCATGCTCTTTCAAGGAAGCGCATGCTCTTTCAAGGAAGCGCATGCTCTTTCAAGGAAGCGCATGCTCTTTCAAGGAAGCGCATGCTCTTTCAAGGAAGCGCATGCTCTTTCAAGGAAGCGCATGCTCTTTCAAGGAAGCGCATGCTTTCTGCTGCATGCATATAATAGGAAAACAGCTAGAAAAAACAGTAAAGCTTGCTTGTTCAAACTTTATTGTGTTCCTAGTTTTCTTGCACTAGTAGAAAACAAAATGTCTAATCTGTTTACTGCAGATTAAGTTACAACATTTTGTTTAACTAGTTGGCATGACATTAAACATTTGGTGACTGCCAAGATGTCGGACATTTTGTACACCCATAACCAGTTCGCATCAGATGCCGCGTATACACACGCAGACTTTTTTGCGGGATTCAAAATGGATGATAGATATAACAACATCATGAGCAAGGCCGGAAATATCTGTCAACGACCGACTCGCAGTGAGCGAGGCCGGAAACATCAGGGTGTGCTACCCACAGATGCCAGCCTGAACCCGCCTCCGATCGAGGTTCATGACAAAAACTATCCAACGCCCCGGTTAATGTCAAAATAATCCCGCGTGAACAAGTTAAGATCGATCGAGGCATTCACCAATCAATGGTCGGCCACTGACTAACATTAGTCACATGCTATGCACTCAAACACTCGTACACAATAGCGTACACTCTTTGACACAACGCGGCAAGGCCACACAATATGCGAATCAGTTTGTGCTAGACAAACATCTCGAAACAACAGCTGCAATGGGCCCATGGCAATAGGTAGGAGGGAGTCGACCTGGACAAGAGGAAATTCCTGACGAAGAACACCGGCAGTGACTTGCGACTTGAAACTAAAAGGGGGGAAAAGGGGGGGGGGGGGGGGGGGGGGGGGAAGGGGGGGAAGGGATCAACAGGTACCGACTGGGAATCCAGGATGCTAGTGTCTCATCCCCGCCACACAAATGCTTCGCTTGTTTCACAAGCTTTAAATAGAACCAATGTTGCCATTCAAAATAGCTATTTTTAGGTGAGTGATGGGTGGTACCCTGAGAACTACCGACTTCGCTTCCCGGAACGAGCAGGCGTGTTTCAGATGTCGGGCTAAAGTTAGACCAGGCATTTCGTATAACGCCCAGTTACTATTTAAATTTGGGTCACGAAACGTCCGCATTTTCCAATTTTTTTTCCCCCGAGATATGTGACCCAGCACATGTAAATGAGACACTTTGAGGCAAAAATAAAATTTGAGATTTTGATTTCATCATTTAAAGCTAAACAAGCTTTAAATGATGAAATAAAAATCTAAATTTTTATTTTTGCCGCAAAGTGTCTCATTTACTCGTGATTTGATTTGAGATTGACTAAAGATCTTTCTATGAAGTTGGTTAAAATGTTGCAACACATGATCATTTTTGCATTTGCAAATAAATTTCTACATTTAATGATAGCTGCTGTTAACCAGTTTGCGCCGGGAGTATTTTAACATCACCGAGCCGAGGCGCAGGATTTTTTTGATTGAAATTAACCCAAGGCGGGTTCAGGCTGATGGTACCGGGAAGCACACCCACGCATTTCCGGCCTTGCTTGCTCATGGCGTGTTTATGCGTCATCCGTTTTGAATCGACGAACTGGTTTTAAAAACAAAACAAAATTCCCATAAATTTGCATTTAATTTCATCAATAAAGCTGATGAAGCTTGGACGTAAATTTTGTAATCGAATATTTTCAGTACATGCTTTTTCTGTGTCCCAGTGTGTAGTACATTACATTACGTGTAAAAAAAAATGGGGGAAAGATTTAGAGTTAATAGTGTAAAGAACCCAGATTCACTCCGTGATAATAATTTGGCTGGGGAAAATCTTGCCTTAGGCTCGGTCCATTAACCAGTTTTCGCAGGAGGACGTACCGGTATATATACACGCAAAGTTTTCCCCAGATTCAACACGGATGACGCAATAAACACGTCACGAGCAATAAACACGTCCCGAGCAATAATCCCACCCCTCAGCTCAGTGATGTTAAAATAATCCCGGCGCCAAACTGGTCAGGAACAGGATTTGAACCTACAAACCACAGATCACTACACTGTTGCCTCACTTAGTGTGCTACCCATTACCTGAAGTACATACATGTGTACAATACATTGAACACAGAAAAACAATCCCACCAAATTTAAACACGCAGATTTGATGTACATGGATTCACCAAATCTGTTTTCCCTGTGATGTCATCGATACTCGAGGTACCGTTAGGATACACCATTTGCAGATATATCAACAAATGTTACTACAAAATTATTAGGAAATATCTTACTTTTTTTTAAATAACGATTGTAGGCATCCAACAAAAAAACCAATTGCGCTAGATATCCTGTAATTGTTATGAAAAATTGAATATTATTTTTTTTAAATCACTATCGCCGGATGGCGATTGCGAAAAAAACAATAACAACATAAGAACAACTGCCTGACGCCGGTTAAAAACGAGCGCCGTTTTTCTTGCTTTTCTCAGCATCTATGATTGTAAAACTTCAGACAGGTCAGTTTACTATAAAATACAACCCCCAAACCCACCCATTCATGATAATTCAAGCAATTACCAGTGGCGTACACTATCTTTTAAGACATACATGTACATGCACATGGCGTTCTACCTACATGTACATGTAAATAGCGAGTACAAATGTCAGCACTTCGGGAAAAAACAACAATCGGAATCAATTTCCGATGAGCCCCGTCACTGTTATCACCTACTAATTTGCCAGTATATTTACCGACCGTAACCTTCCAAAGTCATCTTGCACATCCCCCGCTTTCACAAAAAACAAGGTGACACGGATCACCACACACCAATCGCGGCTGCGCAAAGCTTCACCCCAAAAAAATTACCACCTCGAGTGTTTACCAGTTTACGCACGCACGGCGTTCAGCCTTTGGTCACACGTCACACCCCCCCCCCCCCCCCACACCTCCTCGAAATCAGAGACACGTGCAAGAAAATCCGATCTGGTGCGTGGGCTAGAAATTGGAGCAGATAATGTCTTCCCGACACGAGGGTATCCCCGCAACTGTACAAGTATACGGCTGTTCCTCCCACTCCAAGTAATTAACGCCACTACAAAATCAATAGGACTCATTACGCAGTAAATTTCTTTAATCCTCGTTTGTTTTACTGTTTGTTTTACTGCGTGTTTGTGGTGTGGACTCGCACACAAGGCAGCCCACGCACCTTAAACAGAGAGAGAAGGTGGGAGGGGAGGGAGGGGGGGGGGGGGGAGGGAGGGGGGGGGGGGGGGGGGGGGGTTAACTGCTGCCCAACCAAGTTGAAGGTCTAAGTGTGAGGGTCCAAATGAGCGGGTGGCAACAGACGCAAATCTTCCGGAAAGAGCTTGTGAACCTTTTTTCAAGCTTGGAGGCCTGAAGACTTTTGACATTTACTGGAGAGGCTTAATGTCCTTCTGGCTGCCTACCCACACTTGACTACATGTAAGTAGGCTCCCTAGCTACGGTACATGTACATGTATTTGATGGTTCGGCCCGATACTAATAATATAATAATAATAATAATAATAATGGTATTATATTTTCTTTTTCTTAGGAAGCAGAGTTGTACATGTAGTTGAGTACTTTCCAAGTACCAGCTTAAAGGTAGGATACACCATTTGCAGATATCGACAAATTTATACTACCTAATTATTAGGAAATATCTTACTTATTTGAAGGTAAAAAATGATTGTAGGCATCTTATAGAAGGATTGCTCTAGATAATAATAATAATAATGTATTCTTAATATAGCGTTTAACATACAAATCTCAAAACGCTTTACAAAATATAAAAATTACATATAAAGTAAACCAATTAGTTAAAAAGTAGATTTAAAAAGTAGTTCAGTTAACAATGATGTCTTTTAAAAAGATAGGTCTTAAGATGCGATATATCTTGTAATTGTTCCGAAAAATAACGATTGCCGGACGGCAATCGCGAAAAAACAAAAAGAACAACATAAGAACCACTGCCTGCCGCCAATTGAAAACGAACGCAGTTTTTCTTGCTTTTCTCATCATCCATGATCGTAAAACTTCAAACCGGTCAGTTAAATTAAATTTACTATAAAATGCAACCACCCAATTCCACCCATTCCTGATAATTCAAGCAACTACCAATGGTGCATCCTACTTATACCTTTAACTAGCAGATATTAAGATAATTTGGTATGTAGAATAAAGCTGTATAACACAGACACTGGACAGTAAATACTTAGCTAAACAAATTGAAGACTTGAAGAAATTGATTGAAATTAAACAAATCAGAATCTTGTATAAATTAAGATAAAACTGTTCAGTACGAACTCGACCGAGTACTTTCCGAGTAATTTTTGAGTATTTCTGTCCCAAAACTTTGATTAATTAAAAATTATATTTATGCGTCCAATGTCTCAAGTAAATTTGTTCCTTTACACTGACTTCATTTGTTGCCTTCTGTCAATGTTTGTCTCTCTTTGTTTGCACCGAATGGGTTCGACCGAGGTATTTTTGTGCATCCACCAGCTATAAAAAGGTAGGATACACCATTGGTAATTGCTTAAATTATCAGGAATGGTTGGATTTGGGGGTTGTATTTTAAAGTAACTATTGTTTGAATGAGCTATCTGAAGTTGTACAAAAATGGATTCTGAGGCGTTTGTTTTTAACCGGCGTCGGGCAGTGGATAATCGCGAATTGTCTTTTTTCAATTTGAATTTTCCGGAACAATTACTGGAAATCTAGCGCAATAGTTTTCCTGGATACCTACAATCAGTAATTACTTACAAATAAGTAAGATATTTCTTAATAATGCGGTAGTAAAAATATTCGATATCTGCAAAACATACTTAAATATTTCAAGTTTTTCATACACACAAGGGAGTTGTGGTTAAAAGTACAGTACTACCGGTATCTTGCCTTTTTCCCGCCTATCCAAGATTGCAAAACCATTCAACAAAGCCACAACCAATCCAGTCCCTAATTGAGAAAAATGTGCACCCAGCCACCCCCCCCCCCCCCCCCCCCCCCCCCTTCATCCAACAAGCCAAGGGGCAAGGTCCACCAAAACCAATTCTAATTTGGCTGGAGGTGTCTTCACAGTCTTTCGCACCTTGTCACTGGTGACCATCCCTCCGGGACAAATTCAGGGGGTGGGGGGGGGGGGGGGGGGGGGGGGATCTAGGGGATCAAGAATGCTTCCTTGAAACCCCCTTGGGGCGAGGGGGTTACTGAGGGATGAGGGATTAGTATGCAGGATGCCTCCCGGGGCAGTTCAGTCCAAACACACACATGCCATACACTAGCCAAAAAGATACCTTGCATTTAAAAAAAAAAAAAAAAACCAGGGCAAGAAATCGCCACACTTAAAAACCAAGTCACCGCTATGGCAACAGAGACCAATGGTGAGAGACTGATGGGAGAACTTGGAAAACAGGATAAATTGAAATATCGCACCAATCCATCTATTGCGATGGAGGACTAAACTGGCCCCAATATTACCGAATGGCAGACTTACGAGTTTAGTAATTGTGACCTGCTCCCACAAAAACAGACATACATGTAAGTGGTTTTGTTTTTATTGTGAGATATTGCCATTTAGTACACATCGTCAGCTTTCATTTGGTACCAAAACCACCTTTATACCATACACCACATGTACATACTTCCAATTTTATAAATATTTTATTTCGATGTATTTGGGAGATAAATTACCACTTTTAGGACACAGTTTGTCTCAATACATGCATGATTTTTGTACTTTCTCATCAATAAAGTTGATTTTGTTTAACCTAACTGAGGGTTAAAGTATACATATTAAAGAATACAAAATAACGAAAAACAAAAATAGATGTCCGCCAGATTTTTCACCCCATTTCAACTTTAACGAGCTGTATCTCGAAATAGCCTGTGCGACTTATGTCGGGTTTCGTAGGAACGGGTCACAATTGGCAGACGAACGTCATATGTGACCTGCTCCCACAAAATCAGAGTAAAGTTGACATTTTGAGATATTGGTATTTCCAGATTTCTTGAATTCTTAGCTTTATGATATATAATGTATTGGGTGGGGTTTTTAAAAAAATATGTAATATTGAGCAAAACCAGCAGACATTACACACATTAAGAATAGTTAGGAATTAATTTCGCTACATTGTATTTCTTAGGTACGCTCAGTTACCATTTGCTAACATTATTTATAACACCTTTAATACTGGACCCGTGTCATTTGATTGGTGGAATTTAGTCACATGACATTGAATCATTTGCCCCATTTCATTGACAACTATTCCATTACATGATTGTGTCATACATTCCATTCACCACGCATTTTTTCGTCCTGTTCGTTTCGTCTCATTTCACGGGAGCCTCGTGACCGACGTCGGTTGAAAACGAATGCCGTTTGTCTTGCTTTTCTCAGGACCCATGATTGTAAAACTTCGGACAGGTCAGGTAAACAATATTTACTATAAAATACAACCCCCCCAAATCCACCCAGTCATAACAATTCAAGCAATTACCAATCCTACCTTTTCTTTTGTGGGGCCGATCACAAATATAATTGTCTGTGTAAAATGTTTGGTTTTTCTAAATAAAATTAAAATAATTACAAAAATGTAAACACTTACCGGTTTTGTATCCGTCTTAACTTGGACTTTAGGTTTATTGTCTCCTTTGGCCGATGTACCATTTATCTGACCCTGTGGCAAAAACGTAAACAAAAATTGAACAAATATTACATTATTTTTAACATTTGGCATCGCAAACATTCCCGTTTTTAACCAGTTCGCGCCGGGATTATTTTAACATCACCGAGCCGAGGGACGGGATTATTTTTAACGAAAATCGTTCCGAAGCGGGTTCAGGCCGATAGTACCTGGGAAGCACACCCACGCATTTCCGGCCTTGCTCGCTGCCGACAGACATTTCCGGCCTTGCTCGTGACGTGTTTATGCATCATCAGTTTTGAATCTGGGGAAAACTTTGCGTTTATATACGTCATCCAGCGCAAACTGGTTAACAAATTATGCTTCCCTTTTACATTGTGTAAAGTCATTTTAAGCAAGAATTTCTTTAAAATGATACTTGGAAATGGGTTTTGATTTTTGGCTTTGACCCTTGCTGTTACAGGCCATTGATTTAACAAGCAACATTTTCAAAGTAAAGAATGTAGTATCCTAATCAGTTCTTTTTTTTGTCATAGGCCAACCATAACACTAAAGCCGTGTTCGCACTGGACTTTTTTGGGAAGGTTTTACCGAGACGATAGTAAAATAAAAAATGGTCAAATGTTACCACTGTTCGCACTTGGAATCTCGACACGGGAAAATTTTACCGAGACCGCGGAAGAAGTAGCTGAGCTGTCATTATAATGACTCATGAAGGCGAATGTGATCACAACGCGATGTGCATGCATCAGCGCACGCACGTACATTGTTTTTGTAAACAATGCAAAGAGCGCATGCGCCGTGTATTGTGTAGCATGAAATCGCACAAGGGGGCAGGATGTACGTTTTCCTAAGCCGCTTTTACCGACTCGCGCTGTTCGCATTGGACTTATCGTCTAGGGAAAAGTTACCTGGGAAGTTTTCCCGGGCAGCAGTTGGCCACTGGACTTACCACTGGACTCGGGAAAAGTAACTGAGAGGGAAAACGTCCTAGGCTGTCCGCACTGGACTTAAAATGGGAAAAGTACCCATCGTCTCGGTAAGTTTTATCAAAAAAAGTCCAGTGCGAACAGGGCTTATCTATTTCAATCTGCGAGGGTCAGGTCCAAAAGTGTGTTGAATTGACACGGAAAGACCCTACTGGTTAAAGATATAGCATCTACAATGTACATTTCTGAGGTCGGCCAATGTACATGAAGACTTCTATGAAAAATGAAAATAACGATACATTGTATAAAGTAAAACCTCTTGCGCCTAAAGTCTTCACATGAAAAATGTTCTAGCTAATAATAACTGGTCAGACGTACATGTATCCCAATTTGTTCCACTACACTGACCCCGGGAGTTCATGGGCCAATTTCATAAAACATGTAAGCACAAAAACGTGCTTAGCACAAAAGTAGTTTTGCTTAGTAAAAATAGGTTACCGTACCAGCCAAAACTCCATGTGCTTTTCATGCTAAGCAAAAACCAGCTGATTATCAGTCACAAACGATAAACATCACAGTATGAATATTATATTTGTAACCTTGGGTTTTTTCCCAAGGAAGAATTTTCATGCTAAGCAAATTTGTTTGCTTACATGTACATGTTTTATGAAATTGGCCCCAGGTCATAAAACATGTAAGCACAAAAATGTGCTTAGACTGCATGAGAATTCTTCCTTGGGAAGGGGGGGGGGCGAACAGGGTTACAAATCAAATTTCCAGGTGATGTTTACTGTTAGTGACTGGTATTCAGCTGGTTTTTCCTTAGCAAGAAAAGTATGGACTTTTGGCTGGTAACCTGTTTTAAATAAGCAAAACCATTTTGGTGCTAAGCAAATTTTCGTGCTTACATGTTTTATGAGTGAGTGAGTATTTAGGGTTTAACGCCGTACCAGCATCAATGGCTATATTCACGGCGGGAACAAATTTCATTCAACAATTTTTATTTCATTCAACAATTAATGTGAAGAAGTTACAGTTTTTAGAGGTGGGAGGAAAACCCCAGAAGAATATCCTAGGGAAAAACCCACGGAGTCGGGCAGGGACTGAAAACCCAATCCACATATTGGCCCAGGCCGGATTCGAACCCAGGTCATAGTGGTGGAAGGCGAGGAAAGAACCGCTACACCAACCCGACTCCCCCTACATGTTTTATGAAACTGATACAGCAGTTATTGAGCTGCATGTATTATTTATTTTTTTCGGAATGCTACTCGGTATCTTTCCGTGATGCGCCAGGTTTTTTTTTTTCCCTTTGCACTTTGAAGTCGCCGGGAAACACCAAATGAGGAAACTAAACACAGTATCAATCATCGAGGCCACGTGTAGAGAGAGAGAATGAAAGAAAAAGAAGGAGAGACAAGGCAGACCAAAGCAACAAACACTTCACCTCAACGAGGAGCGGGGAGAGAATCATTTATGGGGAGGAGATCGTCGGTCATTGTTTACAATCACGCAGGTCCAACAGAATTCATAAACCCGCAAGGAAAAACTTTACAGAACATGTATCCAAATACGGTACCATAAATAAAACGGGTCATTTTGAAGCTTATTTATATTTTGTTGAAATAAAAGCTTAAAATGTAAATTTAAGGGCAAATTAAACAAGTACTCTACTTGCGTGATTAATCAATTTTACAAATTGACCTCAAATTACCTTTGACCTCAGTATGTGATCACCACATGTAATTTTCCATATTGAATATTGACACAAGTTTGATTGCAATTAAAATCTTCAAATAGACCAGTTTTACAACTCCAGCCTCTAACTTGACCTTTAACTTGACCTCAAATGACCTTTGACATGACCATTACATAAAAGGTTACAATATTGCGGTTACTAAATTTCGTTCAGGCGTGACGAAAAGAGGGTAAATCTTTTGAAGGTTGGTTTCGTATATTGAACTTCCAAAATTCAATCCGAATAGTGAAATTCCCACCATTTGTTTTGGTAAAAACTTTGCATAGTGAATTGTAATATGATATTAACCCTTTACATGATTTATTTGGATTAGTTGCACAAGTTATGGGTTAATATTCCAATTGCATAATCCTTCAAACATCAGCTAGTCAGTTCCTCATAGAAAAATCAATGCATACAATGATGTTCTGCCTGGATATTTAAAAAATCTGCAAACCTTTGAATCCCCCTCCCCCAATGTAAACTCCAACAGACATATTGGTCATCTGTTTAAACAGTTCGCGCCGGAGGACGTACATATATACACGCAATGTTTTCCCCAGATTCAAAACGGATGACGCATAAACACGTCACGAGCAAGGCCGGAAATGTCGGTCAGCAGCGAGCAAGGCCGGAAATGCGTGGGTGTGCTTCCCGGTACCATCAGACTGAACCCGCCTCGCATCAAGTTTTGATAAAATTAATACCGCGCCTTGGCACGGTGATGTTAAAATAATGTTAACTGGTTAACTTTCAGTGTTGACCTAATACATGTACATGTAATTGACACAAAATTATTTCACAAATTTTCATCTAGTACATAAACATGTACGTACAGTACATGTATACTGCACGACTTCACCAAGTTTCACTAGTCCGCATTGTATTTTAGATTGTCGGAAGTGAGGAAGTCGATTTTTGAAACGATATTTATCTCAGACGATTTATCAGATTCCACAATTTGAAGTGCTAAATAATGTACACAAAATAATTGCAATGTACAAACAGAATTTTCAAAATATCTAGAATTGTGGCACGTTAATTTTCCTACTAAAGGTCTCTGGAAACGCTCTACCAGGGGTTAACTTTCAGGCTCAATTGAAAGGATACTACGCAAAGGAGCAGGGTAGCGGGTAAATGACAAAAGAGAAAGACTGCCCATCCAGGTGCAAATGCACTATCGAACTGGGCTAATCGGGTTACGCACTCGATGACAGTTCATGTACTTTTCCGCGCTGAAGTCCCTTCAACATCTTTTAAACTGACATCTCTCATCGGGGCACTCGTCTGCTCGGGAACGTCTCGGAGAAAGGATGTTTCTCATAAAGACATTGGGGGCTTTCCAACGTCTTTATCGCAGGAGCTCATCTTGAGAGTCACCCATCGGGGCAGCCGGCGCGCTACTTCAAGTGCGGTGAATCATTAACGACTTGTGAAGGTCCAGTGATGAGTAGGGCCGTGGAGTCAAAAAAAAAAAAAAACCTTCCTGGGAACCCTCGACTGAATCAGGATTATTAATGTCCCCAAATTCAACCTTGTAAATAAGCCCAAGATGGTCCCTGGCAAAGCTCCTCTAAAGAAGCAACAGAAGAGCACTATTAAACAGGATAAATCAAGTCTTTGGAACTTCCGCAGGAAAACCTGAGAAATCCCAGCACACCTCCCACTGGTACAGGTTGGATTGAAAGTGCACGCCGTAGTTTCCCCAGGGACTGGTATTGATTCATCTTGTTGATACCCTCTACCCTAATGAAAATGCAATCACCATGGTTACTAGCATGGTTGCGGGAGCTGGCGGCGCGGTTGCGGGAGCGCGCGGCGCGGTTGCGAGAGCGCGCGGCGCGGTTGCAGGAGCGCGCGGCGCGGTTGCAGGAGCGCGCGGCGCGGTTGCAGGAGCGCGCGGCGCGGTTGCAGGAGCGCGCGGCGCGGTTGCAGGAGCGCGCGGCGCAGTTGCAGGAGCGCGCGGCGCAGTTGCAGGAGCGCGCGGCGCAGTTGCAGGAGTTGCAGGAGCGGCCAATATTCCCTATTAAACAAAAATATATCAGCTGCTCTGGAAAATCATAGCTCGGGGAGTTGATAGACCTGATCCTCCTATTAGGGGACAATGGGCTGAAATTGACTGGTGGATTATTAATGAACAAGTAGCTCAAAGTGTCATCTCCCATTATGGGCGAGGGGTTGCATGTATACGTGCCCCATTCTGCCTTTCACTCATATCACGCCCTTAGTGATGCTACCCGGTGCACACAGGACAGCCAGGAAAGGATGGGCTCAAAGCTGGGGAAGAGGGGGGTTATATGTGACCGGCTCTACAAAAAAAAGGTGTCTTAAGTCGCGCTGTGCACTATCATGTAATGGCCCGCTCAACGTTGAGAAGGTAAACATTTCATCCAAATGTGATTTTTATTTGTTGTCAGGAATGAAATCTTTAAAACTACAGTTTAAGGTTTCATTAAAGGAAATGTTGATATTGTGGAATAAAGTGGAAAAAACAACCATTTTGTGTGTATCGTTCTGTTGTAGTACAACAGAGCCGGCTTTTTCAAAGCCCGTTTTCTCAGTTGTGTAATTTGAACTCCGAAAAAGTAATCAATATGTAAACACGTCGCATCTCTAAAATGGGAGGGGCTATGGAGCTCTATTATATACTAAATGAAAGCTTACGTTGGTGGACTTTCGTGACATAAGACACCTTTTTGTAGAGCCGGTCACATATTAAAGGGGGGGGGGGGTAGTGTAGGGTCAGCTTCCCAGAAAGAAATTTGAGATGGGTGTGTGGAGACAAAAGGCAAGATGCAATTAATACAAAGAGTGGAAGTTTTATCCGTGCAATTTTGGTTTTTAGAGTAAAGGGAGGATACTTCCTCTAGTGGGATTTTCTACGACAGTTTTATTTAATTTTATAATTTTATTTAGATGATCAGTAAACCTGACAGTATGGGCGTCAGCGTGGATTTCAAGGCTTTAAGGTAAGGGAGGGGCTAACCTCAATGAATAAAACCTTCAAAAACGGTTTGTGATGATACAAAATTATAAATTTCTTTGAATATACAAAAAAACCTAGAGTGCAAAAAGTAGGTTTAGAGCTTTAACCAGTTCGCGCCGGATGACGAATATAAACGCAAAGTTTTCTCCAGATTCAAAACGGATGACGCACAAACACGCTAAGAGCAAGGCTGGAAATGTCTGTCAGCAGCGAGCAAGGCCAGAAATGCGTGGGTGTGCTTCCAGGTACTGGCGGCCTAAACCTGCTTCGGATCGAGTTTTGTTAAAAATAATCCCGCGCGCCGGCTCAGTGATGTTAAAATAATCCCGACGAGAACTGGTTAAAATACATGGAGGTTAATGTACATATAGTATGTACAGTGTACCATCCCTCATGTTTCTTAATCTTGTCGTTTCTAACATATGATATAGACGCCAAGTTTGATGAACTGCAATGTAATGAAACTACAAAGCCACCTTATTTGTGGGCAAGATGCTTGTAGTTTGGAAGATTTCAATTTTGTCAGCCGTGTCCACTTTTGCGTGGAATTGCCTAAATGCATAGCCCTACATTAACCCTAACTCCTTACACAACAAAGGAAGTTGGAGGATTTTGAAGGAATTGTATTGTTCAATAACAATGGTGAGGGAGTTAGGGTTAATGCAGCAATTCTAAGCATATCAGACAAGATACATGTACATGTACACGTACATGTACCGGTACATGTGTTCCAGGAACCACATAACGACCGAGGGGCGAGACACAAAGGAGAACAAAGGAAACAAAAGCCCTCGGTCGGCGGTATGAATGGAAAAATTCGGTCCTTGATCGACGGTGCAAGCGCAAAGCAATGGGGATTGGGTATAACATGAAAACACAATATCGAGCCTCGATCGTTATGTGGTTCACGACTGTACATGTAGGTACATGTACTGTTTGTACCCGGTACATTATGTAATTCAGTTACTTAAGTCTTAGTTTATACTCCAAGATCTCTCGATCTCGCACTCCACTCAGCAGTCAATTCTTTGGCATTTTTCCTCAGGCCTCAGGCAACAAGCAACAGGCAACAAAATGGTAATTGGTTAACTCTTTGAGTGATTACTCGACCAACACGCTTCATCACAATCGGTGCACTCCAGAAAAAAAAATGGGGAGGGGGAAAAAGGGGGCGGAGGGGTGGTGAGAGAGAAGGGGAGGGGGGGGGGGGGGAGAGTGCGGTGGCCTCGTGGTCTGGAGCATTGAATTTGTAATCTGTAGGTCAAGCTACAGGTTGTGGGTTCGAGTCCTGCCTGGGACTATGGTGCGTGTGCCCTTGGGCAAGGCACTTTGTCACTCATTGCTTCTTTCCACCCAGGAGTAAAATGGGTACCTGTGAGGGCAGAGATGGTTATTGTGGTTGAATTTAGCTGCTTTGCGCCGAAAAGGCAGCATCGAGCTGTATACTCCCCAGGGAGCTGCTCAAGATGGTATTTGGAATGTTTCATGGGCCCAATGACCGGGGTAATAATGTAAAGCGCTTTGATACACCCACATTGTGGGAGTCGAAAAGCGCTACCTGTATAAGAACTTTTTTTTTTTAATGCTAGCGTTTACAACAGGTCATTGACACATACAGCAAAAAGCGGTGTTTAACCCATTTTTTGGAATGATAAATTCACAAAGGGAAACAAAATCTACCCTTGAACAATGGCCACGTTAAATAGTCCCCATAACTCAAAAACCCACAGTGTGTACAACAACGACCCTCCATCTTCCAATAAAAACAAAATTCAATACAGTTTTTTGCCGCCTGGGTGAATTTTATGAGTTTTGGGTGCGGTTACCAACACACAACAATGACCGCCCGACAGATACTATCCGTCAAAACTGACACTTGGCCATGACTAATATAATTAATCTAGTTTTAGCACCCAAATCTCGACTGTGCAAAGCCATTGTGCTTCACTGCTCACACACATCCAACATCTTTTACTGCATACTTGAACATTTCATCAGAAGAGAAAACAATAAAGTCAGCTGTTAAGTCTTATAAGATATGAACCAGTAAAGAATTAACCAGTTCGCGCCAGAGTGCGTATACATAGTACACGCAAAGTTTTCCCCAGATTCAAAATAGATGACGTATAAAACACATCACGAGCAAGGCCGGAAATGTCTGTCAGCAGCAAGCAAAGCTTGAAATGCGTGGGTGTGCTTCCTGGTACCATCGGCCTGAACCCGCCTTGGATCGAATTTCGTAAAAAATAATCCAGCGGTCGGCTCGGGAATGTTAAATTAATCCCGGCGCGAACTGGTTAAAAAAGCTACAGTTGTTGGTTTCATACACGAGATCATGTGATCAAACGCCGTGCAAAAAAACAAACGAAACAACTCTGGCCCGTCGAATCCACACACACTTTCGAATATGTACACAGGCAGGCGGGCTATGAAGATACAGCGCAAGTTACCTAAAAATTCCATACAAAAGTACACCAACCATACTACATGTAAATTGTAATCATCAAAATACATTCGAAAACAATATTGAAGAAATATTGTCACATCAAATTCATTTCACGCTTCAAATCTTCAACAGTAATCAATTTTTGTTTCTCTCCATCCGCCACGACCATCGCCATCTTGGATCTTGGGGGAAAAAAAACCCAATAAAAACTGTGATTCGGATCAGCTATCTACGCCACGGATCGCCGCATCTGCACGATACAAACAGAGCCCAAGGATGACGACAATTGAACAAAAAAACAAAATTCCGGCCGGTGACTTGTCACATTTTGAGTGATGGCGAGAATTTAGGTCCAAAGATATCATTTATTTCCACTAGCCGGCTGCCGGTTGTGGTAAATATCATTTACAATATAGTAACCGCATCTGGCTCGATTTTGAAGGCTTTGTGGTCTCACACAAGCAAATGGAATTATTAACGAGTTGTCAGTCCAAATTTATCGCTGCTTATTCTTTGGTTATTATTTAAAGGAATCGTATACCTTTGGTAATTACTCCAAAAAATTTATGGCAATAAAAACTTACTTGGTAAAGAAGTACAGCAGCTTTGGATAGTATAATACATTTTTAGAAACTTTTCACTTCGAAGTACTGCGGTTATGGAAAAAGATATTACTTTTTATCCCCACAAATTTGAATCTGAGAAGCGTTATTGCAGTGACGTTTCTCAGATTGTGTATTTCAATGCAGATTATTCTTCCTGCGTGGACATAACTGCTCCAGATTTTCTTGCAATATCTTAAAATTGCTACCACCTTTTGAAATGAAATTTGTACAGGTTAGTTTTATGGTATATCTATAACTATATAGGATTGAAACAAACAGTGGGTTCCAATTACCAAACGTATACAATCCCTTTAAAAAGGGAATAAATATGTGCTGCCTGGTTTGAAATGTTTGAAACCAGTGGATGTAATCATTCCGGAGACAAAGGAAGCAAATAAACTTGTAACTCATTAGGCAGAAAAAAAGCACAACAATTTTGTAGAAAAAAAACATTCAACACTTTCTGAGAGATATCCCCCACCACCCTTGCCCCTTTCAGACATACATGTTTTTTTTGCTACGGTAGAGCACGATTTTTCAATTATTTAAAATCGCAACGGTGTCATACACATGTTCGTGGTCAATCGTGGTCCCCCGTAGCGCACCGTAGTGGAACGTGATGCCACCGTGAAGAAGCATGATTTTTTTGAAATACTCAAACCAATCTTGCTCTACCAGTGGTCAAAAAAAAATAATGGTCTCATACCACAGCAGTATCGTATGAGATATGTGGCTTTGTCGTGGTATGTCGTGACGGCGTTTTGTTTATTCGTACTAATTCGTAGTGTATACTACAGTCACACAGGTGCCGGCCTAAAACCCGCCTCGGATCGTGGTTCCTGAAAAACATTCCCGCACCTAGGCCCAGTCAATGCCAAAATAAATCTTGACGCGAACTGGTTAAATAGAACATGCGTGCAGAAACCGGTAGTGCACTTTTCCATTGCGGGGCAGTATAGTGTAGTGTATACACAATACTGTACCAGGTTTATCCCACAGTCCATTTTTAGGAGACCCCTGAAGATGACTCGGGTGTCTTTTTTTTCCCTCTCAAAATGTTTACTGCAATTTCCTATGTGAAAATACACATTCAACGTATATGTGAGAGGTACATGTATGTACCGTATCTGACATTGAACCAGAAGCGATGACTAACGCACAGTATTCAAAACATTTGCTGTTTGCGTCTCCTTAGAGACTATTACACATTCACAGAGCAAATGAAAACGGAAATCCCTACATAAAAAACTCAATGCCTAACTTTTCATCAAAGGAACCTCAACCCAAATTCATCAATGTACATGTACATGTATCGGTGCCACGACATGGGAGAAGTAGCACAACTGTAACGACGACCACCTTATACTGCATGTGGTCTACGCTTTTAGAAATACTAGCTCGTGAACGAGAAAAATGGAATGACGTACATCTGACGCAACTAAAAAATGTCACTCCGCTTTTCCCTCATTTAATATATCGTTCAAATTTTGTTTATTGAAATAATAAATTATATTTATTTAAACATTTTATCTACATAAAGTAAAAACAGCGTCAAAACAAAGTACTTCAAAAGAACTACTCGCTTTACACGCTGAAGCTCTTGTTCGATGTGCCCAAAAGTTCTTTTTTTCGTATAGTCTGGTACGTTCTCGAGGTTAACTTACACGCTCTATAGCCCTTTAAAACTCAGGCAGTCACTCAAAATAATCGATCAAGAACAAACCGGTTCTTTTTTCAGTAGGGAATTAATTGGCCTACATGTACAGTACTTGACTGACAGCTGAAACTTTTTGTCGACATCATTCGCGTGCTGAATAAAAACATTGTGACAACACAACAACCACTAGAAATTTTGTAAGACAGACATGGAACGAAAAACGAAAAACTAAATTCTACAGCTACCACAAACTTGGGCACTATGCAACAGTACACATATGTTGGGTCAGGGACGGGCATTGTTGCCGGTACTTCCAAATTCCATGTCAACAGTCGCCAAACACAAGTGTTAAACAAGTCAAGAGGAAACCCTGTCTAAATTTCTTTGCCATGGTAGCTAAAACAAAAAAACAAAAGGGAGGAGGGACACCAGCTTATAAATGGCTAAACTGGAACAATCATTGTTGAACGGTTTTAGTAGATTAAGAGATTGCTTTGCAATTTCTCCCAACAGGATTTTTCTTTTTCTTTGGTATTGCTTTAATCAGTTTGCGCCGGAGGAAGTTTACACACAAAGTTTCCCCTAGATTCAAAATGGATGACGCGTCACGAGCAAGGCCGGAAATGTCTGTTAGCAGTGAGCAAGGCCGGTAATGCGTGGGCGTACTTCCCGGTACCATCGGCCTGAACACGCCTCTGATCGAGTTTCGTTAAAAATAATCCCATGCCTCAGCTCGGTGATGTTAAAATAAACCCGGCGCAAACTGGTTAAAAAAAAATTAAGAAAATTACCATTCATTATTGATACAAAAATAAACCACAAGGTAAATTTGCATCATGTTCAAAGTGAACCAACAAATTGGCAAGGCGGGACTCGAACCTGCGACCTGTGGAATACCGGAACAGCGCTCTAAACAAATAATTATTAGGAGTAATATATGTTATATATTATTTGATTATTTGCGACTTGTTTAGCACCCGGCTCACAGCGAGCGCGGCCTAAAAAATCAGGGTGTGCTACCTACAGATGACGGCCTGAACCAGTCTCAGATCGAAGTTCGTGAAAAACAATCCCGCGCCTGAGCCCAGTCAATGTTAAAATAATCCCGGCTTGAAAAGGTTAAAAATGGGACGTCAAGGGCTAAATTACTGTTCCAGTTTGTCAAATTATTTGAAAGTTCCTGCTTAAAATCAAATGCCGCCATGGGCCCAATTAATCACTGCTAACCACAACAGGAAAACAAATCCCTGTGTAACAATAGCATACAATTTCACTGGTTACAGGCATTATGTTTGTTAGCCCATGATTAACTATTGAACTTTGGGGTTTATAGAAAAGAATGCAATTATACAGGATGATAACAAGATTAATTATATGTGACCTGTCATCACAAAATGAGCGTAAAGTCGCACGGAGTGATTTCCCGGTACGGCCAGTCAAAGTCAAAATTTGAAGGGGTGGTCGATTTTGAGATTATATGGGTTTTTAAAGACTAAATCCCCAACAATCAATTCCCAATTGTTCAGGACGATCAGATACAAAAAAAAATAGTTGAGACAAATTTGACTATGCCTTTCTTTGTGCGTTCACACAATTTCTCGCAAGAAATGCCCGTTTTCTCATAATCTCTGTATTAAGACTCCAGACTAAAAAATACAAATTAAAAAAATATTGAGTATCAAACCTCCAAGTGTTATATACCATTGGAAAGCTCTGTTTCCACAGAATTTAGAAATACCCATATCTCATTTTTTGATTTTGCCGACTTTACGCTAATTTTGTGATGACAGGTCACATATCAGTAATTGTCTGGGTCTGAAGTATATTTATTACTCAGCAACTTATATGCAATCAGCAAAAAATCAGACGAGAACCGGTGACAACCCGTAAACAACGCATGCCATTTTAGCCGGCTACCCATTTTTCGCTAAACAAATAGTTCCCGTGCTTTAGCATTGATCGCCGAGGTCATCGCAGTTTGTAGGTTCCCCCCTCCCGGTTCAAGAGCAGCCACCTTGACGTCAGATGCTGCAGTCACATTTCTCCTCTAAATAACTAACGAAATGACATCCGCAATTAGCCGCCCACATAACCGTACGATATGTTGTGCCGCCTGACAAAATGTCAACGGACTTTCGCCCGGCTCTACAAAAGCGTGATGTGTGGTCACGGCACGGAGAGCAAAATTGTTTTCACAATCTCAAAGGGTCCGTTTGAAGTGTCGAAAATGATAAATTGTTAATTTTTTTTCATTGAATACTGGGATAAATAAACAGGCAGGAAATGAGAATTTAGTGGATATAGACTTGTTGACCCAGTGTGGTTACGTTGTGGGGGTGGACAGAAGGGGCGGGGCTTCCATGCAGGCGTGTGATTGGATCACACGCGTTCACTCGATCTGCATAATGCATGACGGCCGATTTTGATTGATGCCTGCTCATTTGCTCCGACTAAAACACATGTTTAAAGGTACCGGTAGGATACAATTTTCAGATATCAAAAATATTTACTACCGAATTATTAGGAAATTTGTTACCCATTTGAAAGTAAATAATGACTATGCATCCAGCAAAATGATTGCGCTAGATATCCTCTAATTATTCCGAAAAATATAATTTTATAAAGAAAAATTTGTGATCGCCGTCCAGATTACATAAGAATAACTGCCCAAAGCCAGTTGAAAACAAATGCTGTTTTTCGTGCTTTTCTCAGCATCCATGATTGTAAAACTTCGGGCAAGTGAGTTAAACGATATTTACTATGAAAAATACAACCCCCCAAATCTACCCATTAATGATAATTCAAGCAATTACCAATGGTGTATCCTACCTTTAATGTGCCATACGACTTGCACCTTTGCCAATTAAAGCTCTTAAAAATTACATACATGTGTACGAGTAAATGTGAATCATGCAAGAGCATGATTCATATTTGTTCCCCCTGTTATTTAGGCAGGAAACATTGGGACAGCACAGTCAGCACGGAATCGAAAGTCAGCACGGAATCAAAAACTAGCAAGGAGCAATCCCTGCATTTAAGAGCTTGTATCAAACCCCATTTTCTAACCCAAGTTATTTCTCAAAGTACACAGAGAAATTGGCAAGGCGGGACGCGAGACTCGAACCTGCGACCTTCGGAATACTGGACCGGCAGTCTACCAACTGAGCTATCTTGCCCTACATGTATGTTGGCGGTTCTCCCAAATTGTCAGTATCTTTGTTCAAGGGCGCTAGTTAGAAGTCATTAAACACCAGAATGCCAAGTGGCCACGGATCACGCCCAATTTTACGATGAAACCTTGGAAGCGACATTGTGGGAAGTTATTTTAGTTGTAATGTACCGTATGTATTATTTCATATTGGATATTGCTCATCCATTTTTTTTTTTTTTTTTTTTTTTTTTTGTCTAAATCTTTTCCGGATGCTTGTTTTCCTAAGACCTGGGGGTAATCTGCAGGATATGTACACAACCCTAGCTTCAAAAATATGCCGCCGAATGCTTCAATAACAGAAATCAAGGAAAGCACAACAAGTTGACAATGGCACAAAGGCAGAGACCGAAACCAGACCACTCTATGTATACAAACACCCTGTTAAACCATGCTTCGACTCATCCAGCTTTTGAATATGGTTTCAGGTTTTTCTACCAACATACAACCGAAACGCGACCACGATATACAAGTGCATGCATGTAAAATGTGACCGGTTCTACAAAAGAGGTTAATAAGTCGCGCTGTGCATTATCATGTAAATGACCAACTCAACTTTGAGTGCAAACATTTCATCCAAATGTGATTTTTATATTTTTGTCATGAATGACATCTTTAAAGGTAGGATACACCATTGGTAATTGCTTGAATTATCATGAATGGGTGGATTTGGGGGGTTGTATTTTATAGTAAACATCATTTAACTGGCCTGTCCGAAGTTTTACAATCATGGATGCCGAGAAAAGCACGAAAAACAGCATTTGTTTTCAACCGGTGTCGAGCAGTTACATGTATTCTTATGTTATTTGTGTTTTTTCGCGATCGCCGTCTATTTTTCAGAATAATTACAGGATATCTAGCGCAATCATTTTGCTGGATGCCTAGAATCATTATTTACTTTCAGATGCCTACAATCATTATTTACTTTTAAATAGGTAAAATAATTCTTAATAATTCGGTAGTAACTTTTGTTTCGTTATCTGCAAATGGTTTATCCCACCTTTAATACCTACAGTTTCAGGTTTTATTGAAATAAATGTTGATTTTAAGTGGGAAAAAACCCACCATTTTGTGTACATCGTTCTGTTGTACTTCAGAGGCGGCTACTTTAAAGCTCGTTTTCTCAGTTGTGTAATTTGAACTCGTACAATCTTATATAAATAAATACATCATATTTCCAGAATGGTCGGTAGGGGCTATTGAGCTCTAAATAATACATTGTACCAAATGAAAGCTTTTGTTGTGGGCGTTCCAAACATGTTTATTTTATTTTTTATTTATTTATTTATTAACCACTTCCAACAGCGGAGGAACCGACAATTACAGGAATGGGAATGTACATACATGTATGTAACTCAATTTGGCCTTTGTGACATAATACCCCTTTTTGAGATGTGGTTCAAAAATATGCACAGGCAGGCTAAAAAACGTACATGTACGGTACCATACATATGTGACCCGCTCCATCGTAATCAGGAATAAGTCGCTGGGGCCGTTTTACGCAATCGGTCGTTGAAGTGAACGAATGGGTGAAAATCGTGACCAAGTCGTTTTTCGGAACATTGTATTTTTAGGAAGTGTACATGTAGTTATCACAGATTATTGTCATTAATGTCTTGTAAAAACGACCAATAAAGATGATAATGAAGAGGATTTGTGTGCGCTGTCCGTATGTTTTTGGTCAATTTTGTTTATTTCAAAGCTGTTTTTCTCGGAATGTGGATTCGGCAAATAAATATACACCTGTCATCTTCATCAGACCATAACTCGTTAACCTAAGAAGATACACACTTGTGATGGGTATCATTAGAAAGCTTATGAAATTCCCTTTCGCACCATGTGCATATCTCAAAAAGTCATTTCGAGACATATTCCTGATTTCGATGGAGCGGGTCACATAACATACCCTACATTTAAATTAAATTAACCGTTCCACTATAGCCATAAAAAATCCTCCCCAATGCTTGCCTGCTTGATCCAACAGACCCCAACTGTGCCTTAACATTAACCCTATACATGTATATACATACATGATGTAAGCCGTTTTGGAACGCAAACTTTGTTGGGCGAAATTTTTCACATTTTTATGATAACTCCTTTAAAGGTGAATGTTTGAATTATCAGGAATGGGTGGATTTAGGACGTTGTATTTTATAGTAAATATCGTTTAACTGACCTGTCCGAAGTTTTACAATCATGGATGCTCAGAAAAACAAGAAAAAAGGAGTTCGTTTTCAACCGTCGTCGTGCAGTCGTTCTTGATCTTGTTCTTGTTTTTTCGTGAATTTCTTTTTAATACAATTGAATTTTTCAGAATTACAGAATATCTAGCACAATAATTTTGTTGGATGCCTAGAATAATTATCTACTTTCAAATAATTTAGATATTTCTCAAGAATTTGGTCGTAATTTTTTCTCGATATCTTCAAATGGTGTATCCTACCTTTAACGTACCGTCACACCCGATTGGCTAATAAAAAGCAACATCCAAAAGCCGAAGGGCCGTTATATATCCAAACCCTTCATCCATCAATACCCCGCGACACCCACGAATCCCCCACAGACTTACATCCGGATTACATCAATTATACATGTTTGGGCTACAGGATCTGGGGTATTAATTTTATACCGAATGAGATAAATCTCGTCGCCTCAAAACGTAGCCTGCTGATTCGCTGGTCCTGGGCGTGTGCTTTAGGGGGGGGGGGAGGAGGAGGAGATAGAGGGGGGGGGGGGAGGAGGTGGGGGTGGGGGGGTGAGGGGTGTGAATCATTCCCTTTATGCCTTTGGCCTCGGAGTTGAGCCGCACTTTAAGAGGAGAGAAGAGAAGTAGAGGGGGGGTCGAAGTATAAAAAAGGGAAGAGCCATCGATAACAGAGAGATGCCATCTGATAGGCACTAAGGATGTTATTCATTAGATAAGTGTAGGCAAAAAGATGAAACTGGATTGCAAAATAAAGACAGCCAATTTCACAAGTTTAACAAGTTTTTTCTTCTTTTTTTGGCACAGTGGTATTTTACATGTACATCCACTTTAATAGCATTTGCCCAATTCCACCAGACCAGGGCCCAATTTCATAGAGCTGCTAAGCAAACAAAATTGCTTAGCACAAAAAGTCTTGCTCATTAAAAACAGGTTACCAGGGGCCAATTTCATAGAGCTGCTAAGCACAACAATTTGCTTAGCATGACAATTTGTCCTTGGCAAAAACAAGGTTACAGACCAAATTGTTACCTGATCTTTATTGTTCTGGATTGATAATCAGCTGTTTTCTTGCTTAGCATGAAAAACATGTATAATTTTGGCTAGTAACCTGTTTTTAATGAGCAAGACTTTTTGTGCTAAGCAAATTTTTTTGCTTAGCAGCTCTATGAAATTGGGCCCAGCAAAAATTATACATGTTTTTCATGCTAAGCAAAAAAACCAGCTGATTATTAATCCAGAACAATAAAGATCAGGTACAAATTTGGTCTGTAACCTTGTTTTTGCCGAGGACAAATTGTCATGCTAAGCAAATTTGTGTGCTGAGCAGCTCTATGAAATTGGCCCCTGCCTATACCCTAATTATAGTCAACAGGTGTTACTGTACATGGTTATAAATTATAGCATCAACATAGATTAGAAAACATGATTCAATTGATACAATAAAGGCTGCTGCCAAAAAACTTACTTGAGATGATTGTGCAAATTTGTGTTTTTTTATGTACATGACATGCAATTATTGGCTACTATTTAAAGGTACCGGTACCAGTAGGATACACCATTTGCAGATCTATATCGGAAATATTTACTACCAAATTATTAAGAAATATCTTACTCATTTAAAAGTAAATAATGATTTCTAGGCATCCAGCAAAATGATTCCCTGTAATTATTCCGAAAAATACAATTTTATGAAGACAAATTTGCGGTCGCCGGCCGGCGATCGCGAAAAAACTAAAATAACATAAGAATAACTGCTCGACGCCGGTTAAAAACGAACGCCGTTTTTCATGCATTTCTCAGCATCCATGATTGTAATACTTCGGACAGATCAGTTAAATGATATTTACTATAAAATACAACCCTACAAATCTACTCCTTGATGATAATTCAAGCAATTACAAATGACGTATCCTACCTTTAAAGTGGTAGAATACCATTTGTAGCTATCCAAAAAGTAAATACTGTTAAAAAAAGCTTACTTGTTGTAAAGATGTAAAAATGTTAATGATTGTTAATGATTCTAAACTCCCTGTGAAATGAATCCGTCGGGCATGCCGTTATTTTGAGGAAAAAAATTACAAAATAATGCAATTTCCAAATGTGCGTCTGATCAGAGACGCGAGTAGCTGCAATCCATTGGCTGAAAATGCGCCCTTAACGCAGATTGTGGTCGCAATTTCAAATTGCGATGCGGCAAATTTTGAATTGAAATTTCAAATTTGAAAATATTGCTTTTATGAGAGTAGAGTATGCAGCATTTACAGAGCTAAAAAAAAACACGGCAGCCAAATCGGCCAATCAGCAGCCTTGTCCATATTTCTGCTCCAAATGACGCCAGTCGACTCCAGAATGGTCCAGGAATTTAACTTGGGAGTTCAGTGTTAGTGCGCTCTGAAAAAAAACTAGGGACCGAATCGCTTATAAATGGTGACGCACTACACAAAATGGCAAATGCCCTGCCCATGCACGGCCATGAACTCGCGGGGAAAGCCAGGTAGGGGTAAACTATTATTATACCGCTGGAATTGGAAAATCATGATATTTTTACCTGGATGGCGGCTAGTATACGGAAGCGCGGGTGTAGCGGAGATGGGTGGAGGACCTTACCTGGACCGTGTCACGGAGCTATTTATAGCCCCAGGAACACACCTGTTTTGGGGTACAAAAGACATACAGCTGGAGGGGAGATAAAACTTGGACCGCCCTCGGCAACAGAGGGCGCCAGACTGATTACACAGGGAGCCACCTCTTTCATCCGTCCTTGGCCATTGTGTGGGGCCAATTTCAAGTAAAAGTGGACACGACTGAAAAGTGGAACATTTTGGCCTATAAAACCTCCCGAATGCACTCAAAATTACAACAACAAATGTGATGTACAAATTTGGTGTGCCAATGAGATGGATACATGTACAGTAGTAAAGTTGTTTTTGCTCTCAAAAACCTACGTTTTTTTGGTTATTCATTTTGGCGCCTTGTTTTAACATTAAAAATGTCAAGTCTAGTTTACGTATCGACGTACAGAAACGCAAAGTGAAACACAGACCAAACACAAACTACCTCGCAGACAATTGGCAACATTGAACCTGGTTCAACTTTGCCAACAGTTCTGCAAACTGTCTGCATAGTGTACAAAGTCTGCGAAAGCTCAACTATGATAGAAACCAGGCTTAAAGGTAATGTACATGTAGGATACATTATTGGTAATTGCTTGAATTATCATGAATGGGTTGGATTTTTGGGGTTGTACCGTAGTTTATAGTAAATATATTATTTAACAGACTTGTTCCAAGTTTTACAATCATGGATGTCGAGGAAAGCAAGACAAATGGCGTTCGTTTTTAACCGGCATCGGGCAGTGGTTCTTATGTTGTTCTTGTGTTTTCGCAATCGCCGTCCGCTGATCGTGGATTGTTTTTTTATCAAATTCAATTTTTCGGAACAATTATAGAATATCTAGCACAATCATTATATTTTGCTGGATGCCTACAGTCATTATTTACTTTTAAATAGGTAAGATAATTCTTAATAATTTGGTAGTAAAATTTGTCGATATCTGCAAATGGTGTATCCTACCTTTATTGTTATTGCATTTTTTTTATTTACATGTACATGTACCGGTACATGTAGACCTGTACAGTACACTCCACAACATGTGTAGACCCTACATGTACGTAACCATCTCCGGACGCCACAGTTTTCTTTTTCTTTTTAGATTACATTTCACTACATTGCAACAACAAAAATGGCGTAAAAATTAACAAAAACAGTGGAACGCTGCTGTAACAAACATCACAGGATCCACAGATTTTGTTCGATAATATCGATCGTTTGGTATAGCGATTTTAAGCTGCCGGTCCATCCGGAGGCCATTTTGGTTTCAAAATGTTAGTACAGTACATGTAGCCTTGCTCACATTCCGTGCGGAGTCACGAAACCACTGCCTGTTCATCTTTTTAATTCTGTTGGCAACAAGTCGTCGGCACGACCTCGTGGTTACTCAACAGGCAACTTATACCAAGTACATGTAATATGCGAGTGAAGACTGAGTCACACATACTGCTCGGAGAGACCCGCTTTCTCCGCCCCCGCCCCCCCCCCCCCCCCCCCCCCCTCCCCCCATGCCCTTCCCCTACTTGTGACTCAGCTCCCCTTACATGCAGCAAAGGGGTGGAGATATCCCCCTGGGTGCAGTCACTACCCTGCCCAGATCCTATGCCAGAGAAGCACACCGGTCACATTGACATTTTACAGTTTAGCATCGACATTTTTAAACAGTTTAGCAAACCTGAGTCCTTGGCCCTGCAGTTGTCAAGAAGAGAGGCTCTCTAGATTAGGAATTTATAAATGATGGATCTCGATCAGCAATGTCCCCAATATACCACCAACATGTTCAATCACCGATCAAATATTCTACTATCTTTTTGTCAGTTAAAATATTCAAAAAAGGGGGGAAAACAAATTTGCACATGTGCACATTGCATAAAGTTCAATTTTTTTTTCCCTACAATTCCTACAATTGAAAAAAATATATTTCATAAGCATTTTATTTCCGGAGAGGGGGTTTCAAAGTATTAGACTCATGTTTGTCGTGCCTCCAAGCCAAATGTGACCGTCCACGACAAAAGGGCTGTAAAGTAGGCATATTGACCTTTTGAGATTTTAGAGAAATGAATCTACAAGAAATAAGCTTTAAAATGATGTTTTACAAGACATAGTTGGTATTTATGGTTAGCTATAAAAGCAAGTAACTGAATATGAAAATTCTTATTTTTTTAAATTGTTTTTTACATTGTAATGGTCCTTTTCTCAAAATAAACTCTGGCAACTTTACAGCCCTTTTGTCGTGGATGGTCACAAATGTGTCGCCCAAAGCAGTTAATTTCAGTTTAATTGCAATACCGATATAAAACACAGTTTACACGTGCTCATACAAACGTAAACTAATCAATTCCCGATCTTAAAGACTATCACTTCTGATAAACAGCACTAGTGGCCCTGACGCCACTGCTTTCTCATTACAAATGCACACTAGCGCGCCTAGCTGTACATAATGTACCGGTACGTGTAAAATATTGCTCATTACTATAGCAACAAGTACCAACTGGTAAGGCGCTGTGCTTTCGTACAGCCACCGGCCCACTGCGCAAATCAGACTCAATGCAGTCGACAAAACAATACCTAATTTTAAGTCAGTACAGTGTGGGCGCTTTGTTGGTTTTCTTCAAATCAGTTTTTGTATGTGTACAATTATTAGTGCAGTGCCCTTTCAAAATGACCCCGTTCAGAACGGGCAAATTGCTTGGCCTCCGAGGAATACCTGCAAACATGGCGGTATAGAGTATATTCAAATAGAAGCAGTGCCGCCACGTTTGCGGGTCTAGGCCTTTGGTATTGCTGGTTTTTTCCCCCAATTTTTTTTGGAGAACTGCTTATCCAAACAACAGTCACTTCCGATAATGCACATTCTTGGCTGTACACCTTCCGATTTTCAACATCGTACAGGATTTTTATATCCTACTTTTAATACGCTCTTTCCGATTAACATCATTTCGTTCAAAACGCATTTCGTTTAAAACGTGTTTCGTTTTAAATTGAGTTACATGTACATGTATATATATACTTGGTTGAAAGCTTTACAATGTAAGCTTTTATTTGGTCTAGCTCCAAGCCCCTCTCAATTTGGAGATTTGACGTGTTTTGAATACTTTCTTGTAGTTCAAATTACAAAACTGAGAAAACAGTCTTTGAAATAGCTGGCTCTGTTGTAGAACAATAGAACGATGCACATAAAATGGTAGTTTTGTCCACTTTATTCATCAAAATCAACATTTCTATGAATGAAACCTAAAACTGTAGGTATTAAAGATGTCATTAATGACCCAAAAAAAACAAATCACATTTTGATGAAATGTTTACCCTCTCAACGTTGAGCGGGCCATGCACAGCGCGACTTAATACACCTTTTTATAGAGCCGGTCACATATGTCCCGTTAACAACACTGCATGTTTTGTAGATCTATCCGACAAAATTATGCAATACCAAAGTTGAGATTTATCTGTTCCATGCCATGACTGGCCATGAAACAGACTTCCGCATTTTGAAGGGTTGCGACAGATTTGACCCAGATTGCAATGGAGGTTAGGGGAAGAGGGGAAATACCTGTAGATAAAAGATGACATCCACAACATGTGGGTCAATCGGACAACCCACGAGAAAAGGTCAGAAAAAGTGACGCCTGACAATTATGATGGTGCAATTATGGTGCGATTATGGTGCGATTATGAATAATTATCTTTTAAATTGAATTAAGACTATAGAACAGCTGTATACCATTCAAGGGAGGATTTTGTGCTCATTCTGGGGCCACCTATGATAATCGGAACCACTTAACTGCCAATTGCGGGGCCATCATTATCCAGTCGGATAATCCATGGCTGAAGTGTTGCAGTGTCCCACAAAGTGGATTACCGGCCAAGGTCCTGTGACATAATTCTTAATATGTCCTCATTACCTGGGTACCAGTCAGTCACTGCACAATGGTGCCGACTAATCCGTCAATGAGAATGTAATCCACACCGCCTTTTGACAACTCCGGAGTTTTATTTTATACCAAAAAGGCTAAAGTGTGCGCTCGTTAATTGCCCTTGTGGTCAGCGCATAATGGGGAAGTTTTGTAACTAGGGGTAAAATCCAGGCGTGACGTCTTCCTATTGTGCCTGCACGACATTACTAGCCGGTAATGGCTTGTTAGACAGAAACTCATCATTAACCAGCACAATAACTCATCGTTACCAATACAATAAATCGTCATTACCAATACAATGATATTAAACACAACAGTACCGTATTACTGTGCCAACCAAATGGAACATAATGTGTATCATATAATAGATACTCTATATAGTTCACACTGCGGCATTGTGTGGTTCCGTCAATAAGCCACACTGCAGGCCCGTACGCAGGGGGGTGCGACGGGTACGTACGCACCCCCAAAAATTACCAAAAGGTCCACAATTTTCGAGGTAAATAATGGTATTTTGATGTAGAAATAACGGTATTGGCACACAAAAATGGACTTGGCTTAGGCAATAATGTCAACTAAAAAAATCGCATCCCCCATACAAAATCCTGCGTATGGGCCTGTGTGACTGGCAGTGCACTTACATTGTAGCCTCATTGTACTCGGTCTTTGTTGTTCACATTCCCATTAACAATGGGAGCCTGGATTTTACAGAGTCTAATAGCTTCGGAACACACCAATACCAGCGATAATCGGTCTCGGCGCTGCGCGCATCGCCTGATTATCATGCTGGTATTGGCGTGTTCCTCAGCCATTACCCTTTATTTACTACATCTCATAAATATTTATGAGCAAATTGGAGCTCGTCATTAGCCGATTCCACCGAGCGTCCGGGAAGTTAAAATGATACGCTGCCATGTGACATCATCCAGCTCGCTGCCGTGCGGTATTTATTTCTGGTAGCACAAAAAATACGCTCTGGAACCTGCCTTGTAGACATGTATTATCTTGCATCTAATCTTTACGGAACTGGTCTCAGTAACGTTACTAGATTTTCGTCTTTGACTGACAAAGAACTTGAATATCTTGTGCTAACTAAAGATGCAAAATCTACGAAGGCCGTAATCGACAAGGCAGTGAATATTTATGAGGTAGTAAAACAAAAACAGCATGGTTTATTTTTTGAAAAAAGTGGGAATTACTGGTTCCTCGGTATAGGTCAGCTCGACTACCTCCCTCCACTTCGCGTAGGTAGGTGCCGCACGCTCTGAAGGTCGGGACTCCAACCTCAGTCTTTTGAAAAACAAAATCACTTTGAGGAAGACATCATTATACATCAAGAGCAAGTTGAAGTACTTTAACCCTAGTAATGTACCCCTTACATGTACACGATGTATGTACCGGTACATGACCAATTCCCTTGATTTCCTGCCATTACCACCTTACCGCACTTTTTGAGTGGATGGTTCCGTGATGGTTCCGTCTTATTTCCTTTACTGGTTTCATGACACACTGGTCTCATGCACCCTCCAACCACCATGCACCTAGCTGTTTTGGCCTTGAACCCTAATTCCTCATTTCCACCCCTTTAAATTTCAATTTCAACCCAACTCCAGAATTTGTGACCTGCGAGGATACTGCTAAGCCCCTTGGATGATGCTCTCAGATCCTTGGCTCTCACCTGTAATACCTCTCAAGATACTCCAGCCTACCGACTGCACCCTTCCTGTATTCCAGGCAATCATGCATCACCCTATTAACTTCTCACTAAACTCCAGATCGCTCCCTCGATTTCAAATATGTTTACCCGTTTACCCTACCAACTGTACCCTTGTATCCCAGGCATTACCTCTCACTGAACTCCGGGATTACCCTCGACTCCAGGGCATTTACCCCTTGAGCCTGCTGACTGCATCTTGTATCCCAGGCAACCATCTAAACCCCAGAATAGACCCCTGATTTCTCGATGTTTACCCCACTACCTGCCAACTGCACCTTGTATTTCAGGCAGTCACCCTATCTGTAACTCCAGATTGCAATCACGATTCCTGGGTGCTTACCTCTTTATCCTACCAATCACCCTATTATACCCCTGTCTGAACTCCAGACTGCCCACCTCCGGCATTCCTGGGCGTTTACGCCACTACCCTACTGACTGCACCCTGTATCCCAGGCAGTCACCCTAATCGCCCTCAATAAACTTTGGACCGACTCTTGATTCCTGGACGTTTACACTTTAACCCTGCCAACTGCACCTTGTATCCCAGGCAGTCACTCTTATTACCCCCGTCTGAACTCCAGTTTGCACCCCTGATTCCTGGGCCCCACAGACAGCAGTAGCCCACTATCAATATTAAACCATTAATGAACTCTGGACCAACTTTACATTCCTGGCTGTATACCCCAATATCCTAACGCCCTTTTATCTCAGGCAGTAACCCTTCTGCCCATGTCTGAACTCCAGATTGCACCCCTGATTCCTGGGTGTTTACCCTACTCCCTACCGACTGCACCTTGTACCCCAGGCAGTCATCCTCTTAACCTCCCATGGTCTCAAGACTGCAACCCTGATTCCTGGGCATTTGCCCTACTACCCTACCGACTAACTTGTATCCCAGGTAGTTTACCCCATTAACCCTCCCTGAACCTCAGATTGCACCCCTGATTCCTGGGTATTTACCCCACCATCCTATTGACTGCACTTAGTATCCCAGACAGTTACCCTATTAACCCTCCCAAAACTCAAAATTGCACCCGGGATTCCTGGACATTTACCCTACTACCCTACCGTCTGTACCTTGTGTCCCCCAGGCAATCACCATATTTAACCTCCCTGAACTCCACATTGCACACCTGATTCCTGGGTGTTTAACCCTTCACCCCACGGCCTGTACACAGTGTATCCTAGGCAGTCGCCCTAACTCGACCCGTGCGAGAAAACAACTTCTAAGGAGGTGTTTGCGCAGTAAACTACATGTACCAAAACAAGAACCATCTATGAACTCCGGACCGACACTTGATTCTTGGGTGTTTACCCCTTTACCCCACCGATTGTAACCTTGTATCCAAGGCTCTAACCCCTATCACCCCTCACTCAACTCCAGATAACACTAGAATCCCGATGCTTTAAATCCTTACCCAATGATCCGAGCACCCTTGTAGCCCAGTACTAACCCCAAATCCTGACAATAGCACCCTTGAAACTTGAGAAATTAGACACTTAATACTAACCGGTGTAGCGGTTCGCGATATTGTTTTTCAGGAGTGGTGCTTGAATGTATATTAATGAGAAAGAGCAATGGCAACTCATATACGTTAAAGAACTATAAAAGATTATAACGAACGGCTTCCTCAACCAACTCGCCAATAGCATACTGTAGTTGGTAGAGAGGAGAGCTATAGATCAAAAGGTCTGTGGTTCGAATCCGACTGTCGTTAACATTTGTCTTTTTCTTCTACAAATGTTCTTATGGGTTATTTTAATCATAGAACAAGGCTGAAGGGAAAACCGGGTTAGGGTACATAAGTGCCTTGAAAAATACAACAAGAACCGCTACACTGGTTAGTTTTTATTGACTTCTGAAACTTGAGCTTTAACCCCTTAAACTCCTCAGGTTAACCCAGCTCAACACCCCTAAATTCTAAGCTTTTCCTCCCCTCTCATCACCCCTTCACACTGCACCCTCGCATCCAAAGGCTTGCCCCAAAAGCGCCCTGAATGAACTCCCGGATAGCACCCCTGAATTGACAGTAAACTCACACCCCTGGATTGAAAGTGTTTCACCCGCGAAAACCCTTTAACCGTTATGTGCCCTTGCAGATCTGCCCTCATTCCAATAATGCATGGTGATCCAGCCAGGTGGAGTGCTATGTCACAGTTCCGATGATACATTTGTGACATCCTGTGGACCCCAACAACATACCGGTAAATCTGGTTGAGAAGGGGAGTTGGATACACATTCATACGTGTACTGTGTGAAACTTAACTGAGATTGACTAAACTTTCCGCATGTCTTAGGGCAAAAATTTAAACAAGTGATCTGCGAATTGCGAGTGTTGCCTTTTCCCGAAGTCGATCCCTATACAAGTTCGGTGTTCTGTGTGCATTTTTTAAACGTTGCACAAGCCAAAGGCAAGGTAATTAATACCGTCAAGCCCGTGAGCCAGTTTTTTTTCTGAAATAATAATACTGGCAAAAATTAAAAACAAGTAAAAATGAAAAATGTTTAAGTTTCCAACAAATCTGTACAACAGTTATACTTGTTTTGTTAAAAAGGTAGGATACACCATTGGTAATTGCTTGAATTATCATAAATGGGTGGATTTGGGTTTTTGGTTTTTTATAGTAAATATCATTTAACTGACCTGCCCAAAGTTTTACAATGAATGCTGAGAAACGCACGAAAATGGCGTTGTTTTCAACCGGCGTTGGGCAGTGGTTCTTATGTTGTTCTTGTTTTTTGCACATAAAAAACAATTACAGGATATCTAGCGCAACCATTTTGCTGGATGTCTACAATCGTTATTCACTTTCAAATAAGTAAGATATTTCTTAATAATTCGGTATTAAAAATTCCTGATGTCTGCAAATGGTGTATCTTTTTCTTGAACATCTTTACAACATGTAAGCTTTTAAAACAACAATTTAGTTTGTCACTTTTGGATTGCTGCATAAAAAACCGAATACTTTAAAGGGATCGTATACGTTTGGTAATTGGAACCCACTTTTTCAATCCTATATAGTTATAGATATCTACCATAAAACTAACCTGTAAAAATTTCATTTCAAAAGGTGGTAGCGATTTTGAGATATTGCCAAAAATCTGGAGCGGTTAGGTCCACACAGGAAGAATAATCTGCATTGGAATACACAATCTGAGAAACGTCACTGCAGTAACGCTTCTCAGATTCAAATTTTTGGGGATAAAAAGTGATATATCTGTTTCCTTAAACCATTGCTATGACGTCACTCCATTGTTAAAAGTGTGGATTCGTATCTACGAATCGACGCTTTAGACAAAAAGTGTGGATTCGTATCTACGACGCTTTGGACAACAAGTAAAGTTAGGAATTCCCGGTTTTCATCTCAACACTAACCCAAAGCTTGATTACGTAAGATCCTTGAGAAACCCTGCATGCAAATTAGGCGTCCAATACATGGCCACAATACCATAATGCACGCCTTTTCATGTCCACTCAACTGGATGACAGTTGACGCAATGGTTTAAGTCAGAGAATCCACTCGCAAGTGTGGATTCGTATTTAACAATCCACTCGGCGCTTCGCGCCTCGTGAATTCGTAAAATGTTACGAATCCACACTTTCTCGTGTATTCTCCTATACATAACCGCAGTACTTCGAAGTGAAAAGTTTCTAAAAATGCATTATACTATCCAAAGCTGCTGTACTTCTTACCAAGAATTTTTTTATTGCCAAAACGTATAAGATCCCTTTAAACTTTAATTGATTGATTGATTAGTGAGGAGACAGCTTTCATTGTTTTGTTTGGATGGATGTGAATGGATGAATAGAGCCAAGCTATGGGAGGGAGAGTCTCACTTACTCATACTTCTGGTCTGGTGACTATACAACACTAAACAAAATGTGCAATCAATTCCCAGCTAACGGCCGGATTTTTCGAAACAATTGCAGGATATCTAGCGCAATCATTTTGCTGGATGCCTAGAAGTAGAATCATCATTTACTTTCGAATAAGAAATTTTTACAAAATGGTTTTTGGATTTTACTCGATTTACCTTAAAACTAAAGATTATGATGTAGGTAAATTTCAACCCAGGAAATTACGGTAGTTGTCCTTGAAAAGAGCATTTTGAAAACGTGCTTGACTTTCTAACCATTCTGTACACGAGAACAAAGAGATGTCTCGACAAGGATACAAATTTGCGTAACTATCGGTACGATCCTAAATTCGGTAGCCTCTGGAGACCTAAACACAATTTGTACAATGGAGACAAAAATGGTATCCAGAGGGTAAATTTCTCTAGATGAATAGGTCTCCACTTGGAATTTCACGAAATAGGTTTTTGGGATTGTACTCGAATTACTCAAAAACTAGGTTTAGGATGTGGGTAAGGGTTAGTGTTTGGGTATGGGTATAATATAGGGTCTATTGGGTCGAAATTTCAACCCAGGAAATTAATTGTGGTTGAAATAGGAGCATTTTGAAAAAAGGTGCCCGATTTTTTAACCAGTTTGTACACGAGAACAAAGAGATGTCTCCACAAGTATACAAATTTAAGAGTAGACGATCTTCTAACTATCTGCACAACCGCTTTCGGGCGTTAGTCAGAGAAAACAAACGGGGCGTCTGTTGTTTTCACAGTTTCCGAAAATATCACCTTCTACAAAAATATCTGCAAAAAAGGGAAACAGTGCATGTAGTGTAGGGGATTTATTGAAATGCTCTACGAGAAAAAAAGAAAAGAAAACAAAAAAACGCAGGAAAACCTTTTCGAAAGCGCGGATAAAATGCTATAAGACTGCATGAATGCAATTGCCAAACGGTGTTAGGTTTTTATCTCAGTACCCCAAACAGGCATAAAAACACTGCCGGGTAAAAACGGGTCCAGTCGTAAATTGGAGTTTCCTTGAAGTTGTCAATGTGTAATATTTCAGAAAACACTTCATTTCCTGCTGAACTCTGACAATCTCACAGCGCTTAGGGGGATTGAAGCTGGCTCCAAAAGAGAGATACATGTACTTGAACATGTACCGTAGCATAGAAAATGGGAGAAATGGCAACATTTATATAAAAGTTACAATCGTGTTAAAATCATTACGGTAACTCCCCTACCCTCCAAGCACATGTACGTTGTAGCGGGACAACAGAGGTATGTGCATTTAATATCCTTGCTAACAACGCGACGTCAAAATATCATGTTAGAAAAGATTGATTCGACAAAATAACAATTACAAAATGTTAGATAAATTGCGTCGCGCGTTAAATGCAGCGACTGCAGTATTAATTTAAATGTGCCAATATATGGTACATTTAAATTGGATAATTCTAGGGGTTAAGATCGGGCAAGGCATGATCCAGGGACAACATGGTGCAGCAAGACCGTAGCCATGGTAACGAGGTTGGATTTCGAGAGATGACAGAATGAGAGATTTGGCAGAAGTTTGCAAAGAAAATGGTTAAAAACAACCCAAGATATCTCACAAAAATGTTATGGAAATTATACGTTAATGGGAACACATTTTTGTTCATGAACATGGACATGGTTGTGTACGGAAGCAAATAATTATTATCCGCTACATGGTGATCTACTTAAAACTAATTCAATAATTAGGTAATTATTAGTCAAATAATTGTGGCTTGATTTTATTACAAACAGATACAATTTGTACTTTACAATTTAATATACGTAACTGGAAATGTTTGTGTTTAACTTTTGCAAATTTGCAGCTCAAAAACATGGCCCGACGTCACAATATATTGTTTGCGTTCGCTTTCGCATCGAGTATGAACCAGCCTTTGCGGATTTGACACACTATACATTTTGTAGTTCAACCATGTATCTAAATCATTGATCTTCAAACTGACTGATACACTGAAAAGTATTTTTATGGACTGTTGTTTGAAATGTAGGATACATCAGTTTGCTTATATCGAAACAAATTACTGCCGAATTATTAAGAAATATCTTACTTATTTGAAAATAAATAACGATTGTAAGCATCCAGCAAAATGATTGCGCTAGATATCCAATAATTGTATATAATAATATCGAACGAACGCCGTTCTTTTTGGCTTTCCTCGGCATCCATGATTGTAAAACTTCTAACAGGTCAGTTACATGATATTTACTATAAAATACAACCCCCCAAATCCACCCATTCCTGATAATTCAAGCAATTACCAATGGTGTATCCTACCTTTACATCCACCTATTCAGAATAATTCAAGCAATTACCAATGGTGTATCCTACCTTTACATCCACCTATTTAGAATAATTAAAGCAATTACCAATGGTGTATCCTACCTTTACATCCACCTATTTAGAATAATTCAAGCAATTACCAATGGTGTATCCTACCTTTACATCCACCTATTTAGAATAATTCAAGCAATTACCAATGGTGTATCCTACCTTTACATCCACCTATTTAGAATAATTCAAGCAATGACCAATGGTGTATACTACCTTTAAACCGAGCAGTTCATCCATTTGATCAGTTGTGCATTTTGTTTTAGCATTTGAAGCAGCAAAAGTGCTCAAAATGTTGGGTTTTTTTTAAGTGCTTGACAAACAACCTGATGAAGTTTTTAGCTCTGTGAATGCTGTATATTTCGAGAATTCATTATTCAAAGATTTCGGTTTCAATTCAAAATTGGCCGAGTCACAATTTAAATGGTAATCAGGTAATCAGGACACATTCTCAGTCAGCCGTATGTCTACATTGTACGCATGCCATGCACTGAACCAACCAATAACTGGTCCCACGTGCACGTGCATCGTTCCAACGTTTGGGCGAATCATTTTAGTCAACATCACTATGTCCAAATATTTAACTTCGTTAACTTTTGGGGGAGATTTGCAAACCTATACATTTTTGGAATCTGTGTACATGTAGTATAGGCAATCAGAAAACCAATGTTTATAATTTGCCAGAAGCATGCATGACGGCCATCTTGGATTTTCAAAATGGCCGCCTTCAAAATGGGTGTTTCTCAATATCTCAGCATCCAGGTGGCCTAGAGTCATGATTTTAACGGCTAAACATACATTTTCAGGGGTGAGGAAGCCAGTGGTACAAAGTAAAATAAGCTAGACATAACCACAAAGCGGCCATCTTGGATTTTCAAAATGGCTGCCTATTTTTTCACAATTTTTTTCTGGAAATGTCAATTTTGTCCCCTATTTTTGTTTAAGTGGTGCTTCCCCTTGGCGGATTACAAACAAACTACTCGTGGAATTTTTCAAAACTGCATCTCAGAGTTGCACCTTTTGGAAAGGACATAATCCTGTTTTTGATTTTTACTTCAAAATGACAGCATGCCAGAAGGGATAATTTCACAGGGAGTTTTAAAGGTAGGATACAACATTGGTTATTGCTTAAATGATGACAAATGGGTGGATTTGGGGGGTTGTATTTTATAGACGATGTGCCTCTGTTTACATCTGTATTCAAATGTGTACGTCAATATGCGCACGCATCATGTTTTACATAAATTTGGTTAAGAGATGACATCAGAGGTCAAATAATTCAAAGGCGATCTGACCTTCGACGTCACTCTATAAGAAAATGTTATGTAAAACATGATGGGTGCACATCACTGCCGGGCACATTTGAATACAGATGTAAACACGTGACGTCAGAGGGCACATCGTCTATAGTAAATATCGTTAAAACTGAGTTTTACAATCATAGATGCTGTGAAAAGGGAGAAAAACGGCGTTCGTTTTAAACCGGCGTCGGGCAGTGGTTCTTATGTTGTTCTTGTTTTTTTTCACGATTGCCGACCGCCGATCGCAATTTTTTTCTTATAAAATTCAATTTGTTTAAAACAATAACAGGATATTTTAGCGCAATCAATTTGCTGGATGTCTACAATCGTTATTTACCTTCAAATAAGTAAGATATTTCTTAATAATTCAGTAGCAAATATTTCCGATATCTGCAAATGGTCTATCCTACGTTTAACATCTTTACAACAAGTCAACTTTTAAAACAACAATTTGGTTGGTTACTTTTTGATAGCTGCACAAAATAAAAGTATACTTCAAACTTTAACTGATTGATTAGTGCGGAGACAGCTTTCATTGTCTTATTTTACGGGAAGGCTGGATGTGAATGGATGAATAGAGTCAAGCTATGGGAGAGAGAGTCACCAGGCCTCGAAATAATACTAGGCCGGCGTACAAAGTCTAGCGAAAACTGCTCCGGGCTAGCCAGACCCACTTTCTTGGTTGCCCGGTGGGCTAGTGAAAAATTCAATAACCTACCTGTAAAGGTTTAGATCAAAATACATGTTAAATTTTGTTTTGTCTTTTTGTGTGTTAAATAAATAAAGGATCAAAATAAACTGAGTATAAACTGTCTTTTGTTTGTGTTTTTCGGCATGATTATCGATAGCCTGGGAGCACTCAATCCACGCGTGCATGCAGTGCACTGCGATCTCACGAACAGAGTAGAGTAGACTGGTGGGCTTCAGTGAGATTATTATAGTATAAACTAGGGCGCAGGGTGCCGCACATATGTGGACTATTCTCTTTCACATCGTTCAGCCTTTCTTACCATAACGGCCCACTGTGTAGCTGTATAGTACATGAGCGTTTTGCCGTGTCACTAGCGTCTGATACAGAGTCTGTTCAGAACAGCGCCCTCTCTGTACGTTACTACGGGTGTACGCGTGCGCCGAACGAATAGTTTCGTGCATTGTGCATACGGGCTATCAAAAATGTAAACGGGCTAGTAAAATCTGCAGTTTGCTTGCCCGGTGGGCTACCCAGGAAAAAAAGTTAGCGCAAGGCCTGGTGACCTCCTCCTTACTCATACTTCTGGTCTGGTGACTATACAACACTAAACAAAATGTGCAATCAATTCCCAGCTAACGGCCCCGTATGATCATGAATCTCTCCACAGCCTCCGGCACAATACTTCATTAGACATGTTCACCCTCAATCTGGGGCTCAATTTCGTGACGAGGCTCACTGCGAGCTATTAAACAAGATATATACAAAAAACTGGCGCCAATGGCGAGCTTTGCGTCTAAAGCGTATCACATTTTTTTGGCACCTGTGAATTGCTGACGTAATGCGACCCACTCTGGGAAAAAGATAGATTACATACAATTTATGTCGCAAAAAATGAAAATAGATACATGGTTGGAAAGCCAGGGATATAAGCTTTCATTTGGTATGGTACATGCAGCTTCAAAACAACAAAATTAAGACAATAAATTAGAACCATGCACTATGAACAAGTTTGAAAAATTTTTGTTTCACTTCAGGCCTATTTATCGAAATCAACCTTTTGGTTTATAAAACTTGAAACTTTAGATATTAAAGATGTCATTTAATAATGGAATTTGGACGAAAAAATGTCACCCTCAACGTAAAGCGGCCATCACATGTAAATGCATAGCTAACTATCGCCTTTTCCTGAAGAGAGTCAAATATTGAGTACAAGAATTCCGAGTTTGATTACAGGTTTTATGAAATTTCCTTTATTGTTATGTACACATATTAACCAGTCGCGCCGGAGGACGTATACACGCACAATTTTCCCGAGATTTAAAATGGATGACGCATTGAACACGTCACGAGCAAGGCCGAAAATGTCTTTCAGCAGTGAGCAAGGCTGAAAATGCGTGGGTGTGCTTTCCCGGTACCATCGGCCTAAACCCGCCTCGGATCGAGTTTCGTTAAAAAATAATCCCGCACCTCGGCTAGGTAAATGTTCAAATAATCCCGGCGCGAACTGGTTAAGTGTTAAAGGACAGACGAAAAGAGAGAAATTTCAGACCTCAAGAAGAGTCTGGTGCTGGCAGACAAGATGTACATCAATTGGAATGTGATTTCGGCAGAGACTCCGACTTTGGGGAAGCGAGGCTCAGCTGTGATTAGTAACGGCCCTGTAATCTGTTGTGTCTCACTCCATCTCTGCCCTCCTCCCCCCCCCCCCTCTTCCTACCCCAGGCTTGTGGAAATGAGAACTTGGAGTAGTATTGCCACATGTACATGCGATAGTTTTGCAATTTGACGAACGAGCTTTACGCCTGAAAAAAAAAAATTGGAGCTTAGGGAAGAGTGCGCGCTTTGCAGAGTTGTGATCAATCACGGATTGCTGGATTTGGATCAACATGCAATGAGGCAGCTCGTCATCGGGCGACTGCCACCAGGGAAATGTTCCTCAAAATCAGCCCTACCGTGCATGGGTAAACACACACATACCAAAACAAGAAAAATAGGAACACGTGTACTTTTCTGCCGCAAATTGAAGTATTTTATGTAAAGGGATATTTGATCAAAATTTGCTTTCGACCCTCTCACCATTTTGTACACGAAAACAAAGCGAGGTTTCCACAAGGCTACAACTTTGATAATGCGTGTTCATGTACATGTACAGTGCAGATTGAAACAGATAAAATTACTTATTTGGTTTATTTCGGTTTTTCACAAGATGGCACTATTTACGGAAATTTCCAAAAGGGCGTCTCACAGACACACATTTGGAAATGGCATTCTGTTGTTATGTTCTTCTAAACGACAGCATGCCATTGCCAGACGGAATAATTTCACAGGGAGTTTAGACTCATTAATATCTTTACAACAAGTAAGCGTTTCAACAGTATCTCATTTGGTAATTTTTTGGATAGCTACAAAAAAGGTAAGTTATAACGTCCGTCGATGTCAGTTTTTTTATAATAATCGATATCGGAAATTCAATATCGAGTATACTCGATATATCGATTATTTCCCGTGTGCAAGATGAAGCCTAAAAACAGCGCTCAATATACTGAAGACCGACAGTTTAATAGAGTTGCATATATCGATTTTCGGCTTGATCCTCCGCGCATGTTGTCGGTCCGAACAATATCAAATTGCGGCAGCCCGCCTGTTTATGGTTTTACAACGAAGATAATAAATGATTACGGTTGCCGATTCCGCTTGCTAGGCAAATAGCAGGGTGCGGAGAACGCTCCCCGCATTTCCCGACTCGTGATTGGCCACCCCAAAATGTTATCAGATCAATGGAGGGTTACGTCCCAAACAACCGATAGGCTTGGGCAGCATGGCCGGTTTCTTTTGAGATTTTACTGTGCAAGCGGTCGTGAACTATAGCGGCGGGCCGCGGGTGAAACACAAAGAACAACTTCACAACCGCAGTTGGTCGTCGAACGTATTTTATTTAATAGGCCTACTCAAATGTTTTAAGCTACAAATAAAGACACGACCAGATCCCATCATACAAGACAGTGATTTTAACATTTCTTCTGAACTGCTTGCTGGTTGCGTGTGCCAGTGCAAACGACGTACAATCAATCATTCATGTCTACAAGCTGGGCTCACTTGTGCTTCTAGCAAATGCCATCTGTACCACTGCCCACTGTAGGCCACCAACAAATATCTCTGCACGTTTTCGTCAACTGCACCGTCTTTTAATAGCGAGAATTGGCAAAAATAACCCTCACAATCTGAGGCTGCCAAATCATATCAAATGGGTTGATGTATGATGGGTGGTGCGTACACATGGAAAGGGGGAGGGCAAACAGGAATTGGGAAATTAATCCCAAACATTGTAAGATCAAATGCACATGTGCCCCCCCCCCCCCCCCCCCAAAAAGAAAATATTTTTAAAAATCTGTTATTGTTTTAAGATCGAGTCTTAATTTTGCCAGTGCACGAGATGTCAGAAAAATAATTCAAGGACATGTAATTTGTAATTTATATTAATTATTACGCCAATCACCACCGATTCCTAATGACATCCCTCTGCCAGTACCGTACATGTACATGTACCAGCTATCGTGCAAGTGATGTTAACCAAATGTGACCATCCATCACAAATGGGCTGTAAAGTAATATTGTTCACTTTTTGTTCGCCTCTTATTACCCCCTTGGTGTGTCTTTGATCCTACCCACTCTGACCTTTTTTTATTCCTTGGCCTAATCCTCCTTTTGGTGTTTCTCCTCCCAACCATGTTATATGCATCATGTTTGTAAAGGTATGTATTTCATATGTTGTTTCATGTACACAGCCATTTAATCTCTGAAGAAGATCTTGTTAAAGATCGAAATATTAGGCCCTATCTTTAGAATTTTTTTGTTTAAAGGGAAACTCCACCCATAGTATATAATTGCATTATAATGTTAAAGAGTGTCAATTTCCATTGTGACTTGATTTTTATTTAATTTTTATCGGTTTCGGTAATCATATAAAACAGAGATTTTCTCGCACTGCGCTTACCGTCATGCGAGCTGCCATTTTGTTCTGGCTTATCGGTACATGTATGTATCCGAGATATTGTGACGTAGTGTCTGCACCATCAGTACGCGAAGCCCGATCGATAGCGGCCCTGCACGCGCAAGGAATGCAAGGGAACCCTTTTGTGTACGGCATAGTGTATACATAATGTGTACTGTACATGTGAAAGTGGCCTCAAAATCATACGGATAAGGACCCGATGCCATAATTACTACCGGTAGCTCACAGATTTTCTATTCTTCTCAGAAAATCCAAAAATAAACGATAGTTTGTGGCGTGTCAAATCGATATTCTGCACAGAAATGCAATACATTTACTTGCAATAGTCGGGCGCCGTACAACATGCGTCTGCTTAATGTAGTTGGCCGCGTCAAGGTGGGATACCAGTGCGAACAACAGGCAATAAAGCAATGTGCATTGAGGTGCAGACACTACGTCATAATGTCCAGGGCGAGGCGGAAAATTTGAAAAAAATGGCTGTGCATTTGTACTCATAAATGGCAAGAAATCGTGAATAAAATAGGCGCGCGTGTCGTTCTCGATAACAAATCGAAACAAATTCTCTGCGGAGTCAGTATGTTGGCTCTAGCCTCTCACACTGAAACAAGACATTCTGATCTCTTCACAGCGCGAACAAAAGGTTGGGGATGGGTTTTAAACCAAGTCCACTGCAAGGCAATAATAATGCCCCTACCCATATTATGTGCAGACATGTCGTAGCCCAGGCCGGGCACGAACCCCCACCCTGCATAACTACCCGTTGACCACGTATTCAGAGCTCCGACCGGATCAGACCAAGGTTTCCACAAAGAAATTGTTGGGGGCATTTTGAAAATTCAGACTTTTGTTTTCGGTCGCCAGCAAAAGTGTTGCTACAGTACGTGTATCATGACACACCCAACATAATTTGTTGGCTATTTACGAGAAACAGGCTTCGCGTTTCAAAACGACACCTCCCAGTTGAAGGCCAATGAATGAGGCAAACTCCCTACGGATCATTGTTCATCTTGAGTGGGCTTTCGAGATCTTATCAGCACCCCTAACCCCCCCCCCCCCCCCCCCCCCCCCCACTTCCAACCCTCCACCCTGCAGCCAACAGAGTCATCAGAACACTGCACAGAAATGTCAGGATCCGTGAGTCACTATTGAGCGTGACACCTCAATACAGAAAATATAATCTGTGGTAGGGGTTAGGGTTGGGGTTGGGGGAGTTACACGCCATTGTAAATATGTGTCAAGGCCACCTATGAAACATTTAGCATGGATTTATAAGCGGTGCCGCAATAACAGTTTTCCCATCGGACTTTTTTTAAATTAACATACCGCGACTTTTCTGTAGAATGACAATGGGAAAGCGCAGGAGACTAACGTCCCTGTCAAGTAAAACTACCCAGGCAAAAAGTGGTCGCAGCAGGCGAGACCGGATATATCAGGGTGTGCTACCCACAGATGCCGGCCTGAACCAGACACAGATCGAGGCTCATGAAAAATAATCCTGTGCCTGGGACCGGTCAATGTCAATGTCAATGTCAAAATAATCCCGGCGCGAACTGGTCGAGGTAAAGCAAGAGAAAAATCATTTGGCACGTTTGCCGTCTTGGTAGATGTTTCTTACCTTTTTGCCTTTGGGTTTCGTCTTGACGGGTTTCTCTGGAGATTCCTCCTCGTCCTCATCTTCGTCATCTTCTTCTTCTTCATCTTCATCCTCATCACTGATAATTGAACAATAAAAAGAAAGGAAAAGACGTTATCCTAGATAATTTGGTGTGTTAAAGGGACTATAATACCGTTCACAACTATCCAAAAAGAAACCAACAAAATTATTGTTTAAAAACTTACTTAATGTAAAAATAATAGTGACTTTAAAAATCCCTGTGAAATTATTCCGGTCATTTTGAAGAAAATTATTTCAAAGAAAATAATAAAAGAAGTCCAAAAAAATGCATCTCAGAGATGATTTTTGGAAATTTCTATTTGTAGTTGATTCAAAAACGAAATCCAAGAATATTATTTTCTCCAAATATATAGCATTCAAAGAGCTAAAACTTCATCAGGTTATTGGTCAAGCACCTTTCTTAAGATTTTGAGCGTTTTTGCTGCTTTAATAGGCTCCGCCCACAAGTGCACAAGAAGAAATTTGTCACGATTACGTCATTCATGGTCACGATTACGTCCATTAAAGGTGCAATTTTACCCCATAGGTTTTGTACACGTTTTCATTCAGACTATTGACTTTGACACTTTGGTAAATCCTATCGACTTCACACACACCTCGACCACCATCCCCAAAAAGGCCAAGAGGAAAATAGTCATGATGACGTCATCGTGGGTCATGTGACGTCACATTAAAGGTCAGTTTTCAAGACCCTCTATCTCTGGAAGTACACCCGAAACAGCTCTGTGTTTATCCACAAACACATTTCTAGTTAGGTTTGGCATGCTTTTTTTTAGTGAGAGAGCCTAGGGGGTTAGGGTTAACTACTGAACCTGTGTGAGCTGTTGAAGTTTGTTAGGTTTGGTATGCCTTCTAGTGAGAGAGCCTAGGGGGTTAGGGTTAACTACTGAACCTGTGTGCAGTTGTTGAAGTTTTTAGGTTTGGTATGCTCTCTAGTGAGAGAGCCTACATGTACAGTGTGTAGGAGGTTATGGTTACCTTCTAAACCTGTATGAGCTGTTGAAGTTTGTTAGGTTTGGTATGCCTTCTAGTGTGAGAGCCTAGGGGGTTAGGGTTAACTACTGAACCTGTGTGAGCTGTTGAAGTTTGTTAGGTTTGGTATGCTTTCTAGTGCGAGAGCCTAGGGGGTTAGGGTTAACTACTGAACCTGTGTGCAGTTGTTGAAGTTTGTTAGGTTTGGTATGCTTTCTAGTGTGAGAGCCTAGGGGGTTAGGGTTAACTACTGAACCCGTGTGAGCTGTTGAAGTTTGTTAGGTTTGGTATGCTTTCTAGTGCGAGAGCCTAGGGGGTTAGGGTTAACTACTGAACCTGTGTGCAGTTGTTGAAGTTTGTTAGGTTTGGTATGCCTTCTAGTGCGAGAGCCTAGGGGGTTAGGGTTAACTACTGAACCTGTGTGCAGTTGTTGAAGTTTGTTAGGTTTGGTATGCCTTCTAGTGCGAGAGCCTAGGGGGTTAGGGTTAACTACTGAACCTGTGTGCAGTTGTTGAAGTTTGTTAGGTTTGGTATGCCTTCTAGTGCGAGAGCCTAGGGAGTTAGGGTTAACTACTGAACCTGTGTGCAGTTGTTGAAGTTTGTTAGGTTTGGTATGCCTTCTAGTGCGAGAGCCTAGGGGGTTAGGGTTAACTACTGAACCTGTGTGCAGTTGTTGAAGTTTGTTAGGTTTGGTATGCTTTCTAGTGTGAGAGCCTAGGGGGTTAGGGTTAACTACTGAACCTGTGTGAGCTGTTGAAGTTTGTTAGGTTTGGTATGCTTTCTAGTGCGAGAGCCTAGGGGGTTAGGGTTAACTACTGAACCTGTGTGAGCTGTTGCAGTTTGTTAGGTTTGGTATGCTTTCTAGTGCGAGAGCCTAGGGGATTAGGGTTAACTACTGAACCTGTGTGAGCTGTTGAAGTTTGTTAGGTTTGGTATGCTTCCTAGTGCGAGAGCCTAGGGGGTTAGGGTTAACTACTGAATCTGTGTGAGCTGTTGAAGTTTGTCAGGTTTGGTATGCTTTCTAGTGCGAGAGCCAAGGGGGTTAGGGTTAACTACTGAACCTGTGTGAGCTGTTGAAGTTTGTTAGGTTTGGTATGCTTTCTAGTGGGAGAGCCTAGGGGGTTAGGGTTAACTACTGAACCTGTGTGAGCTGTTGAAGTTTGTTAGGTTTGGTATGCCTTCTAGTGCGAGAGCCTAGAGGGTTAGGGTTAATAACATACCTGTCATCCTCTTCGTCTCCTTCCTCCCCTTCAAAATCCTCGTCATCTTCATCATCTTCATCATCCTCCATCTGGAAATTAAGAAATCACAATATTAAAATGTACCAGTGAGTAAGGATGTCATGGACACCAGAGTTGTAACGTCCCGAGTCAATGACTCAACTTGACTCCGACTCCAGTCACTTTTTGGCGACTCAACTCGACTCCCGATAGGGAAAATGAAAACTTGAGTCACTGCAGGCAAATGACTCGACTCCACTCGTGTCCCTCATCACAATGACTCGACTAGACTCGAGTGAAGGCTAAAAAACACTTGAGTCCCCCAAATAAGATACATGCTGTATCCTACCTTTTAATCAGTTCGCGCCGGATGACAAATATAAACGCAAAGTTTTCCCCAGATTCAAAACGGATCACGCATAAACACGCCACAAGCAAGGCCGGAAATGTCTGTCAGCAGCGAGCAAGGCCGCAAATGCGTGGGTGTGCTTCCTGGTAGTGGCAGCCTGTACCTGCTTCGAATCGAGTTAAAAATAATCCCGCGCGTCGGCTCGGTGATGTTAAAATAATCCCGGTGCAAAGTGGTTTTTCAACATGTTGCTAAAATTTAAATGTTGAGAAAAAGGCCTTTGAAGTTTTGAGTTTTGTACCGGTACTCGTGATCTGAAAAAATGCAAATTGCTTATCCAGTTCGCGCCAGAATTATTTCGACATCACCGAGCCGAGGCGCGGAATTATTTTTAAAGAAAAACTCAATCAGAGGCAGGTTCCGGCCGATGGTACCGGGAAGCACACCCGTACATTTCCGGCCTTGCTCGCTGCTGACAGACATTTCTGGCCTTGCTCGCGACGTGTTTATTCGTCATCCCTTTTCAATCCGGGGAAATCTTTTCGTGTATACACGTCCTCCGGGGCGCGAAATGGTTAAAACCACTTATTTCGAAACTTCCATAGTATTTCTGAACAAAATATAGTTAGTAGGCATACCAAAGATTACAAATATCAATAAATCTAAATAAAATAATTTTAAAAATCCCGTTATCTATATTTCGCAGTTTTTTCCACTATGCCCAGTTTCTCATTTTTCCAGAACGCCTTACAAAACGTCTCACAAAAAGTACCTGGATGATTTTTTATAACAGCAAACATTCATCCATTGAATCTTTGGCCCCCTGGCAGCGAATATTTTTTTCTCAAACGTAACTGGCAGATTTCATGAATTATTCAGTAGTTTGGATGAGAATTTTGTTTATTCATCGGAATAAAACATGCCGTCACAGCATTTTTTTTATTTAGATAACTAGTTACATTAAATCACTTTAAAGAACAGCTGTTGTCGAACTGCTATACGTAGTGTAGTGGATAGTGGGATGGGCTATGGATCAAAGATCCCGGGTTCGAATCCTGCTGTATGTCACCTCGTTTTTCCTAGTCAAATTGATATCTTTGGAGTACCGGCATTTGTAATTTAAGGGGAAAAAAGAAACCTAGAACCCAAGTGTTGTACAGTGATCAATGCAACTACTGAATAATTCATGAAATCTGCCAGTTAGGTTTGGGAAAAAAATATTCGCCCCCTGGCACATCTCAAGCTTACCATTGCCATTTCATCATCCTCTTCGCCGTCTCCTTCATCATCTTCATCTTCTTTCTTGGCAGCATCTTTGTCCAACTTGGCCATCTAAAAAGAAAAACCAAAGAAATAAGATGTCGGTATTAATATAACTTGTGAAGAAAACTACCCACCATGATTTAAAAACCGCTCGTAACAAACCGCACCCTGCACCCGCACCCTGCACCCGCACCCGCACCCCCCTCCCCCCCCACCCCACTTCCCTATTTCTATTAGTCGAGAGCCCGTCACGTGGCCGGTTTTAACCAGTTCGCGGCAGGATTATGTTAACATCACCGAGCAGAGGGGCGGGATTATTTTTAACGAAACTCAATCCGAACGGGTTCAGGCCGATAGTGCCGGGAAGCACACCCACACATTTCCGGATTTGCTCGCTGCTGACAGACATTTCCGAACTTGAACTTGGCGTGTTTATGCGTCATCCGTTTTGAATTTGGGGAAAACTTTGCGTTTATATACGTCATCCAGCGCGAACCGGTTAAGAAATATCTTAATTATTTGAAAGTAAATAATGATTCTAGGTATCCAGCAAAATTATTGCGCTAAATATCTTGTAAATATTCCGAAAAATATAATTTTATAAAACAAAATTCAGGATCGCCAGACGGCGATCGCGAAAAAAACAATAACATCAGAATAACTGCCCGATGCTGGTTGAAAACAAACGCTGTTTTTCGTGATTTTCTCGGCATCCATGATTGTAAAACTTCGGACAGGTCCGTTAAACAATATTTACTATAACATACAAACCCCCCAAATCCACCCATTTATGATAATTTAAGAATTTACCAATGGTGTATCCTACCTTTAAAGTTTGGAGGTCATGCTAATTAGTCCAAATTTCACTGACCCGTATCTCAAAAAATAACGAGCCGAATTAAAACAAACAAATCAGTTCTGGGGGTTTCTCATACAGGCCAATCCTCACACCAACTATTTCAATCTGCTGTAGTCAGGTGCAACAGCATGTTAAATTGACACAGAATGACCCTAAGACTGCACTGCAACCTTTGTCTAGTAGCTGCACTGCACAATGAACCGAGCGTGCAGCTGTCACACAGGCTTGCTATGCTCTATAGCCTAGCACAGCTGGCCAAAGCGTCCCGGACAGATTTTTAGCGGGCCCCGGCGTTAAGGGGCCAAGTATAAATGTGACCCGCTCCATCGTAATCAGGAACAAGTCGCTGAGACCGTTTTACGCAATCGGCCGTTGAAGTGAACGCATGGGTGAAAATTGTGACCAAGTCGATTTTCTGAACATTGTATTTTTAGGAAGTGTACTTATCACAGATTATTGTCATTAATGCCTTGTATGTAAAAACGATCAATAAAGATGAAATAGAAGAGGATTTGTGTGCGCTGTCTGTGATTTTGGTCAATTTTGTTTATTTCAAAGCTGTTTTTCTCGACGTGGATTCGGCAAATAAATATACACCTGTCATCTTCATCAGACCATAACTTGTTAACCTAAACAGATTCACACTTGTGATGGGTATCATTAGAAAGCTTATGAAATTCCCTTTCTCACCATGTGCATATATCTCAAAAAGTCATTTTGAGACTTATTCCTGATTTCGATGGAGCGGGTCACAAATGTCTAGCAGATAAGAGCGAGCCTTTAAATTCTGTGATATAATTACTACCGAACCAAACTCCCACCTTGGTTTTTGTAGCAGTGCTTCCTGAGGTAGACAGCGGTCTTTTTTTGCTCTTGGTGGTGGGGAGGTCAGGAGATGCAGTGATTCCAATTTCATCATCCTCTTCGTCTTCTTCGTCATCAATATCTTCATCTTCTGCAGTGATTTCTGAAGTTCAATATGAATGGTCTTGAAGTAAAAAAAACCTGTCCAAACATCGTCTTCAAATTCTCAGAACAGAACTGTCACGACTACTACAAAAACTACATGTATATGTTTGTTTCTTGTACACAGTCATTATGTCTCTGAAGAAGATCTTGTTAAGATCGAAATATTAGGCCCTCTTAACTTATTTGATTTGTATATTTCCCGCATTCCAGCCAGTAAGCAGTTTGCAGCAGTTTTAATCTTATTCACAAAAACTAAAGGCATTTATAGAATACAAGTATCCAACAATACAAGTATCCAACAGTACAAGTATCCAACAGTACAAGTATCCAACAATACACGTATCCATCGGTTTTTTTTTAAAAGGTTTTTTTTATCATTGGGAAATGTACATTAACCCTAACCCCTTAAGTGCTTTTACTGAAAAGTGTCCTGAATCCGCCATTTGAAGTCCCGAGACTTTGCTTGGACGAGACCGAAACCGAGACCGAGACCTAAAAAACAAATTCTCGAGACCAGGTCCCGAGACCCGAGACCAGGTCCCGAGACCCGAGACCAGGTCCCGAGACCCGAGACCAGGTCCCGAGACCCGAGACCAGGTCCCGAGACCCGAGACCAGGTCCCGAGACCCGAGACCCGGTCCCGAGACCCGGTCCCGAGACCCGGTCCCGAAACCCGAGACCCGAGACCAGGTCCCGAGACCAGGTCCCGAGACCAGGTCCCAAGACCAAGACCGGGTCCCGAGACCGATACCAGGTCCCGAGAACGAACTTTCAAAATGCAAACTTTCAAAATCTCATCTGCCTTTATTTACCTATCATGTGCTGTCCACTGAGATGAACTGGCCCGGATCCGGACGTCAACGTGAACGTAACTGGCGGCTGGACACCGATATCTAACGCACTCTGCAGAGAGACAAAAAGACAAATTTAAATTTTCAAAACAAAAATACATCTTAACTAGACAGTGAAAGGGAAAAACAATTTCTAGATTTTAATTAAACCGAATTTCGCTTCGGGCAGTTGAACAATTCAAATTGGCAAGCTTTGCGATCGAGTGTAAAGACCTCGGACTAAAGTACAGCGGGAATATACACAAAAAATAGAAGTTGGCTGAAGATAAAACATGTAAATGCTAATAAACTAAAGTGTTCGCATCTTGAAGTAGTTGCATTATCAAAACAGGAATATTTTACTTACTACAATTTTTTTTTAAACTACATTTTTGTCGATAAAAAATCAGCTTATAATTGAAAATCAACACAGCGCGAACTGATTGACATAACACCCCTTAAAGGTAGGATACACTATTGGTAATTGCTTGAATTATTATTAATGGGTAAATTTGGGGGTTGTATTTCATAGTAAATAGCGTTTAACTGACCTGTCCAAAGTTTTACAATCCTGGATGCCGAGGAAAGCACAAAAAACAGCGTTTGTTTTCAACCGGCAAACAGATTGCAAAACAGGACAAGTAAGGTTCGGTTGAGCATAGCATCGGCTATGTTCTAATCAATATTTCTTCTTGAAACTTTTCCTATATACGAATTATTGTATAAACAACGAAATATCAAAATTTCTTAAAAGTGAGATAGTTACAAGGAACTAATTTGCATATTGAATCACTGTGTTAATTAGACCACTAATGGACTTTAATCCAAACACTACACAAAATTGCATAATTTAAGAGGTTTTCGTTCATCTGATCGCAGAAAAAAATGGGAATATGTAGAGGAGGACTTGGGCTTTTCAAATTACGCAAATCTCACAATTGACCACCCCTTCATATTTTGACATTGGATGGCCATTTCTCCAAATCACATCGTGCGACTTTATTCTCATACTTGTATGTGACCTGTCATCACAAAATGAGCGTAAAGTCGCACGAAGTGATTTCCCAGTACGGCCAGTCAAAGTCAAAATTTGAAGGGGTGGTCGATTTTGAGATTATATGGGTTTTTTTAAAGACTAAATCCCCAACAATCAATTCCCAATTTTTCAGGACGATCAGATAAAAACAAAATTAGTTTGAGACAATTTTGACTATGCCTTTCTATGCCTTTCACACAATTTCTCGCAAGAAATGCCCGTTTTCTCATAATCTCTGTATTAAGACTCCAGACTAAAAAATAAAAATTAAAAAAAATTGAGTATCAAACCTCTAAGTGTATACCATTGGAAAGCTCCGTTTCCACAGAATTTAGAAATACCCATATCTCAATTTTTGATTTTGCTGACTTTACGCTCATTTTGTGATGACAGGTCACATATTGTGGTGATAGGTCACATATGAGTTAAATCAACAAAAAGTGTGCAGTAAAGTGAAGAATCTTTGCCTCACTAAATGGATGTAATTGGTCAATTTTTCGAGGCGTGTGGCCTACTAGACCGGTCTATTTTATTATTATATTAAGTATTTTAATATGCATTTTTAAAACAAATGTTTTAAAAATGTACACAAGTATTGCTGTACATATGGTGTACTTTTTTTGGGGGGGGGGCAGAGATTTTTAATCGGATACTTTCAATTTAAACCACAGGAGTTTAGCATTACACCTCTACTTAGCAATGGTCTTACAGGAAATTCGTTCAGCAATCCCTTGATTTGAAACCGAGTCCCGATAAGGATTTAATGAAGCCTCCCCGGGGACAGAAAAAAAAAAAAAAAAAAAAAAAGGAATTACCCCCTCAATCAATAACATATCCTCGGGTCCCGATGTGAGAAATCTCTTCATTGGCACGCAAGCGGAGACTGGGGAATTGGAAGGGATCCAGGAATCGCCAGTTTGTTTAATGATGTTTTGAAGCGTTTAGGGACTTTTTTTTTTTACATGTACCGGTAAAGTAACATGTGTACATTGTAGCAGACGTACTGTAGGAGAAAAGTAGGATCAAAATTATATTTAACCCCATTCCCAAATCCTCCGAGAAAACCGCATGGAATAATGCAGGATTTTTGTAGGATTGATGGCACTTGGAAGTTAAAGGTAGTATACACCATTGGTCATTGCTTGAATTATCATGAAGGAGTAGATTTTGGGGGGTTGTATTTTACAGTAAATATCGTTTAACTGAGCTGTCCGAAGTTTTACAATCATGGATGCCGAGAAAAGCACGAAAAACAGCGTTTGTTTTCAACCGGCGTCGAGCAGTTATTCTTATGTTATCTTTGTTATCTTTGTTATTTCTTAAAAATTTGGTAGTAATTATTTTTGATATCTGCAAATGGTGTATCCTACTCTTAATGCAAAGAAGAATTTTGAAGGATTGAGGGTGTTTGCCACTGGAGGATAATGCAGGATCCAGGTCATCAGACCTACATGTAAACTAATGCTGGATGATTTTGTAGGGTTGAGGTTACTCGGGTATTTATCCAAATGAGGATTTTTAAGGATTGCGGTTGCTTGTTAATTTGTACTCTCACACTGCTCCTGCTCTAAGCACATTCACCACAGAGCTTCAGTCAAGGTGTAAGTTATGTGTCAAGGATAGGAAACGTTTGCATACCAAGGGTCATGTGTGCAGACCCTTGCTGTAATAGGGCACTAAATTAGCAGATGTTTGTTCCATGTTTGGCTGCTTTATAATCTCAATGGTAAACCCAATTTTTTTTCTTACAATATTTTGGTTACGTTCGCAAATTTAAAAGTGTCCGAAAAGACGACAGTTTCAAAGTGCACAGAACACGCCAAAAGCAACCCCCGTGTTTGTGATCAAAACGAAAGCTTCACAATTTGTGAGAAAAACGTTCGCGCTGACAGTGGCAGAAATAGAGTTGTTGGTTCCTCATTTGCAAAAAAGGCAACAAAGCAGAGTTGTGTTCGAGTCCCCGCAAGTGCCCGCAAGTGCCCGCAAGTGCCCGCAAGTGCCCGCAAGTGCCCGCAAGTGCCCGCAAGTGCCCGCAAGTGCCCGCAAGTGCCCGCAAGTGCCCGCAAGTGCCCGCAAGTCCTTCAGTCTCAAGTCAAGTCAAGTCACTATCTGAACAGCTAACAAAAGTATTCCTTTGTCATCGTTCAACTAGTTTACTCGCGACTGGCTTTGTGAAAGGACTTGTGACTGGACTTGAGAAAAGACTTGCAAGGACTCGAATACAACTCTGCAACAAAGTCACTGTACTTTGGGCAACCGTTACACCTGGGGGAGAAACATTTTCAAATGATTATTTTTACACTGGCCTCAAGGCCAATTGCAGAAAATCCCTACGAGTAGGACGTGCCTTTTTTATAAATTAACAGGTCGACGCTGGTCCCAAGTTTTAACGTTGTGTAAATCATCCGTGAAATTTATTATTCGTTATCTGGAGCAAAGATCTTAACAAAAGCAGCTTAGCGATGTACCAAAGTTTACTTGAATAGAATAATATTTATAAACATTTGTAATATTTGTGCCTTTAAGGGCATTAAGAAGCAAGTCTACATGTAAACACCAGAGAAACAAAAACAAAAAAGTGTTTTTCACTAATTCTACAGTAAAGATCGTGCTGAAACTAAAATCATTAGCATCAACTCCACCAGGGTTTGCGTGCATTAATATTCCACGAACCACCAGAAAATCAGGAGACGGGGGAATTTTCAATTGCAGGTCCCCAGGATGTGGAATCCCATTCCATACTCCATCAAAAATTCTAGCTCCGTGACGGTCTTGAAAAAAACATGTAATCTGTAAGTTCCTTGTCAGACCTGGCCTTCGCGTGCTCGTCTTATTAGAGAGCCCTTCATTCCCTGATCTCACCAGTGATCGTTTCTCTTGAGTTGCTATCGCTGGGCTTTCTTGTCGAGTGCTGCGGGCTGGGTCTGGCAGTGGTTTTTCCCATTTAGTTTTTACGTTATTATACCATTGTTATTTCTTGGTCATTCTCTAAGCGCTTTGTAACCCTAGGAAAAGGCGCTTTTTTGTTGATATTATTTGTATTATTATTATTAACCCTAACTCCCTCACCATTGTTATTGAACAATACAATTCCTTCAAAATCCTCCAACTTCCTTTGTTGTGTAGGGAGTTAGGGTTAATGTTAACAAATATGGTTTGAACTATTCGGAGTCTATCTTTGGATAAACTCGAACATGGACTTCTTTTTCTTATTAAAAGTCAAACACATATTTCTTTATCATCTATTAATGTACCCTACAATATTGATTCTGTGACCAGTAAACAAATATTGAAATATTTTGCGGGATTCAGGTTTTTTAACACTTTGAAATTGCAGGATTTTGCTTATGTGTAAGAAAAATAGGGTAGGGGGTTAGGGTTCAAGATGTTGCTTAATATTTGTGCAGTGCTGTGGTCTCGTGGTCTGGAGCATTGAATTTGTAATCTGTAGTTAAAGCTTCAGGTTGTGGGTTCGAATCCGGCCTGGGACTATGGTGCGTGTGCCCTTGGGCAAGGCACTTTGTCACTCATTGCTTCTCTCCACCCAGGAGTAATCAGGTACCTGTGAGGGCAGAGATGGTTATTGTGGTTGATTTAACTGCTTTGCGCCGAAATGGCAGCATTTAGCTGTATACCCCAAAGGGAGCTGAGATAGTATTTGGAATGTTTCATGTCCAAATGACCGGGGTAATAATGTTAACGCTCTTCGAGACCCTGGGGGATAAAGCGCTATAATAATAATAATAATTGGGGAGGCTAATCATCCTTACTCGCAGCTGGTGTGCTGAATTGCGAAGGACGCGGCTACAACATGGTCGAGTCGCTGGCACGTAAAGGCACGTAAAGGCGCCTATGGCAGCCGGCTACATCGACTTATATGACTACGGAGCACAGCCCGAGATCGGAAGCGTTTGATTTTTCAGGAGGGAGGAAAACCGGATGACCTGTAGAAAAACCCTCGTGGCACAGGAGAGAACCAACGCACAACTCAACTCACAAATGGTCCGGGCCGGAAATCGAACCTGGGCCACATTGGTGAGAGGCAAGCGCTTTACACACAAGCCACCCTCTATAAGCAAGGCACATTTTTGTGGGTTATTTTATAAATCTGTCGTCCAGTTTTGGGTACATTTCTTAATTAAGATTTTCCATTTTTTTATTCAGGATACATTCTTTAATGAATTCTATGTACATACATAGTTCCAATGTAAACATTTTTAAAACTCTCACGCCATTTCTACTTCAGGGAATATAACAGGACAAGATTAATCAAGCATGCTGTTAACTTTGGTTCCGTCAAAAAATTAAGCTAATTAAACCCAGATGCATAAAAAGAAATGAAAAACTTTGGCAACCTATCAAGGCAGCTGTAACCTGTACCAGGGCTTAAATTGAACGACGGCCACGACGGCCATTGCCGTCGTTGCATTTTTAATGGCTGAGGTGCCCTGCTAAAAATTGCCGTCTTCACAGCCAGTTTTGCCTTGCCCCATTTTTACCTTGGCCGTCATGCCCTTTTTTGCAAAAACATCCTTGAGCCTAACGTTAGTATTCCAATCACTGAATCATTGCTATAAAAAATACCGCTGCATATAATATGAATGTTACGTATTGCGCACGCAACAACAATAACGACACAAACTGAATCTAGCTTCGCAATCGGGGCCCCATAAATATAGCGTACGCTGGCTGCATACATACTGTACATATCGCGCACGCAGCAACGTTAAAAGTAGGATACACCATTTGCAGATATCAGAAATATTTACTACCGAATTATTAAAAAATATCTTACTCATTTGAAAGTAAATGTTGATTCTAGGCATCCAGCAAAATGATGGCGCTAGATATCCTGTAATTATTCCGACAAATATAATTTTATTAAGAAACATTTGCGATCGCCGGACGGTGATCGCGAAAAAACAAAGATAACATAAGAATAACTGCTCGACGCCGGTTGAAAAAACCCGCTGTTTTTCGTGCTTTTCTCGGCATCCACGATTGTAAAACTTCGGACAGCTCAGTTAAACAATATTTACTATAAAATACCACCCCCAAATCTACTCATTCATGATAAAAGTCCGAGTTCCGCAGGGACGCGTCCGAGTTCCGCAGGGACGCGTCCGAGTTCCGCAGGGACGCGTCCGAGTTCCGCAGGGACGCGTCCGAGTTCCGCAGGGACGCGTCCGAGTTCCGCAGGGACGCGTCCGAGTTCCGCAGGGACGCGTCCGAGTTCCGCAGGGACGCGTCCGAGTTCCGCAGGGACGCGTCCGAGTTCCGCAGGGACGCGTCCGAGTTCCGCAGGGACGCGTCCGAGTTCCGCAGGGACGCGTCCGAGTTCCGCAGGGACGCGTCCGAGTTCCGCAGGGACGCGTCCGAGTTCCGCAGGGACGCGTCCGAGTTCCGCAGGGACGCGTCCGAGTTCCGCAGGGACGCGTCCGAGTTCCGCAGGGACGCGTCCGAGTTCCGCAGGGACGCGTCCGAGTTCCGCAGGGACGCGTCCGAGTAGTTCCGCAGGGACGCGTCCGAGTTCCGCAGGGACGCGTCCGAGTTCCGCAGGGACGGGTCCGAGTTCCGCAGGGACGCGTCCGAGTTCCGCAGGGACGCGTCCGAGTTCCGCAGGGACGCGTCCGAGTTCCGCAGGGATGCGTCCGAGTCCAAGTCCTCTGGAACAGGTGAAAGCACAATGTAGGTTTCTCAAATACTCACACTTTCATTGAGACCAAGCTTGAGCGAGAATAGAGGCTGCTTGATGCTGTCGCCGTCAAAGTTATCCGTTTCTATCTCGACCACGTTCCTTTCTCCTTCCTTGGCCGTTGCTCCAAGCACTGCCTGCAAGAATGAAGATCACATTTCACAACACTTTAATTAAAAAAAACAACTAGAACATGGCACTCAGATTATTCAACTTTTTTTTTTTTTTTTTCAACGCCATCTCTCTCTAATCCTAAATCTACCACGGGAGGACACAATGTACCCCAGTTGTTTGCGGTAGCACCATGTGGTAATACTATTTAAAAAAGTGACTTTGTGTAAATTTCTGAAAAGAACCGGCGGGAACTCAACGTTTCAGACAGTAGGCTCTGCCTGTCGTCACGTGACTCTGTCGTCACGGGCAGAAACTGTCTGAAACGTCGAGTTCCTGCCGGTTATTTCGAGTTCCCATCTGGTTCTGTCAAAAATCCAGAAACGTCAAAATAAATATCCTCGCAGGTGCAAAATGTGACACTATGGGTTGCTTCAACTTGAATTGAACAAACGCACAGCCCGAAATGTCTGTTCTCGTGTACAAAATGCGTGTACTGTTCAAAACTACGAGCACTTTCAAAATGTTCCTACGGTACTTTCCTGGGTTGAAATTTCAACCCAATATACCCTATATTATACCCCAACCCAAACACTAACCCACATCCTAACACTCTTTTTAAGTAATTTGAGTAAAATCCAAAAATCCATTTTGAGAAATTTCTAGTGGAGACCTATTCATCTATGGAAATTACCCTGTGGAGACCTTTTGACTCCCATTGTCTCCAATGTGTTCAGATCTCCACAGGGTAACCAAATTTAAAACCACAATGTTAAAGCAAGGTCGTCCAAAATAACAAGCACACACTTGTGGTGGTACAAGTTAAATTTCTTGCAGAAATCCAACAGTTGGTGGCGCTCTACAGCTTTCACGGTGACACATTTGCAGGGCAGGGGGTAAGGGGGCAGGGGGTAAGGGGGCAGGGGGTAAGGGGGCGGGGGGTTTGGGGTAGGGAATTTGTTGGTGAAGGATAACTTACTTGCTGGGAATTAAGGCCGTGTCAAAAACGAGTGTCTAGAGCTTCGGTCTACGTCTACAGCTACAGCTACAGCTACGTCTACGCTAAGGCAAATGGAATTCAGACGCGGATACGGCAGAGCATACGGCTAGTTATTGCGCCCTCAAGCGATACTTGAAGTTGTGTTTGCAAAATTACGATGTAAGAATTACAACAATTATCGTCTGCTCGATTTTACTCAATGTTTGTTTACTGCCGGTCGAAATACCTCATGATATTAACTTCTTTTTCGGTTTATTAAGCCCCTTTCACACTAGACGATTTCCCCGGCAATTCCCCGGGAAATTGCCGGGGAATTTCGGTCGGTCTGTTCACACTACCAAAGAAATCCCAGGAAACTGCTTTTCCCCGGGAAATATTTACCCCTGCTCGGGAGTAGGGTTAAAGGAGAAATCCCCGGGGTTTAACGTTTTTCCCGGGGAAAAGCAACTAGTGTGAATGTCGCAGGGTGTGAACTTACCCCACCTTTTTGCGTCCACGGGTAATCTTGAAAGGTCACAGGGTCACAAATAGCGAGCCAAATAATTCGCGCGGTGACTTAGTATTGTAATGCAGTACCTTTCAAACTTTTCGTAAATATATTTACAGTTAAGTACAAAAGACAAATATTAACGTTCCAAAATTATAAAAATAATTTAATTTTAAAGAAAATGAATGGTTTTAAATTAATATTTAATAAAAAAAGTGTCGTGAACAAGACTGTGTTCAGCTTCCTTCTCGTGTACGTGTATTTATAATATCCCGTGTGGTTAGGTACCAGTCTTCTATTTTCTTATCCGCATAATGCGTGGCATTGGACTTCCGCCCACAATTCATTTGGGAACTTCCTGATGGGCGCCCTCAGTTTACACATTTCCCGGGGTTTGATGGCCAGTGTGAAACGACCGTGCATATTCCCGGGAAATAGTGTCCCCGGGAGTTACCAAATGGGTCTAGTGTGAATGGTTGCTGGGGTGTTGGTGGGGTAAAAAATCCCCGGGAATTTCCCGGGGATTTATTTCCCGAGGAATTGGCTCTGCAGTGTGAAAAGGGCTTTAGTTGCAATTCCATGCACCATCATTGAAAAGTTATCGAAAATTTGCTCAAAAATTTATGTTAGTGCTGCCGCCATTTTGTTTTGCGTCTGCTAGACAACTCTTCTTACGGCTAGATTTTTGTGACGTGGTAGCCGTAGTCGTAGCTGTAGACGGCATTTCATGCCCTTCTGCCCTGAACTTCACATAATTCAACAGGGTCTCCCTGGGCCTTTTTGTACCAAGTCAAACTAAGTCCAACAACAAGTTGCTAATGTTTGGTACCAAACCTGCCAAAACCTAGCAAAACCTGCAGTTGGAGTTTGATGGGCTTGTGGTAGTTAGGGTTAAGAAAAAAACTTTAACATACACTGTATAATGACTGGCAAGTGCCATAAAAACTTTGTTTAGTCGACACGACTCTTAATACCCTGTTCACCTGTTTGATGAAGAGAAAGTGTTGGATACCGTCGCTGTCCAGATTTTCAAAATCATCTTCATCCTCCAGGGATGGACTCCACGTCACCTCTTTTTTCACACCCGTCAATGAATCTCCTGCATTACAAGTGATATTAAAGTGGCGAGGTTACACGTGTACAATGTTCTGGTACATTAGTTTTCTTAAGCCGCGTTCAATTTTTTTTGGTAAAACCTACGGAGACTGTCGTTAACTTTAACCAAATTAAATCCAATGCGGACAGAGTGTAACATTGTCAAATTGTCCATTTTACCCTCCGCAATAATAAGATCTACAGGCCCAAGCTTCTAGCTGCATCTAGGGAGTCGGGTCGGAATCTATAGGGGAGTCGGGTCGGAATCTATAGGGGAGTCGGGTCGGAATCTATAGGGGAGTCGGGTCGGAATCTATAGGGGAGTCGGGTCGGAATCTATAGGGGAGTCGGGTCGGAATCTATAGGGGAGTCGGGTCGGAATCTATAGGGGAGTCGGGTCGGAATCTATAGGGGAGTCGGGTCGGAATCTATAGGGGAGTCGGGTCGGCATGACGGCATCTATAGGGGAGTCGGGTCGGCATCTAGAGGGGAGTCGGGTCGGCATCTAGAGGGGAGTCGGGTCGGCATCTAGAGGGGAGTCGGGTCGGCATCTAGAGGGGAGTCGGGTCGGCATCTAGAGGGGAGTCGGGTCGGCATCTATAGGGGAGTCGGGTCGGCATCTAGAGGGGAGTCGGGTCGGCATCTAGAGGGGAGTCGGGTCGGCATCTATAGGGGAGTCGGGTCGGCATCTATAGGGGAGTGGGGTCGGCATCTATAGGGGAGTCGGGTCGGCATCTATAGGGGAGTCGGGTCGGCATCTATAGGGGAGTCGGGTCGGCATCTATAGGGGAGTCGGGTCGGCATCTATAGGGGAGTCGGGTCGGCATCTATAGGGGAGTCGGGTCGGCATCTATAGGGGAGTCGGGTCGGCATCTATAGGGGAGTCGGGTCGGCATCTATAGGGGAGTCGGGTCGGCATCTATAGGGGAGTCGGGTCGGCATCTATAGGGGAGTCGGGTTGGCATCTATAGGGGAGTCGGGTCGGCATCTATAGGGGAGTGGGGTCGGCATCTATAGGGGAGTCGGGTCGGCATCTATAGGGGAGTCGGGTCAACATATAGGGGAGTCGGGTCAACATATAGGGGAGTCGGGTCAACATATAGGGGAGTCGGGTCGAGTCAGGTTGGCATTACTAAACCAATATGTGGATTGGGTTTTCATTGCCTTATTTCGTGGGTGTTTCCACATTGTTCAATGGGTGCTGTTTTCCAAACCCTGGCTTCGGTCTATTGTGGCTGTGCCTCTGGCGCATTGCTAAACTGTATAAATAAGGCCGCACAAGATGAAGCTTGTGCTTCAAAAACGGCTAATGCGCATGCGGCTTGAAATTACGCGCGAGTTATCCGCCATCTTGTAACAGTCGCGTTTGCGGAACAGGGATAGTTTTCACCTTTTTTTTTCAGAAATTGGCCGAGATTTGACCGTTTTTTGGTGGGCAGCGTTAATAAAGTACTCATACAATTTTTTCTGGGGGTAGACCGTGCGGCAGTATGGGAGTTATTGCCTGCTTTTTGTGCACGGTTTATATTGTTTAGCGGCGGTTAACCTGTAAAAACCCTCTCTATCTATGGGTCTCCGCCCTACGGGCGTCGGGAGACCCATAGTTCTGGGGTAACAATGACGTAACATGACATAGGCTCCACACTAGGCATAGGTCTTGCCCAAACGAATGTGGTAATAATTCATTACCTTTATAATGTAGAGGGCGCTGTACAAGCTAGCCGACAAAAATATGGTTCATTAAAATGTTGGCGGCGCCGGTGTGAAAGGTAATTCTGTCCCCCCTGGTAAATGTGTCCCCCCGGACAGACTTACCAGGCCGTGACCCGGTAAATCTGTCCGGGGGGACACATTTACCTAGGTATTTCTGTCCCCCTCCAGGTAATTCTGTCTCCCTGCCCAACGTTAAACGTGTCCCCCTGGTAAATTTGTCCCGTGCAACGTCACAAGTCTAGCACCCACTAGACGCAACAACCAGTGTAGTACAGGTTCACCCCTTCATGGTGCATCATTTGTGGCAGACTGTAGGATGTGTATGGTACTACAAATTACAGGTGGTCAAAAGTGCTGCCACATTCGTGCTGGGTATACAGAATTTGTACGCGTGCAAGAAGTCTGAAAATACTGATTACCGCTAATTTCCCTTTCGCGCAGAAACGTAGATCGGTTGATTTAATTAATACAGTTATTTATATTTTTATTTTTATTTTGATAAATCGATGAAGGGAACAGAAGTCCAAATAATAAATACCATGTGGGCTTTTCATTGAAATAACTTCAAAATAACCACTTATGTGTGGAACATTGGGGGACAAAATTACCTAGAGAGGGGATAGAATAAACTGGAGGGGGACGGAATTAACGGCTCTGTCTAGGGGGACACTTTTACCTAGGTAATTCTGTCCCCCCGGACAATTTTACCGGGGGACAGAATTACCGTCCACACCGGCTAAATACCCACTTGACTTCCATTACCGGTACACTTGTTGTACACATCCACTAAAGCTGCATCAGGAAACTACATTATTTCCACTTTATGCAGACACTTACCCCAAAAGTATTCTTTTGACATCTTGCTACGCTTTCTTGTAAAATAAAATATATGTTGGTAAATCAAATCTGTGTCAGAGCCACACGTGCATGCAACCGGAACTCAAATGTCTCCTTGCTCGATTCAACACGTGGGGAGTGTTTTCATTGCGACACACCGACCGCGTGTATCTGGAACTGGTGTACGTGTACGATGATCTGTTCAAAGTCTACAGCGTGCAGAGTACCAGCTAAATTGTATAAGGACAATTTGCCGAATTAAGTTTATCGCCCAAATACGAAGTTTAAATGCATAACCCTAGGCCGTTTCCCAAACCACAGCTTTAGTTGGGGCTTTATCGCCAGTGCCAAACTGCATGAACGAAGCCCAAACGGAGACGAAGATGGGGTTTGAAAAACGGCTAAATTATCCAAGCACTAACAGTAGATGGCGCTTTTTTTTACAACTTGTATAGTTAAAAACACTTTTTTAAACAATAATTTATATGAAGTATGTTAACATTATTGTTGAATTATTTGATATGAAAAGTTTGAAATTTTCGATAGAAGATTTGCGAGATAAGTTGCAATGTTGTCCTTTTTGGAAAAAAAAAAAGTTTGGATAGGCTACTTATCATACTCATAGCATTTAATCATAATATTTACCCTTAAGAATGTTAGCGTATTTAATGAATAAATTCAATTATATTTAAAATAATGTTTCTTCTCAATTGACCTTTTTTAAAGGGAGTGGGGGTATAGTGGTTGAAACGTAGGCGTTACGCATGGAGAATAATGGTGGACCTAATTGTCCGCTGGTAACTGAGACCGACGGCTCAAAGGTCCGATAGCTTATAGGTCCGACGGCTCATAGGCTATAGGTCCGACGGCTCATAGGTCCGACGGCTCATAGGTCCGACGGCTCATAGGCCCGACGGCTCATAGGTCCGACGGCTCATATAGGTCCGACGGCTCATAGGTCCGACGGCTCATAGGCCCGACGGCTCATAGCCCCGACGGCTCATATAGGTCAGACGGCTCATAGGCCCGACGGCTCATATAGGTCCGACGGCTCATAGGTCCGACGGCTCATAGGCCCGACGGCTCATAGGTCCGACGGCTCATATAGGTCCGACGGCTCATAGGTCCGACGGCTCATGTAGGTCCGACGGCTCATGTAGGTCCGACGGCTCATGTAGGTCCGACGGCTCATGTAGGTCCGACGGCTCATGTAGGTCCGACGGCTCATGCAGGTCCGACGGCTCACGTAGGTCCGACGGCTCACATAGGTCCGACGGCTCACATAGGTCCGACGGCTCATAGGTCCGACGGCTCATAGGCCCGACGGCTCATAGGCCCGACGGCTCATAGGCCCGACGGCTCATAGGCCCGACGGCTCATAGGCCCGACGGCTCATAGGTCCGACGGCTCATAGGTCCGGCGCATATTAAGTCTGACGCATATTAAGTCTGACGCATATTAAGTCTGACGCATATTAAGTCTGACAATTAAATTTGGTTTATTAAATGTAGTTTGTCGGACTTATCAGGCGTCAGACGGAGCTGCGAGGCCAACAACTACAAGTTAAATGCCTCATATAAATCCGACGCCTCATAATTACGAAATTTCGTACTTATTATGAGGCGTCGGAGTCACGATACGGCCCCCAGGGTAATTTGACACTGTGGCGTAGCTGGGGAGCGGAGTTGTTGCAGATCGGAAGGCACTAGGCCTATATATTAGAAGCAAAATGTTTTTTTCCTAGGAGGGTTAGGGGTAATTATCATAAATGGGCGGCTCTAGACCCCCACGTCATGATTATTCAGTAGTTTTAACAATGACGCTAATACATTGTTATTGCTCAATCAACTAGTTACACATAGCCCAGAGGTACATTAAAGCACTTTGAAAAACGGCTTCCAGTCCGTCGACCTCTCCCAGTAGCTATAGTGGATAATGGGTTAGGTTATAGGTCGTGATCGACTGGGGTTCGAATTTGCTCTCTGTCTATTTTTCATTGACTATTTTGGTCTCCAAGTTTGTTGTTGGAGTGAGTTTAATTTAGGGGAAAATAAGGATCTGAGAACCTAAGTGTCTTCCACTCAGTGTGGTGTAGAAACGCCCATTTATGATAATTACCCCTAACCCTCATAGGGAAAAAAATTACGCGGCCGGCTATGGGCTTCTCTTTCTTTCACGAATCTTGGGAATTGGTAAATTACTGCACAGTCGAATTTATAGACTCAACTCTTCTCAGTTTATTTAGAGCTGCTCAACACATGATCTTTAGTATATTCTACTTTTTGTTCAAACAAATTTACGTTTGATCTGAATGGAAAAGGTAGATACTTTTTTAATCGTATAGGCCCCCTATATAAAAATACGAAAAACTCCTTTACCGTAGTATTGGTAAAGCTAGTAATAGATAATAGAAGAAAATGTAAATATTCATTTGTTTTGGGTTAATATCAACTTGATGTTTCGCCAATGTCCATATGAGCTGTTTACATGTGGGACTGATCACGCCAAGAATCATACCAATTACCATAAACGTAGCTATAGAGGGTCGTTTCACAACATTATACAGTAGCCTACCAAGGTTTTAAAAAATCGTTGAAAACTTATATTTTGACTTGTTTTGACGTATTTTTCTCCAAAGGTATTTATGAATAGGAATAAATATGTGGTTGGCCGGTATTAAAACGTACGTTTAAAATCGTCCAAAGGACCTAAACATTGTGCCATCGCCTTCGGCTTAATATTAATACAGATTACAATACATTAGGGATACAAATGAAATTTAATTCTGTCAATACTTTTAAAATATAAAAATCGTACATTTAGATGGAAGTAACCAGGAAACGACACAAAATCAAAGACAATATACGAAAGTACATGATGAAAATATAAGAAAGAATTGATTGTTCCACAACAAAAATTCAAAAATAACCTTAAAAAATTTACAAAAAAGAAGAACATGATACACATTTATTTTATGACAGTCAAAACCTACGTGAAAGGGTTTACGAATGCTTTCTGTACAAAACTAACCTCAACAATTTGAAAGAATTAACCAGTTCGCTCCGGCGGACGTATATACACGCAAAGTTTTCCCCAGATTCAAAACGGATAACGCATAAACACATCACGAGTAAGGCCGGAACTGTTTGTCAGCAGCGAGCAAGGCTGGAAATGCGTGGATGTGCTTTCTGGTACCATCGGCCTGAACCCGCCTCGGATCGTTAAAAATAATCCCGCGCCTCGGCTCGGTGTTGTTAAAATAGACCCAGCGCGAACTGGTTAAGGGAATGTGCCATTCAGGTAAAACTGACATATTGGCCTGTAATTACAGTTGTGGGTTTCACTGGTAGTGCAATAAGTCAGTTCGGTATAATCTTTATAAAGTAATCCAAGATTATGCCCATTGGGATTGTAAAAAATGCTCAAGCCATGTGCGACCTCTCTGCATCTTACATTACCCTGATTGACCTGTGACCTATGTCATTGGGCATAATTATGCGCAGTTGAAATATCGAACTGGTTTATTGGGTGCAACAGTTAGCGACAATGCCTAATAATTTTTGTGAGCCGCTCACAATGTTTTAAAAAACAAATAGCCAAAATACTCAAAAGAACTTAAAGGTTGGATACACCATTTGCAGATATCAAATTGTTTTACTACCAAATTATTAAGAAATATCTTACTTATTAGAAAGTAAATAATGATTCTAGGCATCTAGCAAAATGATTGCGCTAAATATCCTGTAATTGTATCCAAAGTTTTTTAAATTTTATTTAAAAAAAATTACGATCACCGGAACGCGATTGCCCGTTGAAAAATAAACACAGGTTTTCTTGCTTTTTTCTCGGCATCCATGATTGTAAAACTCGAACAGGCCAGTTAAACGATATTTACTATAAAATACAATTACCCCCCCCCCCCCCCCATTCCTGATAATTCAAGCAATCACCAATGGTGTATCCTACCTTTAATGATTCTGTCATAGCTTATACGTGTCTCGCTTTCTACAACTCCGGTAATTTCTTAACCCATAACCCTAAACTTCGGGCACAATTGAGTTTAAGGGATTTTAAAAACTGCTTTCCAAACACTGACACTTGAAGGATTGGTGCACAGGTGGCAGCCATTTTGACAACATTTTTTTCTCGATGAAATAATCGTTCCATTTGAGATTGAATCACATTTGCAAGGCCGAGCTAACGAATGTCAAATAACGAATGTTCACAGCAGCTTCAGTAGAACGTATCCCGGATTTATTTAATGTATACTGGCAACTGCTGGATCAATTGACTCCGAAAAGGAAGCGCAAGTCAGCTAGGCTCAGCTTCTGGCTCTGTGATCTTGCTCTGTTGGGAGGCAAAAAGAAAAAACTAAAATTATCCAGTGTCAGTATTACCTCTACCTATGTCTTGCACAATCTTTGTCTGGAAGCTACAGTTTCAGCTTTGAGCTCTGCAATGATTGGGTTGAACCCTAGTCTCGGTCTGGAGACCTGGTCTCGGTCTGGAGACTTGGTCTCGGTCTCGAGAATGTTTTTGAGGTCTCGGTATCAGTCTTGCCCAAGCAAAGTCTCGAGGCTCATCAGAGGGCTGGTCTCAAATGTGCAGGTGCGAGCTGCTGGGCGAAGAACTCCCATGCAGACAGTGGACAACGCTCAACCGCCTCCGAACCTGTGTCGGCCATTTCGCCGCTACCATGAAAGGCTGGGGTCTTAAAGACTCTGCCGCATGTGACTGCGGCCACCCAGAACAAACCGTGGACCACATCATCGTGTCCTGCCCACAACATCGGCCACCCAACGGCGAACAAGGTATCATTACTCTGGACGACGACACGAGGACATGGCTTGCCGTCACTAAGCTGCAGGTGTGACGAAGAGTTGCTGCAAAGCATACGCAAGAAGAAGATATGTGCAGGTCTCGGTCTCTGATGCCATAGTCTCGGGTTTTACCCTCAAGACCCGTCGAGACCACAGCAAAATACATTGCGCCACAAACATTACGTTGCACCACACAAATCTATAGTCTTCATTCCGAACATAAACGATGCTGTACGACACTGCGTAGAGATAAAGAGAGGTCAAGTTTTGTGAATTAAACTCAAAACTGTTCTATCTCCATCGATGTTTGTTTTTATGAAGTCGACCTGTTACACTATAAGTCAGCCATAGACTGTTTCCGGTATTTAGATTTGGTAATGACTTAAACACCATCCATTTTTATTAATTTTTGGTTACGGTCTTGGTTTAGGAAGATGAGGTCTCGGTCTCAGACTGCAAAAGTCTCGTTGGTCGAAAGCCTTGGTCTCGCTCTTGGTCTCGGTCTCAAAAGCCTTGGTCTCGCTCTTGGGCTCGGTCTCAAAAGCCTTGGTCTCGCTCTTGGGCTCGGTCTCAAAAGCCTTGGTCTCGGTCTCAAAAGCCTTGGTCTCGCTCTTGGGCTCGGTCTCAAACGCCTTGGTCTCGCTCTTGGGCTCGGTCTCAAAAGCCTTGGTCTCGCTCTTGGGCTCGGTCTCAAAAGCCTTGGTCTTGCTCTTGGGCTTGGTCTCAAACGCCTTGGTCTCGCTCTTGGTCTTGGTCTTGGTCTCGGTCTCAAACGCCTTGGTCTCGCTCTTGGGCTTGGTCTCAAACGCCTTGGGCTTGGTCTCAAACGCCTTGGTCTCGCTCTTGGGCTTGGTCTCAAACGCCTTGGTCTCGCTCTTGGGCTTGGTCTCAAAAGCCTTGGTCTCGCTCTTTGTCTCAAACGCTTTGGTCTCGCTCTTGGGCTTGGTCTCAAACGCTTTGGTCTCGTTCGTGGGCTTGGTCTCAAAAGCCTTGGTCTCGCTCTTGGGCTTGGTCTCAAACGCCTTGGTCTCGCTCTTGGGCTTGGTCTCAAAAGCCTTGGTCTCGCTCTTGGTCTCAAACGCTTTGGTCTCGCTCTTGGGCTTGGTCTCAAACGCCTTGGTCTCGTTCTTGGGCTCGGTCTCAAAAGCCTTGGTCTTGCTCTTGGGCTCGGTCTCAAAAGCCTTGGTCTCGCTCTTGGGCTTGGTCTCAAACGCCTTGGTCTCGCTCTTGGTCTCAAAAGCCTTGGTCTCGCTCTTGGGCTTGGTCTCAAAAGCCTTGGTCTCGCTCTTGGGCTTGGTCTCAAACGCCTTGGTCTCAAACGCCTTGGTCTCGCTCTTGGTCTTGGTCTCGGTCTTAAACGCCTTGGTCTCGCTCTTGGGCTTGGTCTCAAAAGCCTTGGTCTCGCTCTTGGGCTTGGTCTCAAAAGCCTTGGTCTCGCTCTTGGGCTTGGTCTCAAAAGCCTTGGTCTCGCTCTTGGTCTCGGTCTCAAACGCCTTGGTCTCGCTCTTGGGCTCGGTCTCAAAAGCCTTGGTCTTGCTCTTGGGCTTGGTCTCAAAAGCCTTGGTCTCGCTCTTGGGCTCGGTCTCAAAAGCCTTGGTCTTGCTCTTGGGCTTGGTCTCAAAAGCCTTGGTCTCAAACGCCTTGGGCTTGGTCTCAAACGCCTTGGTCTCGCTCTTGGGCTTGGTCTCAAAAGCCTTGGTCTCGCTCTTGGGCTTGGTCTTAAAAGCCTTGGGCTTGGTCTCAAACGCCTTGGTCTCGCTCTTGGGCTTGGTCTCAAAAGCCTTGGTCTCGCTCTTGGTCTCAAAAGCCTTGGTCTCGCTCTTGGGCTTGGTCTCAAACGCCTTGGTCTCGCTCTTGGGCTTGGTCTCAAACGCCTTGGTCCTGCTCTTGGGCTCGGTCTTGGACATAAAGGGTCCCGAAAGATAAAAGCTTGATATCCGGTTTGTAAGTGACTGTGTCATACACACGCATGCATCACTGATTAATAATATTGTTCTATACTGACCAACAGACATGGACCAACACTGTGCCAAACAGACAGAACGACAAACACACAGAACGACAAACACACAGAACGACAAACACACAGACACAACAAGTATTGACATACCCTGAGAGGACATCGGACGCCAGCTTGGATTTAGACTTCTGCAGCTGCAGTATTCGCTCCTCGATGGTGTCCTTAACGACAAACTTGTGGATGGAGACATTGTTGGTTTGGCCAACGCGATAGATCCGGTCGCAGGCCTGGTCCTCTAAAGCTGGGTTCCTTTGGGTGCACACAAAAAAAAGAGGAGAAATTTGGTGACGCTGTAGTCAGGTTATATTTCCTGGATCCAACAATATGTGACCTGTCATCACAAAATGAGCGTAAAGTCGGCAAAATCAAAAATTGAGATATGGGTATTTCTAAATTCTGTGGAAACAGAGCTTTCCAATGGTATATAACACTTGGAAGTTTAAAACTCAATATTTTTTATTTTTTATTATTTTTTTTTTGGTTTCGAGTTGGTCTTGGTTTCGAGTTGGTCTTGGTTTCGAGTTGGTCTTGGTTTCGAGTTGGTCTTAGTTTCGAGTTGGTCTTGGTTTTGAGTTGGTCTTGGTTTTGAGTTGGTCTTGGTTTTGAGTTGGTCTTGGTTTGGAGTTGGTCTTGGTTTGGAGTTGGTCTTGGTTTGGAGTTGGTCTTGGTTTGGAGTTGGTCTTGGTTTGGAGTTGGTCTTGGTTTGGAGTTGGTCTTGGTTTGGAGTTGGTCTTGGTTTGGAGTTGGTCTTGGTTTGGAGTTGGTCTTGGTTTGGAGTTGGTCTTGGTTTTGAGTTTGTCTTGGTTTGGAGTTTGTCTTGGTTTGGAGTTTGTCTTGGTTTGGAGTTTGTCTTGGTTTGGAGTTTGTCTTGGTTTGGAGTTTGTCTTGGTTTGGAGTTTGTCTTGGTTTGGAGTTGGTCTTAGTTTTGAGTTGGTCTTGGTTTTGAGTTGGTCTTGGTTTTGAGTTGGTCTTGGTTTTGAGTTGGTCTTGGTTTGGAGTTGGTCTTGGTTTGGAGTTGGTCTTGGTTTGGAGTTGGTCTTGGTTTGGAGTTGGTCTTGGTTTGGAGTTGGTCTTGGTTTGGAGTTGGTCTTGGTTTGGAGTTGGTCTTGGTTTTGAGTTGGTCTTGGTTTTGAGTTTGTCTTGGTTTGGAGTTTGTCTTGGTTTGGAGTTTGTCTTGGTTTGGAGTTTGTCTTGGTTTGGAGTTTGTCTTGGTTTGGAGTTGGTCTTGGTTTTGAGTTGGTCTTGGTTTTGAGTTGGTCTTGGTTTTGAGTTGGTCTTGGTTTTGAGTTGGTCTTGGTTTTGAGTTGGTCTTGGTTTTGAGTTGGTCTTGTTTCGAGTTGGTCTTGGTTTTGAGATCGTCTTGGTTTTGAGATCGTCTTGGTTTTGAGTTGGTCTTGTTTCGAGTTGGTCTTGTTTCGAGTTGGTCTTGGTTTTGAGTTGGTCTTGGTTTGGAGTTGGTCTTGGTTTTGAGTTGGTCTTGGTTTTGAGTTGATCTTGGTTTTGAGTTGGTCTTGGTTTTTAGTTGGTCTTGGTTTTTAGTTGGTCTTGTTTCGAGTTGGTCTTGGTTTTGAGATCGTCTTGGTTTTGAGATCGTCTTGGTTTTGAGTTGGTCTTGTTTCGAGTTGGTCTTGTTTCGAGTTGGTCTTATTTCGAGTTGGTCTTATTTTAGAGTTGGTCTTGGTTTTGAGTTGGTCTTGGTTTTGAGTGGGTCTTGGTTTCGAGTTGGTCTTTGTTTTGAGTTGGTTTGGTTTTGAGTTGGTTTGGTTTTGAGTTGGTCTTTGTTTTGAGTTGGTCTTTGTTTTGAGTTGGTTTGGTTTTGAGTTGGTTTGGTTTTGATATGATCTTGGTTTTGAGATGGTCTTGGTTTTGAGCTGGTCTTGGTTTAGAGTTGACTCAAAACTGTTAAAATAGTCGATCCATCCGACTTTGTGAATGTTTAAAGGAAAATGCAAAGGTTTAACATGTTTTTGTGGGGTACCTCAGAGTAAAACCCCTTGTATAATTTTGCATTCGTCTTTTACCAATGCATGTCCAGGAGGAACAGATGGTTTCCACCAATCAGATTCAGCCCGACCCCACCAGCCCGCAGCGAGACCAGCATGACCTCTCTCCCCCCGGGGTTGTTGTTGAAGTCCTCCAGGGCCTCCGATCGCTTCTTCGGGGGGACGTCGCCGCGGATGCTCCAGTAGCGATAGCCGGCTTCCGTCAGGTGGGCTGCCATCACGTCCAGCATCTTGGTCCACTGGGAGATGATGACACTCTTCATGGCGGGCTGGGCCTTGGTGGATGGCGGCTGGCTGCCAACTTTTCCGTTGCCGCTGCCGCTGCCGCTGCCGCTGCCGCGACGGATCTCATGCAGGGTTGAGAGCACTGAAGCAATCTGGTTTGTGAAAAGAAATTGAGACAAATGAACAACTTATCACCATCGTACTGACAGGTTGGGTCTTGGTGGATGGTGGCTGGCTGACGACGTTGCCGCTGCCGCGACGGATCTCACGCAGGGTTGAGAGCACTGAAGCAATCTGGTTTGTGACAAAAAATCGAGACAAATGAACAGCTTGTCACAATCGTACTGATAATAAAGCGTGCAACAATACCACCTTTTTACGAAACGATACGATACATATCATGGTACTTGGAGAAGGATACAATTGTACGTATCATAATACATATCATACAAACAGAAGACCCCCAAAACGCCGCTAAACACCAGCAAAAGGTATTTGATTATCATATGTAACCTGCTCCCACGAAATCAGAGTAAAGTTGACATTTTGATATTCTGAGATATATTTGTATTTCCAGATTCCTTGAATTCTTAGCTTAAAAATGATATATAACTTATTAGGTAGGGTAATTAAAAAATATATAATATTGTTGTTACACGTCCTTCAATTTAATGTCCTTTCCATGTGACTGAGAATCGTTCTAATAATTAAAATAAAAATGTAAGCTGCATGTATGATTACGCCCCTTCCCAATAAACACAATACTTGGTAGTTCGAAAGAAAACACATGTGGGATTTGTATCGATCCAAAAACCCCCGAAAAACGATTCCCCACTGTCCAATCGGCTATTTTCAATCATAACTTAATATATCATAGCGCGACTTTATGCCGTTTTTGTAGGAGCAGGTCACATATACTAGGCACTGACAGTTTTTGTTACTTCATATCCTTATTTTATTTTTAATGGCTTTCCACCCAGGAGTAAATGGGTACCTGTGGGGGCGGAGATGGTTGTTATTAGCTGCTTTGCACCAAAACGGCAACATTCAAGCTGTATACTCCCCAGGGAGCTGAGATGGTGTTTGGAATGTCTTGTGTGCCCAATGAGCAGGGATAATAATGACACAGCGCCTTGAGTACCAGTCTTGGTAGATACGTGCGCTATATAAGAACCAGAGTTGTATTCGAGTCCCTGCAAGTCCAGTCACAAGTTCAGTCGCAAGTCCTTTCATAAAGCCAGTCGCAAGTAACTAGTTGAACAATGACAAATGAATGCTTTTGTTAACAGTTCATCTGAACAGCTAGTGACTTGACTTGAGACTGAAGGACTTGTGATGGACTTGCAGGGACTTGTGGGGACTGGAATACAACTCTGATAAGAACTGCCTATTATTATTATATCGTGGCATTTCAGTATCGCGATTATCGATGCATCGGTGAATTGTTACACCACTACCTATGAGCAAAATAGTGAACAGAAATGCGAGAAGTAATTTTCAAGGGCTACATTACAAAATTTAGTGACCGTTCCCCCCCCCCCCCCCCTTCCTCCTATATACTGACTTTAGTGCTGGGCATCAACTTGTTGAAGATGGATGCTTTAGACGGTTTGGATGCCATCGAGTCCTTCTTGTCTCCTCTCCTCAATCCTTCCTCCTCATCCTCTCCAATGGTCATCTCTTTCATCTGTCCGACCAGGTCCAGGTCAATGCCCTCTGGCTCGCAACTCTCAGTGTCCACCGCCTGGCGATCAATAGATACAAAAGTATCATCTTTAAAGGGATCGTATACGTTTGGTATTTACTCCAAAAATTAATGGCAATAAAAACATACTTGGTAAGAAGTACAGCAGCTTTGGATAGTATAATGCATTTTTATAAACTTTTAAAATTCGAAGTATTGCGGTTATGGAAAAAAATATCACTTTTTATCCCCAAAAATTGGAATCTGAGAAGCGTTACTGCAGTGACGTTTCTCAGATTGTGTATTCCAATGCAGATTATTCTTCCTGCGTGGACATAACCACTCCAGATTTTCGGCAATATGTCAAAATTGCTACCACCTTTCGAAATGAAATGTTTACAGGTTAGTTTTGTGGTATATATATAGGATTGAAACAAACAATGGCTTACAATGGGTTCCAATTACCAAACGTGTACGATCTCTTTAACGGTACAGTACGCCATTTTCTTTATTTGTGAGAGGTTCTGGCAAAATGAGACGGAACTGGGCAGAAGTTGAAATGAGGGTTTCTTAATAGGTATTAGAAAAGAGGATACAATTCTCCTTTACAATGCTGTTTCTTGCGCTTCAATCGAAAATTCCATTAACAAGTTATGGCTGTTCAAAGTTAGCATTTATCAACACGTCGCAAAAGTAAAATGTTGAGAAAAAGGTCTTTGAAGTTTCGAGTTTTGTACATGAGATATGGAAAAATGTCAATTGTTTTTTCCTAAAACAAAAACTTTATTCTACTACTTCCATACTAATTCTTAACAAAATATAGTTAATAGGTATACCAAATATTACAAATATCAATAAATCTGAAAATTGAAAAACAAATCACGCATTCTTCATTATTTTGCAGTTTACTACACTATACCTGTGCCGAAATCCATCTCATTTTGCCAGAATGCCTTACATTTGTGATTTATAAAAAAAAAATTATTGTAAGTTTGTAACCTAAACCTAATTAAGTTGTATCACTTTGAATCCTGTTTCCAGGCTGTCCGACAATAATTGTGACCTGTCATCACAAAATGAGAGTAAAGTCGGCAAAATCAAGAATTGAGATTTCTAAATTCTGTGGAAACAGAGCTTTCCAATGGTATATAACACTTGGAGGTTTGATACTCAATATTTGTTTTATTTTTCTTTTTTAGTCTGGAGTCTTAATACAGAGATTATGAGAAAACAAACCCTCTTTTTGCGAGAAATTGTGTGAAAGGCATAGAAAGGCATAGTCAAAATTGTCTCAAAAACTAATTTTGTTTTTATCTGATCGTCCTGAAAAATTAGGAATTGATTGTTGGGGATTTAGTCTTAAAAAAACCCATATAATCTCAAAATCGACCAACCCTTCAAATTTTGACTTTGACTGGCCGTACCGGGAAATCACTCCTTGCGACTTTACGCTCATTTTGTGATGACAGGTCACAATTAGTACCCATTCATGTCCAAAATGTTTTGTTTTTTTAGGTTTTAATAATCAAAAATGTTACTTCGGAACACGACGATCTCTTTAAAATTGCTGGTACCCGCTATGTTTTCGCACGCATACAATGAAATTGTTGCCTTGAAAGAAAAATCGTCAAATCTCCATGTGCACACTCGCAGTTGGAATACAAAACTGACTTATTCTCCTGACCTCTTTCAGAAGGCTGAGGTGGCCACAGCACTGCCTCAGCCGCAGCAGCAGGACCAAGATGTGACTGGAGTGCATACGCTGCTCTGGGCCATGGGCAGCCCCGCCCGTGGCCCTGCCCGTGGCCCCGCCCTTGGCCCCGCCCGTGGCTCCACCCTTGGCCCCGCCTGTTGCTCCAGCATTGGTGAACAGGGACGGTGTCTTGCCAGCGAATCCCGACCGTTGAGCCTTCTCTTTCTCCTCGTGGAAGTTGATGTAGTCTTGCACTTTGGACCTAGCGGCAAAAGGAGAATGCGTTTAATAAGTTGAAGTGATCGATACTTCATGACAATTACTCAATCCTAATGAAACAGTCAATTTTCAGAGACTATCAGTATAAAACAGGAAAGGGGAGGGGGTTAAAAATATTGAGAAAAAAAATGTGTTAGCTTTTACAATCTAGACAGTCTTAATATATGGGAATAAATATGTGGTTGTCTGGCGGGGGGATTAACAATGCCCAGGCCCATGAGTCGGTTTTAAACGTACGTTTAATACCGGCCAACCACATTTTTTGTTCCAATCATAAATATATGTAACAGATGAAATATTTCAACAATATTTGTTAGCAACCTTTAACCCTAACTCCCTCACGGCTTTTACTAGAAAGTATCCTGAATCCGCCACAGTCCACCAATTTTGGTTTGCAAAAACTGCTGGTGTCCTGAGTCCATCAGACTCCACCAGTATGCATTCTGGAGAGATTCTGAGTCCATTATAATCCACCAGCAAAAGTTTGATGGACTGTGACGGATTCAGGATACCTAGGTGGCATACACAAAATTGCAGTGCGTTTCTCCATAGAGTCCATCACAGTCCATCACCTAAATTTCTGAATCCGGCTGAATCCATCAAACTCCTGCAGTAACGCTAGGCTTAAAATCCTCAATCCATCACACTCCTCCAGTTTGTTCAATATGGAGGTATCCTGAATCCGCTAAAATCCTCCAAAACAGGAAATGGATTTTGATGGACTCAGGGTGGTTAGGGTTAAATTAATCTATTTAAAATTTAGGTGATAAACTGTAAGTTAGTGATTTTGAACATTTTACAATTTCCTGTCGACAGGATAGCTTTTTAACATATTTTGGATCAATTTTATTTCCAAGTATAAATCAAATTTTCTTTATTTGTATGTACATTGTACATTGTACAATGTACATGTACATAACCTACACTAGAGCCACTGAGAGAAAATCCTTCCCTTGGCTCTCACAGGGTCGCAAACACATTCCAATCCTCTGCTAAGGTAATCGCCATTATGACCGTATGTGACCCGCTTCATCGTAATCAGGAATAAGTCGCTGAGGCCGTTTTACGCAACCGGCCGTTGAAGTGAACGCATAGGTGAAAATCGTGACCAAGTCGATTTTCTGAACATTGTATTTTTAGGAAGTGTAGTTATCACAGATTATTGTCATTAATGTCTTGTATGTAAAAACGATCAATAACGATGAAAATGAAGAGGATTTGTGTGCGCTGTCCCTATGATTTTGGTCAATTTTGTTTATTTCAAAGCTGTTTTTCTCGGAATGTGGATTCGGCAAATAAATATACACCTGTCATCTTCATCAGACCATAACTCGTGAACCTAAGAAGATACACACTTGTGATGGGTATCATTAGAAAGCTTATGAAATTCCCTTTCTCACCATGTGCATATCTCAAAAAGTCATTTCGAGACTTATTCCTGATTTCGATGGAGCGGGTCACATATACCCACTGCCCCTAACTTATTATTATTCATTATGTTTACTAGTTACTCTTGTTTATTGCCCAGGGCTTGTAATCCCTTGATAGTTGCCCAGGAATGTGAGGCACATGCAGACCCACACATTCTGTGGTCATATGGTTCAGTAGCCACTGACACGAAAGCACATTCAAAGTCTTCTGTGACTGAGAAGGTTTTTACACAGCGCTGGCTGCCCACAGCTGCCATGCATGCCACTGATCATGAAGGAATAAAAACATGAATTCCATCTCAAGACTTGAAGAGCCCGTTTCCATCTGTTACATATAATTTTGGTAAAAAAACAAAACCTTTCGGTCTAACGGTTTTTTGTTTAACAATTTCAGTTCATGATTTACAAAACACCCCTTTAACTAAATACAAACTTCATCCGGTTGTTTGTCAAGCACCCTTCTTTATATTTTGAGCACTGTTGCTGCTTCAAACGATAACAATGCACAACTGACAAATGTGACCCGCTCCATCGTAATCAGGAATAAGTCGCCGGGGCCGTTTTACGCAATTGGTCGTTGAAGTGAACGCATGGGTGAAAATCGTGACCATGTCGTTTTTCTGAACATTGTATTTTTAGGAAGTGTAGTTATCATAGATTATTGTCATTAATGTCTTGTATGTAAAAACGATCAATAAAGATGAAAATGAAGAGGATTTGTGTGCGCTGTCCGTATGATTTTGGTAAATTTTGTTTATTTTATAGCTGTTTTTCTCTAAATGTGGATTCGGCAAATAAATATACAACTGTCATCTTTATCAGACCATAACTCGTTAACCTAAACAGATACACACTTGTGATGGGTATCATTAGAAAGCTTATGACATTCCCTTTCTCACTATGTACATATCTCAAAAGGTCATTTTGAGACTTATTCCTGATTTTGATGGAGCGGGTCACAGATGGTCTAATGTCCCGTTGACTGCATGCACCAAGTAACAAAAAGAAACCACACCATCTCCGTGAATGCCCCAATACCTGGATTCTCCAAAGAGTTTGTCGTACACCCTTCTCTCGTCGGCTGATAGGTCCATCCGGTGGCTGTGGCAGCTCTTCTCGGGCAGCGCCACCAGGGGCTTGCCGGTCGCTGCGTTCTTCTGGTCCTTGGTTCGTCGGAGTAGCAGGCTCTTCACCAGAACGTTCAGTCTGTTGCTGCCTGATTCTAGTAAAAGGAAAGTGGCGGGCAGATTAGGAAATGATTTGAAAATTCGGATTGAGGACAGAAGGCGAGGGGTAAGGAAGCGAAAGATTTCTGTTAATTTTACATCAACAATTCAAATAAGCCACAAGGAAAACATTTTCCTACTACTTAAAATAAACCACAAAAAAGGGAACCGTGTTGAAAATTGGAGGATTATGTAATGAGAAATAAAATATGTTGCTAGACTTACTGCTGTTGTTGTCTACCTGACGCTTCCAGACTTTGTATTCATCAAAGGGGGAACATCTCAGAAATCTGCCAAAGGGGATCAGGAAAAATTAACTGTCGACAATAACGGGGTGGAAAACAAAAGACTATACAAAACAACTTGTAATTAATTAATTATCAAATAGTTGCACACTGTGAATTGGTCATTCTCGTGTGGAATTTGAATATTATCTGGTACACTGACTTGTTCACACAGCTTGGCACAGTATACATTTAAATTCTCCAGACCAAAGACATTGTTGCTATATCACGTGATTCGGGGCAAGCCTTACGCTAGCAACCCCCGGCTCTGGAATGGTCTAGTGTCTTTGTACCATTCTCAACCATTGTGAACAAAGTATTGGTGCTGAGCGTCTCTAACGTAACTGTGCTAGCCCCGAATCATGTGATATAGCTACAGTGTATTTGGTCTGGATAATTTAAAGTCAAACTGTGCCAAGCTGTGTGAACAAGTCAGTGTACCAGATAATATTTAAATGTCACGGCTTAGCGAGCCCTAGCCAGTAACCTGGCAGACAGCCATAGTAAGTAAGTACTGCACTAGACTAAAACACTGTTTCTCCTGACCTCAAGAGCGAGTACATATCTACTAGGTTGTTCTGAATGGGCGTGCCTGTCACGGCCCAGCGAGCCCTAGCCCGTAGCCGGCAGACAGACATATTAAGTAAGTACTGCCTTAGACTAAATCACTGTTTCTCCTGACCTCAAGAGCGAGTACATATCCACTAGGTTGTTCTGAATGGGCGTTCCTGTCACGGCCCAGCGAGCCCTAGCCCGTAGCCGGCAGACAGACATAGTAAGTAACTACTGCACTAGACTAAATCACTGTTTCTCCTGACCTCAAGAGCGAGTACGTATCCACTAGGTTGTTCTGAATGGGCATGCCTGTCACGGCCCAGCGAGCTCTAGCCCGTAGCCGGCAGACAGACATAGTAAGTAAGTACTGCATTAGACTAAATCACTGTTTCTCCTGACCTCAAGAGCGAGTACATATCCACTAGGTTGTTCTGAATGGGCGTGCCTGTCACGGCCCAGCGAGCCCTAGCCCGTAGCCGGCAGACAGACATAGTAAGTAAGTACTGCATTAGACTAAATCACTGTTTCTCCTGACCTCAAGAGCGAGTACATATCTACTAGGTTGTTCTGAATGGGCGTGCCTGTCACGGCCCAGCGAGCCCTAGCCCGTAGCCGGCAGACAGACATAGTAAGTAAGTACTGCACTAGACTAAATCACTGTTTCTCCTGACCTCAAGAGCGAGTACATATCCACTAGGTTGTTCTGAATGGGCGTGCCTGTCACGGCCCAGCGAGCCCTAGCCAGTAGCCGGCAGACAGCCATAGTAAGTAAGTACTGCACTAGACTAAAACACTGTTTCTCCTGACCTCAAGAGCGAGTACATATCTACTAGGTTGTTCTGAATGGGCGTGCCTGTCACGGCCCAGCGAGCCCTAGCCCGTAGCCGGCAGACAGACATATTAAGTAAGTACTGCATTAGACTAAATCACTGTTTCTCCTGACCTCAAGAGCAAGTACATATCTACTAGGTTGTTCTGAATGGGCGTGCCTGTCATGGCCCAGCGAGCCCTAGCTCGTAGCCGGCAGACAGACATATTAAGTAAGTACTGCCTTAGACTAAATCACTGTTTCTCCTGACCTCAAGAGCGAGTACATATCCACTAGGTTGTTCTGAATGGGCGTTCCTGTCACGGCCCAGCGAGCCCTAGCCCGTAGCCGGCAGACAGACATAGTAAGTAACTACTGCACTAGACTAAATCACTGTTTCTCCTGACCTCAAGAGCGAGTACGTATCCACTAGGTTGTTCTGAATGGGCATGCCTGTCACGGCTTAGCGAGCTCTAGCCCGTAGCCGGCAGACAGACATAGTAAGTAAGTACTGCATTAGACTAAATCACTGTTTCTCCTGACCTCAAGAGCGAGTACATATCCACTAGGTTGTTCTGAATGGGTGTGCCTGTCACGGCCCAGCGAGCCCTAGCCCGTAGCCGGCAGACAGACATAGTAAGTAAGTACTGCATTAGACTAAATCACTGTTTCTCTTGACCTCAAGAGCGAGTACATATCCACTAGGTTGTTCTGAATGGGCGTGCCTGTCACGGCCCAGCGAGCCCTAGCCAGTAGCCGGCAGACAGCCATAGTAAGTAAGTACTGCACTAGACTAAATCACTGTTTCTCCTGACCTCAAGAGCGAGTACATATCCACTAGGTTGTTCTGAATGGGCGTGCCTGTTACGGCCCAGCGAGCCCTAGCCCGCGCCATAGTAAGTAAGTACTGCACTAGACTAAATCACTGTTTCTCCTGACCTCAAGAGCGAGTACATATCCACTAGGTTGTTCTGAATGGGCGTGCCTGTTACGGCCCAGCGAGCCCTAGCCCGTAGCCGGCAGACAGACATAGTAAGTAAGTACTGCACTAGACTAAATCACTGTTTCTCCTGACCTCAAGAGCAAGTACATGTCCACTAGGTTGTTCTGAATGGGCGTGCCTGTCACAGCCCAGCGAGCCCTAGCCCGTAGCTGGCAGACAGCCATAGTAAGTAAGTACTGCATTAGACTAAATCACTGTTTCTCCTGACCTCAAGAGCGAGTACATATCCACTAGGTTGTTCTGAATGGGCGTGCCTGTTACGGCCCAGCGAGCCCTAGCCCGTAGCCGGCAGACAGCCATAGTAAGTAAGTACTGCATTAGACTAAATCACTGTTTCTCCTGACCTCAAGAGCAAGTACATATCCACTAGGTTGTTCTGAATGGGCGTGCCTGTCACGGCCCAGCGAGCCCTAGCCAGTAGCCGGCAGACAGCCATAGTAAGTAAGTACTGCACTAGACTAAATCACTGTTTCTCCTGACCTCAAGAGCGAGTACATATCCACTAGGTTGTTCTGAATGGGCGTGCCTGTTACGGCCCAGCGAGCCCTAGCCCGTAGCCGGCAGACAGCCATAGTAAGTAAGTACTGCACTAGACTAAATCACTGTTTCTCCTGACCTCAAGAGCGAGTACATATCCACTAGGTTGTTCTGAATGGGCGTGCCTGTTACGGCCCAGCGAGCCCTAGCCCGTAGCCGGCAGACAGCCATAGTAAGTAAGTACTGCATTAGACTAAATCACTGTTTCTCCTGACCTCAAGAGTACATATCCACTAGGTTGTTCTGAATGGGCGTGCCTGTCACGGCCCAGCGAGCCCTAGTCCGTAGCCGGCAGACAGACATAGTAAGTAAGTACTGCACTAGACTAAATCACTGTTTCTCCTGACCTCAAGAGCGAGTACATATCCACTAGGTTGTTCTGAATGGGCGTGCCTGTTACGGCCCAGCGAGCCCTAGCCCGTAGCTGGCAGACAGCCATAGTAAGTAAGTACTGCACTAGACTAAATCACTGTTTCTCCTGACCTCAAGAGCGAGTACATATCCACTAGGTTGTTCTGGATGGGCGTGCCTGTCACGGCCCAGCGAGCCCTAGCCCGTAGCCGGCAGACAGCCATAGTAAGTAAGTACTGCATTAGACTAAATCACTGTTTCTCCTGACCTCAAGAGCGAGTACATATCCACTAGGTTGTTCTGAATGGGCGTGCCTGTCACGGCCCAGCGAGCCCTAGCCAGTAGCCGGCAGACAGCCATAGTAAGTAAGTACTGCACTAGACTAAATCACTGTTTCTCCTGACCTCAAGAGCGAGTACATATCCACTAGGTTGTTCTGAATGGGCGTGCCTGTTACGGCCCAGCGAGCCCTAGCCCGTAGCCGGCAGACAGCCATAGTAAGTAAGTACTGCACTAGACTAAATCACTGTTTCTCCTGACCTCAAGAGCGAGTACATATCCACTAGGTTGTTCTGAATGGGCGTGCCTGTTACGGCCCAGCGAGCCCTAGCCCGTAGCCGGCAGACAGCCATAGTAAGTAAGTACTGCATTAGACTAAATCACTGTTTCTCCTGACCTCAAGAGTACATATCCACTAGGTTGTTCTGAATGGGCGTGCCTGTCACGGCCCAGCGAGCCCTAGTCCGTAGCCGGCAGACAGACATAGTAAGTAAGTACTGCACTAGACTAAATCACTGTTTCTCCTGACCTCAAGAGCGAGTACATATCCACTAGGTTGTTCTGAATGGGCGTGCCTGTTACGGCCCAGCGAGCCCTAGCCCGTAGCTGGCAGACAGCCATAGTAAGTAAGTACTGCACTAGACTAAATCACTGTTTCTCCTGACCTCAAGAGCGAGTACATATCTACTAGGTTGTTCTGGATGGGCGTGCCTGTCACGGCCCAGCGAGCCCTAGCCCGTAGCCGGCAGACAGACATAGTAAGTAAGTACTGCACTAGACTAAATCACTGTTTCTCCTGACCTCAAGAGCGAGTACATATCTACTAGGTTGTTCTGAATGGGTGTGCCTGTCACGACCCAGCGAGCTCTAGCCCGTAGCCGGCAGACAGACATAGTAAGTAAGTACTGCATTAGACTAAATCACTGTTTCTCCTGACCTCAAGAGCGAGTACATATCTACTAGGTTGTTCTGGATGGGCGTGCCTGTCACGGCCCAGCGAGCCCTAGCCCGTAGCCGGCAGACAGACATAGTAAGTAAGTACTGCACTAGACTAAATCACTGTTTCTCCTGACCTCAAGAGCGAGTACATATCTACTAGGTTGTTCTGAATGGGTGTGCCTGTCACGGCCCAGCGAGCTCTAGCCCGTAGCCGGCAGACAGACATAGTAAGTAAGTACTGCACTAGACTAAATCACTGTTTCTCCTGACCTCAAGAGCGAGTACATATCTACTAGGTTGTTCTGAATGGGCGTGCCTGTCACGGCCCAGCGAGCCCTAGCCCGTAGCCGGCAGACAGACATAGTAAGTAAGTACATCTGTACTGCACTAGACTAAATCACTGTTTCTCCTGACCTCAAGAGCAAGTACATGTCCACTAGGTTGTTCTGAATGGGCGTGCCTGTCACAGCCCAGCGAGCCCTAGCCCGTAGCTGGCAGACAGCCATAGTAAGTAAGTACTGCATTAGACTAAATCACTGTTTCTCCTGACCTCAAGAGCGAGTACATATCCACTAGGTTGTTCTGAATGGGCGTGCCTGTTACGGCCCAGCGAGCCCTAGCCCGTAGCCGGCAGACAGCCATAGTAAGTAAGTACTGCATTAGACTAAATCACTGTTTCTCCTGACCTCAAGAGCGAGTACATATCCACTAGGTTGTTCTGAATGGGCGTGCCTGTCACGGCCCAGCGAGCCCTAGCCAGTAGCCGGCAGACAGCCATAGTAAGTAAGTACTGCACTAGACTAAATCACTGTTTCTCCTGACCTCAAGAGCGAGTACATATCCACTAGGTTGTTCTGAATGGGCGTGCCTGTTACGGCCCAGCGAGCCCTAGCCCGTAGCCGACAGACAGCCATAGTAAGTAAGTACTGCACTAGACTAAATCACTGTTTCTCCTGACCTCAAGAGCGAGTACATCCACTAGGTTGTTCTGAATGGGCGTGCCTGTTACGGCCCAGCGAGCCCTAGCCCGTAGCCGGCAGACAGCCATAGTAAGTAAGTACTGCATTAGACTAAATCACTGTTTCTCCTGACCTCAAGAGTACATATCCACTAGGTTGTTCTGAATGGGCGTGCCTGTCACGGCCCAGCGAGCCCTAGTCCGTAGCCGGCAGACAGACATGTAAGTACTGCACTAGACTAAATCACTGTTTCTCCTGACCTCAAGAGCGAGTACATATCCACTAGGTTGTTCTGAATGGGCGTGCCTGTTACGGCCCAGCGAGCCCTAGCCCGTAGCTGGCAGACAGCCATAGTAAGTAAGTACTGCACTAGACTAAATCACTGTTTCTCCTGACCTCAAGAGCGAGTACATATCCACTAGGTTGTTCTGGATGGGCGTGCCTGTCACGGCCCAGCGAGCCCTAGCCCGTAGCCGGCAGACAGACATAGTAAGTAAGTACTGCATTAGACTAAATCACTGTTTCTCCTGACCTCAAGAGCGAGTACATATCTACTAGGTTGTTCTGGATGGGCGTGCCTGTCACGGCCCAGCGAGCCCTAGCCCGTAGCCGGCAGACAGACATAGTAAGTAAGTACTGCACTAGACTAAATCACTGTTTCTCCTGACCTCAAGAGCGAGTACATATCTACTAGGTTGTTCTGAATGGGTGTGCCTGTCACGGCCCAGCGAGCTCTAGCCCGTAGCCGGCAGACAGACATAGTAAGTAAGTACTGCATTAGACTAAATCACTGTTTCTCCTGACCTCAAGAGCGAGTACATATCTACTAGGTTGTTCTGGATGGGCGTGCCTGTCACGGCCCAGCGAGCCCTAGCCCGTAGCTGGCAGACAGCCATAGTAAGTAAGTACTGCATTAGACTAAATCACTGTTTCTCCTGACCTCAAGAGCGAGTACATATCCACTAGGTTGTTCTGAATGGGCGTGCCTGTTACGGCCCAGCGAGCCCTAGCCCGTAGCCGGCAGACAGCCATAGTAAGTAAGTACTGCATTAGACTAAATCACTGTTTCTCCTGACCTCAAGAGCGAGTACATATCCACTAGGTTGTTCTGAATGGGCGTGCCTGTTACGGCCCAGCGAGCCCTAGCCCGTAGCCGGCAGACAGCCATAGTAAGTAAGTACTGCACTAGACTAAATCACTGTTTCTCCTGACCTCAAGAGCGAGTACATATCTACTAGGTTGTTCTGAATGGGTGTGCCTGTCACGACCCAGCGAGCTCTAGCCCGTAGCCGGCAGACAGACATAGTAAGTAAGTACTGCATTAGACTAAATCACTGTTTCTCCTGACCTCAAGAGCGAGTACATATCTACTAGGTTGTTCTGGATGGGCGTGCCTGTCACGGCCCAGCGAGCCCTAGCCCGTAGCCGGCAGACAGACATAGTAAGTAAGTACTGCACTAGACTAAATCACTGTTTCTCCTGACCTCAAGAGCGAGTACATATCTACTAGGTTGTTCTGAATGGGTGTGCCTGTCACGGCCCAGCGAGCTCTAGCCCGTAGCCGGCAGACAGACATAGTAAGTAAGTACTGCACTAGACTAAATCACTGTTTCTCCTGACCTCAAGAGCGAGTACATATCTACTAGGTTGTTCTGAATGGGCGTGCCTGTCACGGCCCAGCGAGCCCTAGCCCGTAGCCGGCAGACAGACATAGTAAGTAAGTACATCTGTACTGCACTAGACTAAATCACTGTTTCTCCTGACCTCAAGAGCAAGTACATGTCCACTAGGTTGTTCTGAATGGGCGTGCCTGTCACAGCCCAGCGAGCCCTAGCCCGTAGCTGGCAGACAGCCATAGTAAGTAAGTACTGCATTAGACTAAATCACTGTTTCTCCTGACCTCAAGAGCGAGTACATATCCACTAGGTTGTTCTGAATGGGCGTGCCTGTTACGGCCCAGCGAGCCCTAGCCCGTAGCCGGCAGACAGCCATAGTAAGTAAGTACTGCATTAGACTAAATCACTGTTTCTCCTGACCTCAAGAGCGAGTACATATCCACTAGGTTGTTCTGAATGGGCGTGCCTGTCACGGCCCAGCGAGCCCTAGCCAGTAGCCGGCAGACAGCCATAGTAAGTAAGTACTGCACTAGACTAAATCACTGTTTCTCCTGACCTCAAGAGCGAGTACATATCCACTAGGTTGTTCTGAATGGGCGTGCCTGTTACGGCCCAGCGAGCCCTAGCCCGTAGCCGACAGACAGCCATAGTAAGTAAGTACTGCACTAGACTAAATCACTGTTTCTCCTGACCTCAAGAGCGAGTACATCCACTAGGTTGTTCTGAATGGGCGTGCCTGTTACGGCCCAGCGAGCCCTAGCCCGTAGCCGGCAGACAGCCATAGTAAGTAAGTACTGCATTAGACTAAATCACTGTTTCTCCTGACCTCAAGAGTACATATCCACTAGGTTGTTCTGAATGGGCGTGCCTGTCACGGCCCAGCGAGCCCTAGTCCGTAGCCGGCAGACAGACATGTAAGTACTGCACTAGACTAAATCACTGTTTCTCCTGACCTCAAGAGCGAGTACATATCCACTAGGTTGTTCTGAATGGGCGTGCCTGTTACGGCCCAGCGAGCCCTAGCCCGTAGCTGGCAGACAGCCATAGTAAGTAAGTACTGCACTAGACTAAATCACTGTTTCTCCTGACCTCAAGAGCGAGTACATATCCACTAGGTTGTTCTGGATGGGCGTGCCTGTCACGGCCCAGCGAGCCCTAGCCCGTAGCCGGCAGACAGACATAGTAAGTAAGTACTGCATTAGACTAAATCACTGTTTCTCCTGACCTCAAGAGCGAGTACATATCTACTAGGTTGTTCTGGATGGGCGTGCCTGTCACGGCCCAGCGAGCCCTAGCCCGTAGCCGGCAGACAGACATAGTAAGTAAGTACTGCACTAGACTAAATCACTGTTTCTCCTGACCTCAAGAGCGAGTACATATCTACTAGGTTGTTCTGAATGGGTGTGCCTGTCACGGCCCAGCGAGCTCTAGCCCGTAGCCGGCAGACAGACATAGTAAGTAAGTACTGCATTAGACTAAATCACTGTTTCTCCTGACCTCAAGAGCGAGTACATATCTACTAGGTTGTTCTGGATGGGCGTGCCTGTCACGGCCCAGCGAGCCCTAGCCCGTAGCTGGCAGACAGCCATAGTAAGTAAGTACTGCATTAGACTAAATCACTGTTTCTCCTGACCTCAAGAGCGAGTACATATCCACTAGGTTGTTCTGAATGGGCGTGCCTGTTACGGCCCAGCGAGCCCTAGCCCGTAGCCGGCAGACAGCCATAGTAAGTAAGTACTGCATTAGACTAAATCACTGTTTCTCCTGACCTCAAGAGCGAGTACATATCCACTAGGTTGTTCTGAATGGGCGTGCCTGTTACGGCCCAGCGAGCCCTAGCCCGTAGCCGGCAGACAGCCATAGTAAGTAAGTACTGCACTAGACTAAATCACTGTTTCTCCTGACCTCAAGAGCGAGTACATATCCACTAGGTTGTTCTGAATGGGCGTGCCTGTTACGGCCCAGCGAGCCCTAGCCCGTAGCCGGCAGACAGCCATAGTAAGTAAGTACTGCATTAGACTAAATCACTGTTTCTCCTGACCTCAAGAGTACATATCCACTAGGTTGTTCTGAATGGGCGTGCCTGTCACGGCCCAGCGAGCCCTAGTCCGTAGCCGGCAGACAGACATAGTAAGTAAGTACTGCACTAGACTAAATCACTGTTTCTCCTGACCTCAAGAGCGAGTACATATCCACTAGGTTGTTCTGAATGGGCGTGCCTGTTACGGCCCAGCGAGCCCTAGCCCGTAGCTGGCAGACAGCCATAGTAAGTAAGTACTGCACTAGACTAAATCACTGTTTCTCCTGACTTCAAGAGCGAGTACATATCCACTAGGTTGTTCTGGATGGGCGTGCCTGTCACGGCCCAGCGAGCCCTAGCCCGTAGCCGGCAGACAGACATAGTAAGTAAGTACTGCATTAGACTAAATCACTGTTTCTCCTGACCTCAAGAGCGAGTACATATCTACTAGGTTGTTCTGGATGGGCGTGCCTGTCACGGCCCAGCGAGCCCTAGCCCGTAGCCGGCAGACAGACATAGTAAGTAAGTACTGCACTATAGACTAAATCACTGTTTCTCCTGACCTCAAGAGCGAGTACATATCTACTAGGTTGTTCTGAATGGGTGTGCCTGTCACGGCCCAGCGAGCTCTAGCCCGTAGCCGGCAGACAGACATAGTAAGTAAGTACTGCATTAGACTAAATCACTGTTTCTCCTGACCTCAAGAGCGAGTACATATCTACTAGGTTGTTCTGGATGGGCGTGCCTGTCACGGCCCAGCGAGCCCTAGCCCGTAGCCGGCAGACAGACATAGTAAGTAAGTACTGCACTAGACTAAATCACTGTTTCTCCTGACCTCAAGAGCGAGTACATATCTACTAGGTTGTTCTGAATGGGTGCGCCTGTCACGGCCCAGCGAGCTCTAGCCCGTAGCCGGCAGACAGACATAGTAAGTAAGTACTGCACTAGACTAAATCACTGTTTCTCCTGACCTCAAGAGCGAGTACATATCTACTAGGTAGTTCTGAATGGGCGTGCCTGTCATGGCCCAGGGAGCCCTAGCCCGTAGCCGGCAGACAGACATAGTAAGTAAGTACTGCACTAGACTAAATCACTGTTTCTCCTGACCTCAAGAGCGAGTACATATCTACTAGGATGTTCTGAATGGGTGTGCCTGTCACGGCCCAGCGAGCCCTAGCCTGTAGCTGGCAGACAGACATAGTAAAGTAAGTACTGCACTAGACTAAATCACTGTTTCTCCCGACCTCAAGAGCGAGTACATATCCACTAGGTTGTTCTGAATGGGCGTGCCTGTCACGGCCCAGCGAGCTCTAGCCCGTAGCTGGCAGACAGACATAGTAAGTAAGTACTGCATTAGACTAAATCACTGTTTCTCCTGACCTCAAGAGCGAGTACATATCCAATTGATTGTTCTGAATGGGCGTGCCTGTCACGGCCCAGCGAGCCCTAGCCCGTAGCCGGCAGACAGACATAGTAAGTAAGTACTGCACTAGACTAAATCACTGTTTCTCCTGACCTCAAGAGCGAGTACATATCCACTAGGTTGTTCTGAATGGGCGTGCCTGTCACGGCCCAGCGAGCTCTAGCCCGTAGCCGGCAGACAGACATAGTAAGTAAGTACTGCATTAGACTAAATCACTGTTTCTCCTGACCTCAAGAGCGAGTACATATCCAATTGGTTGTTCTGAATGGGCGTGCCTGTCACGGCCCAGCGAGCCCTAGCCCGTAGCCGGCAGACAGACATAGTAAGTAAGTACTGCACTAGACTAAATCACTGTTTCTCCTGACCTCAAGAGCGAGTACATATCCACTAGGTTGTTCTGAATGGGCGTGCCTGTCACGGCCCAGCGAGCCCTAGCCCGTAGCCGGCAGACAGACATAGTAAGTAAGTACTGCATTAGACTAAATCACTGTTTCTCCTGACCTCAAGAGCGAGTACATATCTACTAGGTTGTTCTGGATGGGCGTGCCTGTCACGGCCCAGCGAGCCCTAGCCCGTAGCTGGCAGACAGCCATAGTAAGTAAGTACTGCATTAGACTAAATCACTGTTTCTCCTGACCTCAAGAGCGAGTACATATCCACTAGGTTGTTCTGAATGGGCGTGCCTGTTACGGCCCAGCGAGCCCTAGCCCGTAGCCGGCAGACAGCCATAGTAAGTAAGTACTGCATTAGACTAAATCACTGTTTCTCCTGACCTCAAGAGCGAGTACATATCCACTAGGTTGTTCTGAATGGGCGTGCCTGTTACGGCCCAGCAAGCCCTAGCCCGTAGCCGGCAGACAGCCATAGTAAGTAAGTACTGCACTAGACTAAATCACTGTTTCTCCTGACCTCAAGAGCGAGTACATATCCACTAGGTTGTTCTGAATGGGCGTGCCTGTTACGGCCCAGCGAGCCCTAGCCCGTAGCCGGCAGACAGCCATAGTAAGTAAGTACTGCATTAGACTAAATCACTGTTTCTCCTGACCTCAAGAGTACATATCCACTAGGTTGTTCTGAATGGGCGTGCCTGTCACGGCCCAGCGAGCCCTAGTCCGTAGCCGGCAGACAGACATAGTAAGTAAGTACTGCACTAGACTAAATCACTGTTTCTCCTGACCTCAAGAGCGAGTACATATCCACTAGGTTGTTCTGAATGGGCGTGCCTGTTACGGCCCAGCGAGCCCTAGCCCGTAGCTGGCAGACAGCCATAGTAAGTAAGTACTGCACTAGACTAAATCACTGTTTCTCCTGACTTCAAGAGCGAGTACATATCCACTAGGTTGTTCTGGATGGGCGTGCCTGTCACGGCCCAGCGAGCCCTAGCCCGTAGCCGGCAGACAGACATAGTAAGTAAGTACTGCATTAGACTAAATCACTGTTTCTCCTGACCTCAAGAGCGAGTACATATCTACTAGGTTGTTCTGGATGGGCGTGCCTGTCACGGCCCAGCGAGCCCTAGCCCGTAGCCGGCAGACAGACATAGTAAGTAAGTACTGCACTATAGACTAAATCACTGTTTCTCCTGACCTCAAGAGCGAGTACATATCTACTAGGTTGTTCTGAATGGGTGTGCCTGTCACGGCCCAGCGAGCTCTAGCCCGTAGCCGGCAGACAGACATAGTAAGTAAGTACTGCATTAGACTAAATCACTGTTTCTCCTGACCTCAAGAGCGAGTACATATCTACTAGGTTGTTCTGGATGGGCGTGCCTGTCACGGCCCAGCGAGCCCTAGCCCGTAGCCGGCAGACAGACATAGTAAGTAAGTACTGCACTAGACTAAATCACTGTTTCTCCTGACCTCAAGAGCGAGTACATATCTACTAGGTTGTTCTGAATGGGTGTGCCTGTCACGGCCCAGCGAGCTCTAGCCCGTAGCCGGCAGACAGACATAGTAAGTAAGTACTGCACTAGACTAAATCACTGTTTCTCCTGACCTCAAGAGCGAGTACATATCTACTAGGTAGTTCTGAATGGGCGTGCCTGTCATGGCCCAGGGAGCCCTAGCCCGTAGCCGGCAGACAGACATAGTAAGTAAGTACTGCACTAGACTAAATCACTGTTTCTCCTGACCTCAAGAGCGAGTACATATCTACTAGGATGTTCTGAATGGGTGTGCCTGTCACGGCCCAGCGAGCCCTAGCCTGTAGCTGGCAGACAGACATAGTAAAGTAAGTACTGCACTAGACTAAATCACTGTTTCTCCCGACCTCAAGAGCAAGTACATATCCACTAGGTTGTTCTGAATGGGCGTGCCTGTCACGGCCCAGCGAGCTCTAGCCCGTAGCTGGCAGACAGACATAGTAAGTAAGTACTGCATTAGACTAAATCACTGTTTCTCCTGACCTCAAGAGCGAGTACATATCCAATTGGTTGTTCTGAATGGGCGTGCCTGTCACGGCCCAGCGAGCCCTAGCCCGTAGCCGGCAGACAGACATAGTAAGTAAGTACTGCACTAGACTAAATCACTGTTTCTCCTGACCTCAAGAGCGAGTACATATCCACTAGGTTGTTCTGAATGGGCGTGCCTGTCACGGCCCAGCGAGCTCTAGCCCGTAGCCGGCAGACAGACATAGTAAGTAAGTACTGCATTAGACTAAATCACTGTTTCTCCTGACCTCAAGAGCGAGTACATATCCAATTGGTTGTTCTGAATGGGCGTGCCTGTCACGGCCCAGCGAGCTCTAGCCCGTAGCCGGCAGACAGACATAGTAAGTAAGTACTGCATTAGACTAAATCACTGTTTCTCCTGACCTCAAGAGCGAGTACATATCCAATTGGTTGTTCTGAATGGGCGTGCCTGTCACGGCCCAGCGAGCCCTAGCCCGTAGCCGGCAGACAGACATAGTAAGTAAGTACTGCACTAGACTAAATCACTGTTTCTCCTGACCTCAAGAGCGAGTACATATCCACTAGGTTGTTCTGAATGGGCGTGCCTGTCACGGCCCAGCGAGCCCTAGCCCGTAGCCGGCAGACGGCCATGGCCGTCTGGCTCTTGTGGTTCTTGATGCTGTGGGCTTCGTCCAGGATGATACGCTCCCAGAGGATCTTGAGGAGTAGGGGGTGTTCTCCTCGTGAGGTGGGCAGATCCGTACCATCCTACACCAAGTAGAAGAAGAAACAGTTTTTTTCCTCCTAATTATTCTGGGCTGATTGCACTTAATTGGATTTTGTTTATCAAGGCATTCGACGATTGTCAAACGATTGTCAGCCGTTAACAAACAGCAGTCGCACTCGATGCACCAGTAATGTTCACAACATACTGTGTTCAAAGCACGAACAGTGACTTCACTAGGCAAGGGATACACCATTGGTTATTGCTTGAATTATTATGAATGGGTGGATGTAAAGGTAGGATACATCATTGGTAATTGCTTGAATTATCAGGAATGGGTGGATATAAAGGTAGGATACACCATTGGTAATTGCTTGAATTATCAGGAATGGGTGGATGTAAAGGTAGGATACACCATCTTTAAAAAAACATATAGTAAATCGTTTACTGACCTGTCCGAAGTTTTACAATCATGGATGCCGAGAAAAAAAAAAAAAAAAACAGCGTTCGTTTTCAACCGGCTTTGGGCAGTTGTTCTTGTTGTTTTGGGGGTTTTTTCGCGATCACTATCCGACGATTTATAAAATTCAATTTTAAATTCAATTACAGGATATCTAGCGCAATCATTTTGCTGGATGCCTACAATCATTATTTACTTTCAAATAAGTTCTTAATAATTGGGTAGTAAAAATTGTCAATATCTGCAAATGGTGTATCCCATCTTTAACCAGTTCGCGCCGGGATTATTTTAACATCACCGAGACGACGCGCAGGATTATTTTTAACGATAGTACCGGGAAGCTCACCCACGCATTTTTCCGCCTTGCTCGCTGCTGACAGACATTGCTGGCCTTGCTCGTGGCGTGTTTATGCGTCATCCGTTTTGAATCTGGGGAAAACTTTGCGTTTACATACGTTATCCGGCGCGAACTGGTTAACAGGCACCCGGGTGGTTTTTATTCGGGTACCTGGTTTCTGAACTACCTTTAAATGCACGCATTATTTTCGTACATTGCGTTATGGGGACGATCCATAGGGTTTGTGTGCTACTGTGCTACATAGGGTTTGTGTGCTCTAAACTCAAACTCGGAACATTCTAAAATTCTAAAATTTTCAACATCACCCTAATTTGTCTTTTTCTTCAATTTCTTTCATTATACCCTAACTCAATTCTACCTCTAGACCACTTTATTGAAGACCCAACGCGCTATGGGGACTCAAAAATGTCCCCACTACTCGGTCTGTTTTTTCTAAACAAAAGAACCTGTCCCCACAACTAGGAGGATAGAACACAACTAGGAGGATAGAACACAACTAGGAGGATAGAACACACCCCTAATCCCAAGCCAACATTTTAATCTTGGCTGTTGCTGTTCAGAAGGCTCATCAACTAATGCCACATGGCTCAGTTTACCTTGACAGGTTCATCTCCTTTGTCGTTGGCGGACAGATAGGACAGCTCCTTGCTGACTATGTTGTACGTGGTGAAGACCATGTCGTTTTGGGACAGCGCTTTGGCGCTGCGCTCTCGGTTGGCACCGTGGTACAGGTAGGTGGACAGGCGGTCCGGTGCACAGCGGCGCTCCACTTCCTTCTGCCACTGCAGCATGAGGGAGGCGGGGCACACGACCAAGGTGGCTCGCGAGGTGATGAAGCCTTGGTCTGCGGATGTCAGGTATTGCGTGTTGATTATGGATTTTAGGGAGCGTTGTAGGGGAGACTAGTCAAAACCACCGGATAGGGCGTTTCAACGCAATGTTGATGATGACCGACGAGCATTCAGTTATTGAGTTCATGAGTTCAAAGATACTGACAATTTGGGAGAGCGCCAACATAGGGCAAGATAGCTCAGTTGGTAGAGCGCCGGTCCGGTATTCCGGAGGTCGCAGGTTCAAGTCCCGCCTTGCCAATTTTTTTGTTCAGTTTGAATTTACACTATAAAATTTGACAGAATTTGGCAGAGGAACAATCCAAGCTTCTGTTTTTAACTTTGCTAGAGAGGGGTAGATCAGCATCACTGACAGAACGCTGACTGATATTGCCATCTTCAACCGAGCTTCTAAATTTCAACTTCTGCACGACATTCTCACCTTTGGTCTGGGGAGTCTCTATCTTCTCTGAAGCAGCTGCAGCGACGTGTTGTTTCTGCCACAGAGTCAGTGAGATCATAGTCAGGGTTTTGCCTAGGCCCATGTCGTCCGCTGTGTACAAAACATGACATTTGTAGCATTAGATTTACATAAGTGCATCCCAACATGTATTTGTTGACATGATAAAAACCCATTCCGTAGATTGTGTGCTCAGTCGCAGATTTCTAGGAGGATTCAGAAAGGTTGGTATAAGTAGCTCCATAAAAATGGCTTAAAATATTGGGGGGGGGGTTTTCCGTGAAAATGTTACCCTACATGGGAGTGTGTTTTACACCAATTGCAGACATCGGCAAATTGTGCTACATGTACCAAAATATTAAGAAATATCCTACTTATTTGAAAGTAAATAATGATTCTAGGCATCCAGCAAAATGATTGCGCTAGATATCCTGTCATTGTTCCGTACGGCAACCGCGAAAATAACATAAAGACAATGAAACAAATGCCCGATAGTTAAAAACGAATGCCGTTTTTCTTGCTCTTCTCAGCATCCATGATTGTAAAACTTCGGACTGGTCAGTTAAACGATAAATACAACCCCCCCAACAAATTGTTGGTAATTTTTTTTTTAAATTCACTTATTCCTGATAATTTAAGCACTTACTGATTGTGTATACGACCTTCAAACCATATCATAATTATTAGCTCTATCCTAAATATTTGTGTTGGATCCTGTTCGCACCCCGGGATAAGAATCCAAAATGTCTTGGACCTATTAGCGACGAGGATTGAGAGGCTCTACACCTCAGGCTTATAAACAGACCCAGGTAAAAAAGTAGAATTAAAACGTTCAACCCCCCCCCCCCCCCACTCCCCCCCCCCCCCACACAAAATAGGAAAAGTAGAATAAAGTACAGTGTAAAGTAGCATGATCAAAACCTCCAACTAATTTGCATAAAAGAAATTCAGTCGGCCAATTCAAAATGTTCTGATGTCTGACACAGTTTTAGCCCGTCGTCATTAATACCCACCTAGAATTCCCCCACACGGAAGCTGCTGCTCCCTCCAGACCAGCCAGGTCAGGGCCTGCCGTTGGTGGGTCATCAGCTTGACCGTTAACCCCCTGGGGTCATCGGTCTCCGTGTCCGGAGCGGGGCATGTTTGCAGAGAGCTAGGGGAGAGAGAACGATGGGCATGTCTGAATCATTTGGCTAAAAGTTGGCAGTTAAGATTTAAAGGTTTGCATGGTGAAAAGGCAAGAAGATGAGACAGCGTAGCCAATGTTCCGGGACGGCCTGGCCGTTGAAAAGTTAGGCCAGGCTGGGGCTTGGCCCGGGCCATCTGGCTTTTTTAACCAGTTCGCACCGGATGACAAATATAAACGCAAAGTTTTCCCCAAATTCAAAACGGATGACGCATAAACACGCCAAGTTCAAGTTCGGAAATCTCTGTCAGCAGCGAGCAAGGCCAGAAATGCGTTGGTTTGCTTCCCGGCACTATCGGCCTGAATCCGCTTCGGATCGAGTTTCGTTAAAAATAATCACGCCCCTCGGCTCGGTGATGTTAAAATAATCCCGGCGCGAACTGGTTAATCACTGGTCTTGAACAATAGACTATTCACTTTAAGGTCCTACACAGTCCTGGGTCATTGTTGCCACCAACCTAATGGACGGCTGGAATGTTGACCCACCTGCAATTTTATTTACCACATGGGTCTACCGCAAACAACTTATTTTAATAATTGGCAGTTACACACACATTTAGGGCACACACACATTTATGGACAGAGTTCCTGACAAACTGCTGATAGAATCGTTCCCATCTACAGCATGCTCACCTGTGCAGTTTTTCAATGGCCTCTTTGGTGACTGCCCCAACCTCTCGTTGTCTCACGGTTGTCATGCGACCGCCGTACAGTGTTCCCACCTGGGACTGGGCTGAAAGAACAATAGAAAAGGCAGTGCAAAGTGCGAAGTGAAAAAGAGGAAATATCAGCCGAGGAGAGGAAAAGATGCATGGCTGGCGTATGAACCTTTATGAAAACGTCCACTTCAAAAGTAAAAAGTATGGAGGTCTCAAGCAACTACACGGATGGTATGCAGGTGCGAACCCTGACGGGAACGTGGTGCTTGTGTTCTTGGGCAAGACACTTTACTACAATTGCCTCTCTGCAGAGGTGGATTTGAGTCCCCGCAAGTCCCTGCAAGTCCATCACAAGTCCTTCAGTCTCAAGTCAAGTCACTAGCTGTTCAGATGAACTATTAACCCTAACCCTACCTAATGCTACTTTTTACTACTAGTAAAAAGTAGTATGCAGTACTCTCACTGACTTGTGTGCAATGCCTGTAGTAATTTTTAGTATTTGGTACTTCACCCCTAATTGCACTCGTAGTACTTTTTAGCATTGGGCCCCTCTGCTTGCTGAGTGTGCATGGCCCATGTATGCTGTGTAGAGTGTTCTAAACTCTACAGCAAAAAATATCACTTGGGACACAGCAATGGGTCAAGGCTGGACTACTGCATTTTTTGCCAGGTAAGTATTACTGACCTCTGTATTGCCACTATTAGTATTTTGTAGTTGGCAGTATCTGTACTCTGTCAGTACACACCCAATCATCAGTAACGGAGAGACCCAGTGCTACAAAATACTAAGTAGTATTCTGTAGTACGCAGTTCTTTAGCCCAAAGTAAGGCCTAGGGGGTTAGGGTTAACAAAAGCATTACTTTTGTCATTGTTCAACCAGTTACTTGCGACTGGCTTTATGAAAGGACTTGTGACTGAGACTTGTGACTGGACTTGTGAATGACTTGCGGGTACTCGAATACAACTCTGCCTCTCTGCACCCAGGAGTATAAATGCGTAGCTGTGAAGGTAGAGCCTAAATTGCACTGATCTCGAGCTGCGGCAGATAATGGTCTCGTTCCTGGTCAATAGGGATAATAATTGTAAGCAAAATTCAATCGATCTAGGTTTGTTTGTGCTCTGTGGTCATGTTTAGAGTCGTATGGCGGCTGTCTACATGTCCACCCAGGAGTATAAAAGGGTACCTGTGAAGGTAGAGACCAAATTGCACTGATCTCGAGCTGCTGCAGAGTTGGTCTTGCTTCCGATGAACAGGGACAATAATTGTAAGCAAAAGTCAATCGATCTAGGGTTTTGTTGTGCTCGGTGGTCATGTTTAGAGTCGTACGGCGGCTGTCTACATGCCATCGACTCGATCACGTTGTAGCCGTGTTTCTCTGCAATTCAGCTTCTCAGGTGCGAGTAAGGATGATTAGCCCCCGATTTATTATTAGTTAGCAGTTCTGTAAACTTGAATGCGGGTATTCTTACCTGCCATCTGGTAGGCCATGTACGGCTGTTGATACATGGGATGGCCCGACGCCGATGTGACCAGTTGCGATTTGCCGTTCACTGTATGTCCAGGCAAGAGTCCTGCATCAAAAGACCAATAACAGCAGGATAAAAAAGAAGTCCTAACAAAGCTTGATGAATTTCAAAGGTGAACAAAGAAATTGGCAAGGCGGGACTTGAACCTGCGACCTCTGGAAAACTGGACCGGCGCTCTACCAACTGAGCTATCTTGCCCTTAGTCTTTGCCAAAGACCACTGCATTCGTGAGCTGGCGCACTGCGTGAAAAGTATATTTGCGACGCACACAATTGGTCAATCGCATTCGTCTTTGGCAAAGACTAACTATTTTGGCAGTCTCTCAATTAGATATTTTTGTTTGGGTTGGGGGAAGGAAGTATGTACTATGGAATAGCTACTTGAAAATGCAAGCATCTATGATATGCACACAGGATTTGGCGATTATTTATGCCAAACAAGACTGCGTAGGACTCTGATCAATCAGCGGGTGCTTTCTACTGTGTCTTTGGCAGCCTGTTGTGTTCCAAAAACATGGCAGTCAACTGCCAATCAACAATTTAGGCCTCGAAATGATGCCACAATTTCTAAAGCCGGCTCCAATTGACCTATCGTAGTTTGTAGGTTATAGCCACGGCCCTTAGAAAGCTTTACACACGTGCAGCACGTGAATGCAAGATGCGAAACGCGCAGTAGCGTATTACAGAGAATCAGTGCATGCCATTTTAACCATGTCTGATTTGACCAGTCACAAGATAAAGACCACGGCGCACGCGACGCGATAATCAGCGTCTGCGCTGCCATGCCTGCCAAAGCTTGGAAAATTTAAGGCTGTGGAGAACACTGCATTTGGCATCCCAATTGTTTAAAACCCAATCAGATTTGGCAAGACTTGTTTACCGTTGATCCCGGCCTTCTGTAGTCTAGCCTCAACCTGCTTGAGCTCTGCCTCTGTGGATGCAACTCGTTGGATCAGCTTGGCCCCATTGTCTGGAAGCCTGGACAGAGGAACCGTCTTCACGACATTCTTAACGACAAGATTAACGACAAATGACAAAAAAACTGTTAGCTTTTGTGATCTGTGTTCGAGATGAATTATAGATTATATATCTGTATGGGCCAGGTGTAATTATGCAATCTTGTAAGATTTTTATTGTTCATTACTTGGAAAGTGCAATGATGTAAAAACAAGTTGAAAGTCAAGAATATCACAGCAAAATACATGTAAAAGTCTTGCGTGAGATTTGTATTGAAATTGATGGATTCAGCACTGTTCGGGTTTATAATAGGCCATTCTTATTGCCAAAGTATAAATAATGCACAAGATGTTGAGCACAACAATCCAAACTTCCTGAGCATTTTTGCCAAAAGAGTCCTGTTGAGGTAGTCTAACGAATCTTCAATGCCCATAAAAGCGAAAGAGTAACAGGCTCCCACAATCCTGGAAGATCAGGGACAAGCAATTGACCAGGTAAATTCTCGTACACTATTCCAAATATTGCACAGGGGCCAATTTCATAGAGCTGCTAAGCACAACAATTTGCTAAGCATGAAAATTTGTCCTTGGCAAAAACAAGGTTACAGACCAAATTGTTACGTAATCTTTATTGTTTTCGATTGATAATCAGCTTGTTTTGGGCTTAGCATGAAAAACCCGTAGAATTTTGGCTGTTAACCTGTTTTTAATGAGCAAGACTTTTTGGTGCTAAGCAAATTTTTGTGCTTAGCAGCTCTATGAAATTGGCCCCAGATCTCTGCAAAACAAAAATTGACATTTTATTAGAATTTAAATTTGCACAATGGGAGATTATTATTATTAATATATTTCTGATACTAAAACCAAGGAATTCCTCAAGAGCTCGTAATCCTGAAGAAACCTGTAGAAATAGGACAATGAGAAGAAGGTATAGTTTTAGAGGTGGGAGGAAAACCCCAGAAGAATATCCTAGGGGAAAACCCACGGAATCAGGTAGAGACTGAAAACCCAATCTACATGTGGACCAGGTTGGGAATTGAACCCGGACCACAGCAGTGGACGGCAAGGAAAGTAACCACTGCACAAACCAGATTCATGTAAGCGCTCACCTTCTGTTTGTCCAGATCTCTTAGCAACTGATGCTTGAGCTCTACATCCTTCTGAACAGCTTGAATCAGCTGCTGTCGTTGAGAGACCACGTTCCCGAAGGACTGAAAGAGGTTAAGTTGCCCACTGGCAGCGAGTGCTGGTGGACGAGTCGCTGGGACAGCCACACTGACGTGCTTACTGGAAGGAACTGCCCGGGCTTCTGCGGTCGGGTCATCCGCTGTGAGGTCTATGATCTCGATAGGCTTGGCCTGTCTGGTATGAGTGTTGGAAGCTACCGTTTGCCGTTTGCTGACGATAACCTGATGGTCTTTTGACTTAGTCACAAGGCTCGTTTGATGGTTATCTGCTAGAACGGTGCTGGCAAGGATTACGTCCTTAGCGGTGTGGGAACCATTGGCCAAGGTAGCGGGTTTGGAATCGACGGTTGCGATGGAGCTACTTGATGATTGGCTTTTGGCTGTGGTTTGTACAGTACCAATAACCTGATTGGAAGGCTTTGAAGCGACAGACAAGGCAACTGCAGTAGACCCTGGGATTGCGGCCTTCTGGTCACCTCTAGAGTCAGTTGCTTTCACCTTCTGCTGCTCAGTTAGCTCCTTCGCAGCAGCAGCAGATTCTTTTTCTCTCCATTCTCCTTGAACTTGTCCAACACTGTCTTGACCTGCCTCCTCGAGTTGAAAGCTTGCAGCCTGAGTTCCACTGCTCGGCTTAGATGCAGGGAGGCCCTGTGGATGTTTTGCAGTAGAGACATCTTTGACAAAAACATCATCGTTGCCAGAAATGTCCATCTGGGAGGAGAAGCTCTCCGACAGTACATCCATCTCCGAACGGAGGACAGACACTGACTTTGGCAGCGGTTTGTCCTTCTTTGCCAGACCTTGAGGAGGCAGGCTGTTTTTAGGTACCCTCTCATCAGGGTACTGCTTTAAATGATTGGAATTAACGTGTACTCTCTGACTCTGTTTGGCCTCGTCATTCGCAACCACCAAATTGTTGGTGGCAGAAATGGGATCCGACATGGTCAAACTGCTAGGCGGATTCTTGGGCCGGTTGGGTGGTTCTCCCTGTGGGTTTGCCTGTTCATTTCTGGTGCTGCCACTTTCAATCTCTTCGGACTTCCGCGAGATCTGCTTTTCAGATTTACTTCCCTGAGACTCCAGCGTTCCGTTGCGATCCTTCAGCGGCTGACGCTGCGAGGCATCATCCTGTCGGACGAAAAATAAGTAGTAAATTAACCTTTCTGAATCTTCAAAATTCTCATCTTTTAAACTTACCGAATGACATACATACCCATTTTGAATTTATTACACCAAGTCAACTTTATACAAGAAAGTACATGTATATGAAGTCATGAAACCTTTTACTTTCTCAAATGTATTCAATCTGGAAGTTGTTATGTATCTGGCTGGATTAGGTTAGGGATGCTGTTTTACTTTTAAGACTTTGATTTGGTGGGGTTTGCTAATAGTTGGGGAAACAACTTTTCAAAAGATATGAAACATCATATGCATAAAAATAATTATACACAAATAAACCACAAGGGAAACTGAGGAGGTAAATTTGCATAACTTTTAACCCTAACCCTCCAGGGTATTTTGGCTAGAAACCCTGCCAGATGCAACAGATTGCATACTTTGTCACATTGACTTGTGTGCAGAGTCCAGCAAGGTCAAGCAGTCACCACAAATGCACTGTGCAGGGTTAGGGATAATTATAGTGAACAAAGAATTTGGCAAGGTGGGATTTGAACCTGCGACATCCGGAATAACGGACCGGCTAAGCTATCTTGCCCTATGTTGGCGGTCTCCCTAATTGTCAGTATCTTTGTCCAAGGTGTTTAGTCAGAAGTCATAAACACCAGAACACCGTGTGGCCAGGGATCACACCCAATTTTACGATACAACCTGGGAAGCGACATTGTGGGGATCACTCAATGAGGATACAAATTTTTATCTTATATTTATAATCATATTATTCATAATTATGTGAGATTTCAAAAATGTGACACCATCAAGCGGAATGAGTCGGATGTCGGCCCCGGTCAAAAAATTAGTTTTCCTGTAGTTTTAAAGAGGGCATCTGTACGTTTTAAAAACTGAAAACCCCATGTTGATACGATGTTTTGTTGTCGAGTTATGTAAATTTGTTTAAATACCAACGAAGAACACAGTTCTGATTGAAACATTTTTGGGATTCCCTGACATCCGACTCATTCCGCTCGATCGTGTCAAATTATCAAACTTATTTTTTTCCAAATGTCTAGTTTTGACCTCAAAAATAGGCAAATCAAGACTGAGAAACATGGGCATAGAACTGACCTGCTGGTCGTTTTTTCCGACTACAACTGAGCCACACCATCCCTTATTCAACTCCCTGTATTTACCGCATCGAAAGTAACGCCTGGATGGAGAAAAACAAAAGGAACAAAAATCAGTGAAAACGATGAAGTCAGTGTGGGCACTGAGATGTTTGTACTTGAGAAAATAAAATGTGCCGATGTCAACAGTCTACAGGGTAACGTAAAGGAGAAGTAAAGTTAAAGAATGAAGTCAAAACATAAATGCTGTACTTAAACCGAGTCAGATTATAGGAAGTGAGAAACAGGACGCTAGTCCAGTTTTAACTCCAACCTCCCTGAATCCATCCAAATCCATACCCCTACTTTGAGGATATATGTGACCGGCTCTACAAAAAGGTGTATTATGTCGTAACAAAAATAAATTAAGTTATATACATGGTTAAAAAGCCCACAACGTAAGCTTTCATTTGGTATATAATATAGCTATATAGGCGCCCCTCTAATTTTGGAGATATGACGTGTTTACATATTGATTACTTCCTTGGAGTTCAAATTACACAACTGAGAAAACAGGCTTTGAAATAGCCGGCTCTGTTGTACTACAACAGAATGATGCACACAAAATTGTATTTTTGTCCACTTTATTCATCAAAATCAACATTTCTTTGATTGAAACCTGAAACTGTAGGTATTAAAGATGTCATTCATGACAAAAATATTTAAAAGCATTTTGATGAAATGTTTACCCTCTCAACGTTGAGCGGGCCATTACACGATAGTGCACAGCGCGACGTAATACACCTTTTTGTAGAGCCAGCCACATGTATGTTACCGGCTCCACAAAAAAAGGTATTCAGTTGCACTGTGCACTATCATGTAATGGCCCGCTCGAAGTTGTCAACATTTCATCAAAATGTAATTTTCATTTTGTTTTTGATTTGTGAATGACATTTTGAATACCTACGTTTTGGGGTTTCAGTCACAGAATTGATGATTTTGATGAACAAAAGTGGAAAAAATACAATGTTGTGTGCATCGTTCTGTTCTAGTACAACAGAGCCGGCTTTTTCAAAGCCTGTTTTCTCAGTTGTGTAATTTGAACTTCAAGGAAGTAATCAATACACAAACATGTTATATCTCCAAAACAGGAGGGGCTATGGAGCTCTGTTTTATGGAAGCTTGGGCTTTCCAACCAACTCAATTTGGTGGAGTGGGTCATATATGTGACCTGTCACCATAATATGAGGGTAAAGTCTGGAAAATAAAAAATTTAGATATTAGTATTTTCAAATTCTTGAGAAAGAGAGCTTTCCAATGGTATATAACACTTGGGGGTTTTGCGATAAATACATTTTACAGCACTCCAGAAAGTCATGGGTTTCACAAAACAAGTTTGTGAGAAAACTTACCAAATAAACATCTTAAACAAAACACGCAAAAGATTGCAAAACAGGACAAGTAAGGTTCAGTTGAGCGTAGCAACACTATGTTCTATACATTATTCCTTCTTGAAACTTTCCACACATACAAACTTTTGTATAAACAACAAAATATCAAAATGTTGAAAACGTCAGATACATGTACATGTAGTAACAAGGACCTAATTTGCATATTTAATTATCGTGTTAATTAGACCAGTAATGGACTTTGATCTAAACACTAACTACGCAAACACTACGCAAAATCGCGTAATTTACGAGGTTTTCAATCATCTGATCGAACCCCCAAAATGGGAACATGTAGAAGAGGGCATGGGATTCCCAAATAACGCAAAATCTCAAAATTGTCCACCCTTTTATATGTTGTCTTTGGATGGCCATATCTCAGAATCACATTGTGCGACTTTATGGTCACATATGTACTCACTTTTTCTTCCCATTCGCTGCGTTAGTCCCAAGGGCTTGAAGTTCCACAGCGTCACCATCATGTACCAAGCACTGGGATATTGGAAATCTGTTGAGGAGTAGGAAAATCACTTTTACATTGTTTTTACTTCCATGCACGCAACTACATGTATCCATAATAATGTGACCGGCTCTACAAAAAAGGGTATTAAGTCGCGCTGTGCACTATCATGTAATGGCCTACTCAAAGTTGAGAGGGTAAACATTTCATCAAAATGTGATTTTCATTTGTTGTCATGAATGACATCTTTAATACCTACAGTTTCAGGTTTCATTCACAGAAATGTTGATTTTGATGAATAAAGTAGAAAAAAATATACAATGTTGTGTGCATCGTTCTGTTGTACTACAACAGAGCCGGCTTTTTCAAAGCCTGTTTTCTCAGTTGTGTAATTTGAACTCCAAGGAAGTAATCAATATGCCAACATGTCATATATCCACAACGGGAGGGACTATAGAGATGTACCAAATGAAAGCTTACGCTATGGGCTTTCCAACCACGTATATAACTCAATTTCACTATTTTGTGACATAATACCCATTTTTGTGGAGTGGGTCACATATTTTATACAAGAACATTGCAAATTTATTAAAATTCATCATAAAGTGACACAATAACTTGGCTAGCCAAAATAAGGAACGTGTACCTTGCTTGCTTTATATGGTTGCACTGCTTCCCTGGTCCCATACTACAGATATAGTAGCTTTTCCCCTTGTTGGGTCCTTCCTTGGTACCCGTCTTCAGGAAACATGGTTTTCCTGTGAAATATGCAGAGAGTATACAAACTTGAAACAAAAAAGTTAAATATAAATTCACATAAACTTTGGTTTGGCTACTGTACTAGGCACCTTTCTTTCTGGTAATGAAACTAAAGGTTTTCTCAAAAGTGCCGTAGCGTAGGAAACCTGCAGAAAGATAATGAGAAGAAAATTTAGAGGTGGTACTGGTACTACTACTACTAGGGCCATTTAAAATTAATAAATAGGTTTACATCACCGTCCGTCTCGATTTTTAGCTTCGTCCCAATATTTTTTTATATTTTATATTTTTTCTAAAACTGTGTTTTTTTTACTTCCGTTCATGCAATTGATGGTCTAAGATCGTCGATAACAACTGCGTGCGCCATGCAGTGCTTGTACTTTGTAGGGAGACGTACGCGATCGCTTCATCAAAACCCGCCTTCAGAAAAGTCGCATCACGTGGCTGACGGCATGCAATAGCGCGCTCTGCAAAGATCGTCAGTCAACAGGGCAAGTCGCTGCACGCTGGACAGGTGGCTAACGATGTCAGATGTAGGCCCTATTCCTTCCACTATGACTATCATTCCAATGTGTTCAAGCCACACTGTATTGATACTATTTAATAAACAATGAACGATCGCTACGTAGACAATTAAATTTCAATTTATTTCAATTTAATATTCACATGTATAACTGTCTGAGTGATTGACGATGTATTTTGGCGGGAAAAGCGCCTTGCGGTTTCAGTCATTCTCAGGGTTAAATATAAAATATAAAATATAAAATATAAATTCCCCTCCCCACCAATTTTTTGAAATCTTAGTGATGTAAACCTATTTATTAATTTTAAATGGCCTAGTTAGTACTAGGAAGAAAACCCCAAAATTTTCTGGGAAAAACCCACAGATTCATGCAATGACTGAAAACCCAATCTTTCAAGTTTCAATGAGTAGGCCTACAGGAGGACGCAACTGGATCCCCACGCAACTTATGGGCCACTTCCTGTTTTTGGGGTTTTTTTTTTTTATTATTATTATTTATTTTGCCAAACACAACAGACAATGCAAAATAGGTACACACAATAGTGGACACAATGAACATGAATTACAAAAGACTATACACACTTAATGGGCAAGGAGTAGCAAAAGCAAATACATACTGTAGCCCGTAGGCCAGCTACCCCACATCCAGTGAGCAACAAAAGTTACAACAAAAAATAAAAATAAATTAAAAATAAATTAAGTATATAAAAATATTATGTTACAATTTACTATAGAAACAATAAATAGATATATATATATATACAATTTCAAAAACAAATACATACACAATTGTTTTACTAGATATGTTAGATAAGGCAATCAATAAAGGGAGGCAAGATAAAAAACAAATCAATGAATAATGGAAGTAAACACTAAATACTAATACAAATTACTAAATACAAAATGCTACTACTATTACTACTACTACTACATGATTTAATATGGGAACCCTCTCCGCCATCGACAGCGATACGACCATCTTAATCAACTGCAGACAACGGAGAAGATCCCCATATAGTGAGAGGGGCTGGAGCAATTATCGGTTACCATCAGGATGTAACACGGCCACCTTCAAAATCTGCATGAAACTATGCAATGGTGATAGCAGCATAGAATCACGGATGACACTAGGCAAATCTGACCAGATTCGAGGGAATTGATGGATTGGGGATAAATGAAGAGCCTGGGTTCTCGCAAAAAGGTGGGTAAAAAGTACATTATGGGAATGTCTAACATTAACAGAAATACTGGCGGTAGAAGAACAATCAGTGAGTTTAAAAAAACACTTGATGACAAAGGAAAGAACAGAGAAATTACGGCGGTTAGAAAGTGATGACCAAGAGAGGGATTCAAGTCGATTGGGATATGACATGTCACCAACTCTTTGACCAAGAATAAAACGGGTTGCTCTTTGCTGTACTCGTTCGAGAGCTTGAGTTTGCTTCTGAGTATGCGGGAGCCAGGCTGGAATTCCGTATTCTAAAATAGGTAAAACAAGGGTTTTGTAAAGACAAAATCGAGCTGATGTGGAAGAGTTAAATGATACAGTTTTAACAAGAGCCAATATCCTATTAGCAGATGAAATAGTGGTGTTAACATGATCATTCCAGGAAAGCTGGGAATTGAGAGTGATACCAAGATATTTAACAGATGAGGTAGGATGCAGAATGGAGCCAGAAAGGGAATAAACATGTGGAATCAGATTAGACTTGCGTGTTATATGCATAATTTGACTTTTAGTGGTATTGAATGTCATCCCGTTAGTAACACTCCAATTGCTTAATTTATCAAGGTCGGATTGAAGGGCAGTCGCATCCAAGGTCGAGTTGATTGGTCTATAAATTAATACATCATCTGCAAATTGAACACATGTAGATTGGAGATTAAATGAAATATCATTGATAAACATATTGAACAGGAGGGGCCCAAGCACACTTCCTTGGGGAACGCCAGACTTTACCCTGGACCACGATGAGGACTTACCAAGAAAGGTAACTCTTTGGAGTCGTCCTACTAAGAAATTATTGATCGTTCCAGAGAGCACCATTGATATTAAAATTAGAAGCAAGTTTATTGAGAAGTGTGTGATGGGGCATACGGTCAAAGGCCTTGCTCATATCTAGAAAAACAGCGTCAATGCTAGGTGGTTGACGTTGATCAAGAATGGTAGCCCAGTTAAAATAAACGTTCATGACTTGCGTAACACATGATTTACGAGGGACAAATCCATGTTGGGTTTCCATAAGTAAACAATTTGAGGTTAAATGTGCAGTAACAACATTAGATACCAATCGCTCCATAATCTTACTAACAAAGGGAAGTTAGTGCAATAGGACGATAATTACTAATTAGAGATCGATCACCAGATTTAAAAACAGGGGAAATATTAGCCAACTTCCATCCACATGGAAGGCGACCAGTAGACAATGAGTTATTGAACAGTTTACAAAGAACTGGCGAGATGAGGAATGAGGTAAAATGCAAGAATCTAGCACTAAATTCACTAATACAGTCAGGACCAGGTGCCTTGCCTAGGGCTAAGTTAGAGATAGTCCGACGAACATCTGCAACAGAAAAATTGACATTAGAAAGATTCGGAATGGGGAATTCACACACTGGGGGTACCTGGCAAACAGGCTGAGGTTCAGAGAAGACAGAAGAGAAATATCTGTTGAAGGCTCCTGCAATAACAGTAGGGTTAGTAAGAATTTGATCTCCATTACTGAATGATAGGGGAGACAATGATCTTTTCTTGCTCCTCACAAAGGCCCAGAAACGCTTTTTGTTGTCATTAGATAGGAACAGCTTGTCAACAAAGATTTTCTAAGCTTTACGGGTAGCATATTTTAAATTATTGCGGATTTGCTTATACAGATGCCAGTCATTAGTTGTACCAGACAATTTAGCTTGTTTAAACAGATTATATTTCAGATTAGATAGGCGTTTAAGTTTAGAATCAATCCAAGGACAGTTCTTGGTTTTCTTGCGAACACTTTTACACGGAATGGCATCTTTAATTGCAGCACTGGTAATGTCCAGAAATCCTTCCCATGATGAGTTGATGTCGTTGCTGTCCATGAAGAGGTCCCATGGTGCATATTTTATCAGGGCATTGAGGTGATCAATAGAGTCAGAGTTATAGGATAACAACTGGCGAACAACAGATGGGGATGGTGGTGCTTGATTCGCTCGGAGAGTAAAGTAGACACCATGGTGGTCACTTGAGACTGGATTAGGCACAGTTTCAATATGAGAGATGTTGTGCGGGTTGGAGCAAAACACAAGATCAATGGTAGACCCTGTGGAGTCATCATTGTTGCTCGGACGAGTAACATCACCAACCAACTGGACTAGATTGAGGGTGTCAGCAAATTCCATGAGTGATGCATGATTAGTAGAATCAACTATTCCCGGAGAACAATCCACATTAAAATCACCCAAAAGTAGGACACAATCAAATCGCGGAATAATGTAGTCCATATTGGCAACTACAGCATTGAGTTTATCCCAGTAAGAAGCGTTTTCGTTAGGAGGACGATACAGTAATCCTACAAGGAGTTTGCAGCCGCTACAAGATACTGAAGACCACATTACTTCAAGGTCAGGCGCTTCCAACTCAGTCAAACGTGTTGGGTGAAGGTTGCTTTTGACGGCTAACAGAATGCCACCACCACGCGAGGAACGATCTTTCCGAAAGATTGTATAATCAGCAGGGAGTCCCAGGATACCATCCGCAATGTCAGCTTTCAGCCATGTCTCTGTCAAAGCTAAGATATCGGGTGAGTTACTAGATGCAGAGAGGGCAGTTGACAAATCAAGTCCTTTGTTACGGATACTCCTCGCATTGAATAACAAACCTGATATTTGTGTTGATGATAGGGGTGAAGAGGGAGTGTTCCTCAATATGAACGGTTCGTGGTCTGGGGTGGATTCAATTGAAGTATCGAAGAATGAGTCACTGAATGGTGATAGTTCACAGCGCAGACAGTTCCATGAAGAATTGCAATCCAGGACACGGTAGGTTGGGATGCTCATGCCAATGCATCGTGCATGGTACCAGGAATCGCACAGATCACATTGAACACCGTTTTGATTGGAACGGACTGCCTTGCGGCAATCACCACAGGGATAACGAATGGGGCCGGGATTAGGGCTGATGTCACCGGCAATCAGCAGTCGCATTTGGAACGAAGACGTAGTGTTTGCATAATATGTAATTCTAGTTCCCAGAAAAGCTTTAGACGGTCTACGAAGTTGTATTACTGTAGAGCCTGGCAACAGCTTAGGTGCACATGATATTACAGGGAGGCCACTGCAGCTAATTATCACCACAATTATACTGATGACAAAGGGAGTAGCCATGTCTACGGTATGATAAAAGCACAGTACTGCACACAGTTAAGAATGTACATGCATGGCTGATCACAAGTTGCGTGTGTTGTATGTAATGGTCGCTGCCAGTGCCATCGAGCCTTCGAGGTGAAAATATTGCAAAGGTGATTGCGTTACTATGTACAGTAAGCGCGTTTGATTTTACCTCGCATTGACCCAAGCTAAGGTCAAGCAAAGTTGTGCAAATGTCTATTGAGAATGTCCTACTCCTAAGGTTTATTGTAATGTTAATGTTGTGGTCTGTGTCGAAAATAGACGGATTTAACTGGCTATGCAATGTATAGCCCTAGTCTATGGCCCCGCACTAGACTACCTCTGTGATAGCACAGAGGTAGTCTAGTGCGGGGCCATAGACTAGGGCTATGCAATGTATTGCACAGCAACCAGTTGCTCACTCATCTTCACTCTCAAAAAACAGAACAGCAACAATACCATTTAATATTATATTTATTAGAGTATAGGCTACTTTATTCATAAACCCCAATAAACAAGTTACTTACCGTGACCATGACATAAAACCTGGTCCATTTCAGCTCGCAAATTCACCTAAATTATAGTAGTTTGTACGGCGTTTTTAAGACCACAGTTGTAAAATTTTACTTTTTAAAATGTGGCGCCTGTATGTCATGGAATGTCACGTCGCCCTCTCTTGACAAAGCAGCGACAACTCCTTGTTGTTTTGGGAAATCCCTGCCTGGTTTCCGCCTCAATAGCCATTGACCTTTACATGGTTTGTTGACCAGACTATTTACATCTAAAACAATGTTTACGAAATGTCGACAGATCGAGTAAAACCGTAGTTCAAAAATAACAGATTTCCGACATTTTCTGCATCGCCGTCGTTAAAAATCGTTTACAAGAAGCGCTCTGAGTTCCTCACGCACCGAGATGCATTAAAAACAAGCGACGACCATGGGTACGGAGGAATCGAAGAAATCGGACGGCCGTTTCCCGCCGTGCTGGGACGACGACGAGCGGATGAGTTATCTCTTCTCGGACTTTCGCCAGAACCGAACGGTGAACCCGAACGACTGGGACAACAAGCTGAAGTTCTGGTCGCAGTTGGTCGGTAACTGTGGCAAGAGGGACAAATCCGCCGTGATAGACTGCGACAAAACAGTGGAGGGATTCAGGAGAAAAGGACGGCTCCCTCTGGGAATTAACAGGGTGCTTCGAGAAATGGCAATGTAAGAATCATCCACCGTTTCGAGAAAATAAGTAACATAATGAACTTGAGATATAAATTAAATATGTAAATAAGGTTTATTTGTGGTTTATTTGTAAAAAATAATAAGTCGTATCCTCATTGAGTCAGTGATCCCCACACCGCATTTTGGTGTTTATGACTTTTTACTAGTGCCCTCGAACAAAGATACTGACAATTTGGGAGACCGCCAACATAGGGCAAGATAGCTCAGTTGGCAGAGCACCGGTCCGGTATTCCGGAGGTCGCAGGTTCAAGTCCCGACTTGCCGATTTCTTAGTTAACTTTGATTTTTCTTTCGGTTTGTCGAACACAGCGATGGCCAGCTAGTCAGCACGTCCGACTTCATAAGCAGTGTCAATAGCACATGGGTATCGTGGGGTGTTCATACCTTCCTGAGACGACCTTTGACCTGGGCCATTGCCTCGGTGTTCAAGGGCAGCGAGCAGCCATTGACGGGGAGCTACATTGTCATGGATATTTTGAAGGTACATATATGCGACCCGCTCTGCAAAAATTATTCTGATGTCGCAAAATACATTTTTACGTAAAGGGCTGTTTATTGTCTCGAGGGTGATTTTTCTATATAAATAATATTTTTGTTTTAAGGCATTTTGGTTTCTCCAACACCTATATTTTCAGATCTGATCGATAGAAAAGATTGTTTTGATCCCTAAATTTAATTTAATACAGGTTTTTGTCATTCTATTACCATAGCATCTGATGAAGCACTACAATTGTAAATCTTCATTTCTTTTCAAAGATATTTTGAATATAACTGAGAAAAAGCAAATTTTCCAAAATTGTAAAAGACCGATGCAATACACTACAGAGTTGTGCCATATCAAATGAAAGCTTATTTCCTGCTTTTTCTGCCCAACTGTATTTTTTTTTTTTTTTTTTTTTTAACACATTAGACTCATTTTTGCAAAGTGCGTCACATTACATGTATACATTTAGCCCGAAAATTTGGGACTCTTAACACTGTGTATGAGACTGATAGTCCCAAAACTGAACCCCAATTTTCTATTTGCCTTTTACTAAGTATTGGACCAAATTCACCAAAATCCATTATTCACTCTGCTTGTACATGTATATGTATGCGGTTTGGTTGTCTCAATATGAAGGAAGTCCAGTATTGAGCCGCGTTCGCATTGGACTTTTTTTGGTAAAACCTACGGAGACTGTTGTCAACTTTAACCAAATTAAATCAAATGCGGACAGAGGGTAACATTGTCAAATTGTCCATTTTACCCTCCGGGGAGGCAACAGTAAGATCTACAGGCCCAAGCTTCTAGCTGAGGATTTAACACCGTAAACTTTGACAATCACGTACGGTAACTTTTGACAATATTAAGTCCAATGCGAACGCGGCTTAAGAGGCACATTTATGGGGCTAGGGTTAATGCAGTCGGCCTCCATGATTAGCCAACTCTACCTATCCAGCAAACACCAAAGAAAATACCACTTGAACTCATTCTTCAAGGAGAAAACACTATTTGCAGATATCGAAAATGTTTACTACCGAATTATATTAAGAAACTTATCACTTATTTGAATGATCCTAATGATCCTAGGCATCCAGCAAAATGATTGCGCTAGATATCTTGTAATTGTTTAGAAAAATTGAATTTTATAAAAAAAACTAAAAAAAACTACTGCACGACTCCTGTTGAAAACGAACGCTGTTTTTCGTGCTTTTCTTGGCGTCTATAATATTAAAACTTTGGAAAGCTCAGCTAAACGATATTTACTATAAAATACAACCCCCTCCATCCTACAAATCCACCCATTTATGATAATTTAAACAATTACCACTGGTGTATCTATACTTGAATTGCAAAGTACGTGTACAAAGTTCCAAGTAGGGACAGGAACAATGTCACCCTTGAGAACCAACTTTTTGTTTTGACATTTTGTTTTTATGGGAAAAAAACAGGAAATTGCAGGATCCATAATCGACCTCCATCAGCAGCACGGCAGCTTGGACGACGCCGACAACCTGGTGGAATATACCACTCTGAGAGAGGTGTGCCGGGACGTTTGCGGGGACGACACGTCCCTCGATCTGGCCCTTCTCTACCTGCAGAAAATGAAAAAGGTCCACGTGGAAACAATAGCGGACGGGTCAAAGGTCAGTGTGTGCCAACTCTAGTTGGGCCCATTCTAGTAGTTGGGGCGTAACGTATAAGATACAAAATTACCGTACCTCATACATTATTCAAACAAATTTGTGGAAACCCCCCCCAAAAAAATGCTGATCGTGTGGTCTGCTACCCAAGTTGCATGCGCGTGTGACGTTGCGTGAATAATCACGTGATGTAACATGCAAAAGAGTCGACTCATTGCTCAAGTTTCTGTTACGCCACGTAATTATGCACACAACGTCACGTGCGCATGCAAATGCGACACACTTGTGATCAGAATATTTCAAGCGCTTATGTGAGTTAGCCAAGACGATCTATTCGAAGAGCGTGGCGGCGTACCTTAGAGGGCGCCCGCATTGGTAGGTGCCCGCATAGGCGGCCTTCGAAGATCATGGCGGCGTACCTTAGAGGGCGCCGCATCGGTAGACGCCCGGATAGGCGGCCTTCGTAGATCATGGCGGCGTACCTTAGAGGGCGCCGCATCGGTAGACGCCCGGATAGGCGGCCTTCGTAGATCATGGCGGCGTACCTTAGAGGGCGCCCGCATCGGTAGGTGCCCGCATAGGCGGCCTTCGTAGATCATGGCGGCGTACCTTAGAGGGCGCCGCATCGGTAGACGCCCGCATAGGCGGCCTTCGTAGATCATGGCGGCGTACCTTAGAGGGCGCCCGCATCGGTAGACGCCCGCATAGGCGGCCTTCGAAGATCATGGCGGCGTACCTTAGAGGGCGCCCGCATCGGTAGGCGCCCGCATAGGCGGCCTTCGAAGATCATGGCGGAGTACCTTAGAGGGCGCCGCATCGGTAGACGCCCGCATAGGCGGCCTTCGAAGATCATGGCGGAGTACCTTAGAGGGCGCCACATCGGTAGACGCCCGCATAGGCGGCCTTCGAAGATCATTGCGGCGTACCTTATAGGGCGCTCGCATCTGTAGGTGCCCGCTAGGCTTGGACGGTATTTCGGTATTACCGGATAGTCACGGTTTTTTTGTATTACCGACTAGTCGGTACTAATGATCTACAAAAACCGAAATACCGGTGATCTCGGTATGGAATTGCAATACCGCGATATTGTTCAGAACCTCGCAAAAGTCTTTCAAACAGAAAGAGAAACACCCGATCCACATGTTTCATTCCATTCAGTGTCATGTCTGCATTCAATCAAGTGGAAAGATAAGACGTTATTGTCAATCTCCACTTGATAACCCGATACTTCAGCAGCAGCCGTCCTTCCAGAAAGGCCTTTGAAGTTTGCTTATTACGCCGCCGTGTTTGCGGTTTTCTTTGTGTGTAGTGTCTGGACGAAAGTTCAAACAACTTTTTAAATGCGGCCCAAAAGCTGCTCCCAGTCCCACACCCACTTTACTTTCTCGAATCAAACATGGCAGACCTCGCAGACGTCGCAGAAATACGCCTAGTGGCAAAGAAAAAAACCAAATCAGTTCTGTGGAATTACTTCGGTTTCGAGCCAAACGAAGCTGGAGCGCCAAAGAACGAAACTGAAGCGATATGCCGCCTCTGCGGCAAAAAAGTCGCCGCTAAGCAGGGAAACACTTCGAACCTACTCGCCCATGTCCGTGCAAACCATCCTGCAACGCATGCCAGAATCACTACTGGGAAACAGCGTGCTACTGATGCTGCATCACGGCCCTCGGCAGGCTTGGGCGTGGACCCGGGAGCATCAACTTCAACGGAGTTGACGGCATCAACCAGCGTCAAGCAAAGCACGATTAAAGACGCATTTTCCCGGGCCACTAAGTATTCTCGACAGAGTTCGCGATGGAAGGAACTGACAGACTCTGTTACACATTTTCTTGCCAAGGAAATACTTCCATTTTACACTGTCGAGAAACGCGGCTTCAAAGCCATGTTGTCGAAGTTCGATCGGCAGTACGAGTTACCTGGACGGCGACATTTCAGCAAAGTCGCCGTTCCGCAGCTGTACACGCAAGTTAGGTCACGGGTGGAGGAGGAGATACGCGAGGCAGATTTTTTTTCCGCCACAACAGATATGTGGTCTAGTTCCAATATGGAGCCATACATGAGCTTCACAATTCATTACATTTCGCCGGACTGGACGCTCCAGTCCAGATGTCTGGATACCTCCTTCCTGCCAGAAAGCCATACTGCGGAGAATCTCGCCAACGCTCTCCGTTCCACCTTAACACATTGGAAATTGCCTGTAAGCAAATTATCTTGCATGACAACAGACAATGGAGCCAACATTGTTGCTGCTGTCCGACAGTTACAGTGGCCTTGGCTGAATTGTTTCGGCCACAACCTCAACTTGGGTAGGTACACATTACTGTTGTTGACCTCTTTTTTTGTGGATTTAAAAAGTAACTAATAATATACTTAATATATTAAACAACCATTTCGGTAATCGGTAAATCTCGTAAATGTAATATAAAAACATTTTTTATTTTGTCTTTTCCTAAGTTTCGTGACACATGTGTAATTCGTTATTTTCTTTAAATCTCTAATCCTTCAGGACTGTGCCACTCGATGGGGTTCCAAGCAGAAAATGATCGAGCGAATCCTTGAGCAAGCGCCGGCCATACGCAGATTGTTCGCCGAGGACCGTGCACATTCCCATCTACTGCCGACGTGGCAGGATATCAGCGTTCTGGAGGCAGTAAACAAGGCCCTGAAACCTGTGGCTGCCTTCACCGACATTATGTCCGGTGAGGAGTACGTCACTGTTTCATCACTGGTCCCTATGCTTCATCACCTTCAGACCAATGTACTACAGGACGACGAGGCTGATGCCGGGCTAACCACAGACATTAAGAGATCCATCATGACAAAGATGGACTCTCTCTACGACTGCGAAGACACACAGGATTTGCTTCACGTGGCCACCCTTCTTGATCCGCGCTACCGTGCCGACAACTTCAAAGAGGAGCGCCTCCAACATACAAGGGACACGGTCGTAGATGAGATTACTTCTATGGCAAGAGAGCAAGCCGCACCAGCACCTGACGTCATGGAGCAACAACAGGAAGATCAACCAGTAACCGCCCGTAATCCACCACCACAGAAGCGGAAACTAACCCTTGGCAATATACTGGGGAAGAAAAGACGCTCAGAGGACCCGACCATGCCCATAGACCAGCGGGCAATAGTAGAATTTGAGCGGTACCTGTCCATGGTTTTGGATGATGTAGATGGAGAAACGGATCCCCTTATGTGGTGGCGCGACCATCAACGGTCATTTCCACTTCTGGCCAAGCTAAGCAGGAAATACTTATGCATTTGCGCTACTAGCTCCCCCTCCGAACGACTATTTAGTACCGCGGGACATATTGTCTTACCACAACGATCTCTGCTGAAACCGGACAAAGTCAACATGCTGGTGTTTTTGGCAAAGAACTTGTAAACGTTAACGACGGTGGCGATAACTTCAATGAACACTAAAACTAAATACGGCCTCTATATGATGATTTTTTTCCTCATTTTGTTTAAACATTATGTATTTATTATTTATACACTCGTTTTTATTATTTTATTTATTTATTTATTTTACATGTATTACTTATTTTGTTTTGGTTATTTTTGTTTATTTGGACGTCTTTAAACCCAAGTACATTTCAAGCCAAAGTGGCACTCCTAGCATCCAGAGATTGAAAAGAATACATTTTACTCTTAACTGGTAGCACATTATTCTTTCGCAGACAACCAACTTGTTATTAAAAGCACTGTTTCTGTTGTTGACTGCGGAGACAGAGAGGTTAACCAGAAACTTGTGATTTTCGTTTTTCGAACATTATTTAAACAGTAAACATGTTTCATGATCGTTTATTTTATTTCATATTTACTCGAAATAAAGATTTGGGAAGTGACATCTGTATGTTCAACCGAGTTTTAGGCTATTGAGTTAATATATGGAACTGCTTCGTGGTTAATATCACTACTAAAAATCACTTTTTATAATTGCACGTCATCTATTGCTTGTTCCCAACTTCTCAGGCGAAACGAAAACAAATAGCGTATTGGGTCACTACACGTGTTTGTACAATGTACAGTCGTACGCGTGTACATAGTATGTCGGTACAATAAGAGCGCATACTCCACGCACAGCATGCACAAGGTAATACACGTGCTTTTCTCCCACGCACGACTTGCACGCCGCGAGCTAATGTCATTTTAAACAAATCTGATTGGCCGTCTAAAACAACGACCAGAACATTTTTCATTCACAAATAAGGTTTCGTCACACCGATTACTCCAGTACGGCCTCCTATTGGCGCCTGCTCTGATTGTATCGTCGTACGCCCGCCCTGCAAACAGGGCGATATTATAATACATGTACCAGTACATGTACATCGCCGCTGCATATGCTGCGAACGCACACGCAGTAGGAATCGCTGGTGGCCGGCATGAATCGCATGATGAGCCAATTGAATCACTGCCATTGATGCAGGATACCAACTGATAGCTAGCATGATCGTGGGAAGCAAGTTCGCAGTGTGCCGGTGCAGTGCATGGGCATTACGACTGGGCATCGGTCGCTAACAATCGGCATTTCTTTGATAGACATATCAATGACTTTACAAACTCAAACAATGATTCCACAAAAAGTAAGCTTTTAATTTTCAATAATCCATCACAGTGATACATTTTTACAAATATAAAGACTGATAATGAATCTTAGGTGTTGAAGAATTTGCCATGAAGATGCAATTACGTGGTTTGCCGGTTCGACGTAGCATGCAGTGATCGCTGTAATTTGTTTGGGTTGATAATAATGACGTAATACCCACTTAACATAACACCTCGGTATTACCGAATACCGCGGGTCTTTTTGTCATGGTATCCCGGTATAGTAAAAGGCAATACCGTCCAAGCCTAGTGCCCGCATAGGCGGCCTACACGCGCTGCATACCGCGATTAGGACGTTTTGCAACCAAGACTAATTCAAGGCTTGCTTACAAGAACTGCGCAGATAATGTTTTCATGAGAAGATATTGCAAAAAGGTACAACACATGTATATGTGACCTGCTCCAACAAAACCCGAACAAAGTTTACAATTTTAATTTTTTAGATTTAGCTTTTTTCGAATTCTCTAGGTTCTCGGCTTTAAAATGATGTATCATTTACATATGTACCCTTACCCTATCTCCCGTAGTGGAAGGATTGAATGAGAAAACCGTGACAACCTAATTATAAGATAAACAGCTTTGAAGTTCCGAAAAACCTTTTATTTCTATACAAAATTGTTTCCCAAAATCGTCCCCCCCCAAAAAAAAACTTCTGGGTGACGGATTTTGTTCAAATTTGAAGGAGATTGTAGATTAATACATGTAGTTTGTGATCCAGAAAAAACCCAAACCTCAAAATGGAAAAAATCTACCCCGAAATGACTTCACGGGTACATTGTAATAAAACACATTGTGCGACTTTGTCCGGGTTTCATATTAGTAGGATCCTCGACTCTCGAAATTTGCAGTCAACAGATGTATATATGTGACTCACTCCACAAAAATGGGTATTATGTCACAAAACAGTGAAATTGAGTTATATACTGCTACATGGTTGGTAAGCCCACAACATCAGCTTTCATGTGGTATATAATAGAGCTCAATAGCCCCTCCTGTTCTGGAGATATGACATGTTTGCATATTGATTACTTCCTTGGAGTTCAAATTACACAACTGAGAAAACAGGCTTTAAAAAAGCCGGCTCTATTGTACTACAACAGAACGATGCACACAACATTGTATTTTTTTTCTACTTTATTCATCAAAATCAACATTTCTGTGAATGAATCCTGAAACTGTAGGTATTAAAGATGTCATTCATGACAAAAAATGTAAATCACATTTTGATGAAATGTTTACCCTCTCAACTTTGAGTAGGCCATTACATGATAATGCACAGCGCGACTTAATACCATTTTTTGTAGAGCTGGTCACATATTTCTTTACTTGTACGTATGCTTTCGCAGGTTGTAAAATTTGTCGGCAAAAACCAACGCACCGTTGCCCCACTTACAGAGACAGAGCTCGGCATTGTAGGGTGAGTAAAGCCAGTAGACATTCGGCCTTATGAATAACAACTCAACATTTGCTTTCACTCTCAAAGTTTAGAGGTAGGATACACCATTTGCAGATATCGAGAAGAAAATTACTACCAAATTATTAAGAAATATCTTACTTATTTGGAAATAAATAATTATTGTAGGCATCCGGCACAATGATTGCGCTAGATATCTTGTAATTGTTCAGACAAATTTATGAACAGGTAGGTAAAACAATATTTGCTATAAAATACAACTCCCCAAATCCACCCATCCACTCATGATAATTCAAGCAAACAACAATGGTGTCTCCTACCTTTACATGTACATCCACCCATTCCTGATAATTCAAGCTATTACCAATGGTGTATCTGTACCTTTACATCCACCCATTCCTGATAATTCAAGCAATTACCAATGGTGTATCCTACCTTTACATCTACCCATTCCTGATAATTCATGCAATTACCAATGGTGTATCCTACCTTTACATCCACCCATTCCTGATAATTCAAGCAATTACCAATGGTGTATCCTACTTTTACATCCACCCATTCCTGATAATTCAAGCAATTACCAATGGTGTATCCTACCTTTACATCCACCCATTCCTGAAATTCAAGCAATTACTAATGGTGTATCCTACCTTTACATCCACCCATTCCTGATAATTCAAGCAATTACCAATGATGTATCCTACCTTTACATCCACCCAGTCCTGAAATTCAAGCAATTACCAATGGTGTATCCTACCTTTAAAGAATAAAAGCTACTAAAGTCGCAAAGTCGCTCAGTTAAGAATTAGGTGATAGACTTCCAATAAATTTTTAGCCCACTATTCACAGCCCAGTCGCTTAGAATATAACAATGCATACATGTGACGCATTCCACTAGTGACTTTGCTCCACAAGCTATAAGCCCGTGTCGACTCGGGTGAGTTAAATTAACGCACCCTAATTTTTGTTTTCTTTTCTCTTTTTCCTCTCCCAGTTTACGGAGGACTATAAACAACTTGAAGAAGCAGATTGAGCAGCATGAGAAGGACATGAGCAGTCTTCGCAATGAGGCAGCGTTGACGGTGCGAAAGGGGCTCAAATCCTCGGTGAGATTCGGGGACCAATCTTACTATTTTCCTAGGGTTATTGGGTAAAAACCACTAAATCGCCCTATATCCCAACGTTATTACAAATCATTCAAAGTGATCCAGAAAGGTAGGATACACCATTGGCAATTCCTTGAATTATCATGAATGGGTGGATTTGGGGGTTGTATCTTATAGTAAATATCGTTTAACTGACCTGTCTGAAGTGTTACAACCATGGATACCAAGAAAAGCACGAAAAACAGCTATTGTTTTTTCACCGGCGTCGAGCAGTTCTTCTTATGTTATCTTAGTCCTGCAGATTACTACAATAATATTGCATTTAGTGATACAAGCACCAAAATTGGCACACATGCTCATTTTGGGTCACTTTATACAAAAACCCCGTTAGCCAAATTAAAATCCAAGATGGCCGCCATTTTTGAAGATGGCCGCCAATGAAGGCCAAATATCACCGAAATATTGATGTACGGATGGATAGAATGGCAATACAAGCACAAAACTTGGCATTTAACATCTGTTTGGTCTCCCTGTTGTTGGCATATCCAAAACAGTATTATTAGGCACTTGAAAATTTAAGATGGCCGCCATTTTCCAAAATGGTCGCCACTGAATGGCTAGTAGTAGTGTTACCAAGGATCAAACAGTAATACAAGGACCAAAATGGGCATTTAATCTCCATTTGAATCCAATATTATGCTAAAATTGTCAACCACTTGGTAATTCAAGATGGCTATCATAGATGGCCGCCACAAGATTACTCAGCCTATATGTTACAAAAAGTGACACATAAATCGTAACATATCTGGTACAAAGACATACAACACACTCTAAAAACAGATTGGTTGAAAATAACCAATATATTGTTCGATTTCAACCAATCCAGTTGGTAGATATGTGGATAACCAAAATATTGGTTAAAATAACCAATCTGATATTGGTTACCTAGTCAATCCATATGCAATGTTGGTTAATTTAACCAATCCACAATGGACTCCAACCGATTTGTATTGGTAATTTGTATTGGTTATAGCACTAACCAATACATAATAGTAAGGCTGCATATTCATATTGGTTAACACGCAACCAATTTGCATAACACCAACCAATACAATATTTAATTCAAAGGTTCCCACGCAACCAATTACATAACGTGGACAAATTACGTAATGAAATAATACCTTATTACTTATTACATATTGCAATCATGCATACATATACAATAATAACCTATTCCTATTAGATATTAGCTACTGACCACATACTACACACTTAGCTACTGCCGTTGTTAGTTTTATACTTCGCTTTTTTGTCCACGACGAAGTCACAGCTATTTTTTTATGAATAATGTCAACAGTTGAATACGGATGAAATTTAATGTCAATTTTTCACTATGTTAGCACAAACATCTAAATTCAATCATGGAATCGTTTGAATAATTACATGTTATGGTCAAAAAAGTGCATTTTGGACTATTGTAAATACCACAATTTAACATCGACTATTGTCAAAACAAATTTTCTCACTTCTGATTGGTCAGTTGCTGTAGGTACATTTCCTACATTATGAATAACCAATAGATTGGTTAATACCTTGGTTACAAGCTCAACCAATATGACTGGTTGAGGGGCAACCAACATTGGTTATGAATGACCAATATATTGTATTATAGCAATTCCAGAAAGTGTCCAAGTCCAAATATTACTGTTATTACCCTGTTGAAACCGACATTTTAGCGAGTTATAACAGGGTAATAAGAGGTAATGGGTAACATTTTACCGAGTTAATAACATGGAAATGCCAGAAATGCCAAAAATATTGTTACATTCTCCTTGGTAATATTTGGTAAATAGGGTAATATCAGGGGGTTACTATCAGGTGGTAATATTAGTTACATTCTTCCTGGTAATATTGGGTAAATGGGGTAATATCGGGTGACCTGAATTTACATGTTGACCCAAAGTGGGCGTGATAAACTTTGGTGAAACATTTGTGTCACTTGTTCTACCTGAACGTTATGTTTTGCGTAATAGCGATACGTTTAGGGTGTTTTCGTAGAGATAATTGTGTAATATTTATTTACTCCAAGTCTCAAAGAAACAAATCGGACAAAAAAGCCAACACACAAATAAATTAACAAAAAAATAGTTGCAAACTGTGATTATAGACGGCGGTGATATTGAGCACATATATAGCGTTTAAGTTCATGCTAAGATTGTAGCAGTGGCAAGCTCAGAAGAGTCATTTATGTTTATGTATATGTGTATGTATTGTTCTGGTAGTATCGTAATATTAGTATTAACCAATATAATTAACCAATTGGGTAATATCGGGTAGTAATAACAGTACAATGCCAGAAATATCGGTAACATTCTCCCTGGTACTATTGGGTAATATCGGGTGATATCGGGTGGTAATAACAATGCAATGCCAGAAATAACGGTAAATAACGATTACATTTCTGGTAATATTGGGTATTAATAATAATAGGTAAAGGGTGAAATATCGGGTGGTAATAACAATGCAATGTCGGAAATAACAGTTAAATTCTCCCTGGTAATATGGGGTAATATCGGGTGGTAATAACAATGCAATGCCGAAAATATCGGTAACATTCTCCCTGGTAACAGGGGGTAATATCGGGTGGTAATAACATTACCCATTAATTACTCGTTACAGCCCAGGTAATGTCGGTATGTTACCCAGTAATAACGAGCGTTATTACTCGTTACAACCCAGGTAATATCGGGTAAAATGCCCAGCCAATATAACTAGTTGGAGGATAACCAATACATTGGTTATGAATAACAAATAGATTGGTTAATACCTTGGTTACAAGCTCAACCAGGACTGATGAGATTGATTTGATCTATGCATGGGATGTTAAAACACAGACTGTAAGCATCAAAGGCACGCTATGCATTCAAATGTTCAGTAACGCAAATACAAAATAAAGAGTTAATCTTGGAAAGCAATTACAACAGTAATGGTAAGAATCTCAAGTCAGGTCGCAATTCTTGTAACCATTTTCTTCTTTACTGACACCCGCTATTGTTATAAATTGGTATTGTACGTACGTGTTGGCAGCCATTTTGAAAAATGGCGGCCATCTTTTACATTTCCAGTGATTTATGATTTGTTAATTATAATTGACCAACGAGAGGTAAATTGCAGCTTTATTGTATGACCATTTGGTTTCTATTGTAAAATAACCAATGTATGTCATTCAATGAAAGCAATCTTGGAAAACATGGCCGCCATCTTGAAAAAATGGCCGCCATCTTGAATGTTTAAGTTGTTTCTATTTTTGAAAATGATAAGGGGTACATTTGGTGTATAGTTGCAACTGTTGGTGCTTGCATGACCAATTAATCCAATGTAACATTAAGTGTTACCATTTAGTGGCGGCCATCTTGAAAAAAATGGCCGCCATATTGGATTTTAATTTGGCTAACGGGGTTTTTGTGTACAGTGACCCCAAAAGAGTAGTTATGCCAATTTTGGTGCTTGTATCATCAAATGCAATATTGTGGTGAAAAAAGTTATTAATCTGCAGGACTATCTTTGTTTTTTCGCGATCGCCGTCCGGCGATCACAAATTTTTCTTTATAAAATTTAATTTTTCGGAATAATTAGAGGGTATTTAGTGCAATTATTTTGCTAGATGCCTAGAATCAATTTTTACTTTCAAATGAGTAAGATATTTCTTAATAAATCGGTAGTAAATATTTTCGATATCTGCAAATGGTGTATCCTACCTTTCAATGTGGATCAAGATCAGTCTGAAAATGTAATATAATCATATTTTCTTTATATTCACATCTTTAAAACAAAAATAAGCTAAACAGTTTAGGAGTGCCCATCACAATATTTTCTGAGATTGTGGCTAACATCATAAACTAACTTTTGCAAAAGATTATCGAAATTTGAAGTTTACGCATTTTTCATAATGTAAGGTCAATGGACATTTTAGTACATATTTTCCCTACAGTCAAGCTACACTATAACATTTATTCTGTGAAGGTCAGTTTCATAAGCGTGTTTAGCCCTGTTCGGACTGGACTTTTTTTATAAAACTTACTGAGACGATGGGTACTTGTCCCATTTTAAGTCCAGTGCGGACAGCCTAGGACGTTTTCCTCTCAGTTACTTTTCCCGAGTCTAGTGGTTACTTTTACCGGTCAACTACTGCCCAGGAAAACTTCCCAGGTAACTTTCTTCCCGAGACGATAAGTCCAGTGCGAACAGCGCGAGTCGGTAAAAGCGGCTCAGGTAAACGTACATCCGGCCCCCTAGTGCGAGGTCATGCTACACAAGATACCGCTCATGCGATCTTTGCATTGTTTACGTGCGCGCACGCTGATGCATGCACATCGCATCGTGATCGCATTCGCATGTGGTTCTGCAAAAAGATTACGGAGTGTTGTTGTTCCTTTGGTCAAAATTATGGCAGATATTATTATTGATACAGTCGGAAGTTTGATTGGTGCTACCAGCGCATCATTTCCAGATGATAATAAAGAACGTCAACGTGTCTTACGACGAAAGAAAGCACGACAACGGACAACGCAAAGCGCCCTTATGAGTCATTATACTGACAGCTCGGTTACTTCTCCCGCGGTATCGGTAAAAATTGTCCCGTGTCGAAAGTCCAAATGCGAACAGTGGTAAGATTTGACCATTTTTTATTTTACCATCGTCTCAGTAAAACCTTCCCAAAAACAAGTCCAGTGCGAACACGGCTTATAAAGTCAACAGATTGTCGACAGCTTAGAAATGAATTGCCTTCTTCCGTTAGTTTTTTTCTTATTCCTTCATTTTGTTTTGTTTGGTCGGTAGGCCAAGAACATCTTGCGGAGGAAAAAGATTCTTGAGAAAACTTTGGCCAAGAAAGATACAACGTTGGATACTTTACAACAGCTGCTCGATAAAATAAAAGGAGCCGAAACAAGTACAATGGTAAGATTTTACGAAGTTAAAGTTAAAGGGACAATCGACCATTTGTGAGGTGTTCTGGCAAAATGAAACGGAACTGGGCAGAGGTTGAAATGAGGATTCTCAGGTATTAGAAACGAGGATATTTTTGGTTATTTTCTTCAAAAAGACAGCATGCCATGAGAGATAATTTCTCATTGAGTTTAGAATCATTAATATCTTTATAACGAGTATCAACATTATTTTGGTTGGTTTATTTTGCATAGCTGCAAAAGGGATATTCCATAGCATTTTGGGTCTTCAGTAAAGGAGTCTATAGAGGTAGTTTTGGGGTTGGGGTTTACTAAAAGGAAATAGAAAAGAAGACATATGTGAGGGGTTATGGCAAAATGAGATTGGGCAGAGGTTGAAATGAGGTTTCTCCGGTATTAGAAAAGAGGACAACATTCTCCTTAAAATGCCGTTTCTTGCACAAGCCATTCCGTTAACAAGTTATGGGTGTTTAAAGTTAGCATTTATCAACATGTCGCAAAAGTAAAATGTTGAGAAAAGGCCTTTGAAGTTTTGAGTTTTGTACATGTGATATGGAAAAAGGCTAATTTTATTTTCTTAAAAACACTTTTTACACTACTTCCGTACCATTTCTGTCCAAATTATATATTGTAGGCATACCTAACATTACAAATATCAATAAATCTGAAAATTTAAATAAATCACCCAATATTTATTATTTTGCAGTTTTCTCCACTATGCCGTCTCATTTTGCCAGAACGCCTCGCATATTACGACCGATATTGAACATTTTGGGTAGGAAAAGTTTTTCGGAAAGCACACCCACACATTTCCGGCCTTGCTCGCTGATGACAGACATTTCCGGCCTTGCTCGTGGCGTGTGTTTATGCGTCATTCGTTTTAAATCTGGGGAAAACTTTGCGTTTATTATATACGTCATCCGGCGCGAACTGGTTAAGCACCCAAACCCTATGGAATGTCCCCATAATATCATGTACAGAAAGAATCAATAGATTTGTTAATAAAATGTTTTGTTGTTGAAGACCTTGGACGCATACCGGGCAGGGGCCAGTGCTTTGAAGCAGACATTGAAGGTTAATGGCTTAACACCAGAGGCAGTGGACGACACACTGTCGGATGTCCAAGAGGTAAGAAACTCATACGTGTCTCTCCCTAAACCATTTCTTACCCTAAAGCCTGCAACATACGAGAGCTACGTGCTGAGCTAAACGTCACTTGGGGCTGTCTGCTCCGCACGTATGCGAGCAGATTCAGTGATTAACATGTTGACTGCCGGGCATAATTTAACAGGGCGCCCCTATTTGCCAAGCGTTGTACGCATGCGTTTGTATTGACCGCCAATCGTGGTCGTCAGACAAAAGAATTGGGTACGTCCACGATTGACAAAACGTCAACGATTCCAAATCGTGTACAAATCCTATGGAGGTCATCCGAAAAATGTTAGAGTACAAACAAAAGAAGGGAAGACGGTCGGACAATGCCCCATCCACGATTGGCGGTGTTTACCAACCTGTTTGCGCATACTTAATAGGTAATTTTTTTTTAAAAACGGGGGGAAAAATTGAACATAAACATGTATGTCCTCACCACTGCCAGCAGCGTATTTGTTGCGTTATCAGTGATGCCAGTGTATTTAATTTACAATACAAACACCTTTCATTTTCTACGATCATACTCGTAGTCGGCAGAATCCGGTACACCTGTTACTACGACTATACTCGTAGTCGGCAGTCAACGTGTTAATTTATGCAAACAAGACTGCACCTTATTGTTGGCCTTCAGATTCCTTCCATTCTGCACGAACTTTCTGTCGCAATCAAGGTCTTAGGCAGGATTTTTTGAATTGGGTGTGTAAAAAAAAAATGTGGGTGTGTAACAATTTTAGTACATGTAACTGCGGAGCATGTGCGCGAAGCGCACATCACGAGCGCGTAGCGCGAAGTCCGTGCGGCCGGGGTTCAGGGCCCGCTTAAGGTCCCTGAATTTTTTTGGTTTCTTAGCTGCTCTCTGGTGCAATCTGAGGCCAATTTCTACCTATTTTTTGTTAATGTAGTGGCAATATGAAGCCAGATTTGTATACAATTCTTTTGAAATAAATTTTGACCAGAGGAGTATATTATCATGGATACCAGTATTGAAAGTTTGGATTTAAAAACAGCGCACACTGACTCACACTACGTGTAAAATGAGGTAACGGTTAATTGGCCATAAACCTGTAAAAAAATTAAAACACCGATTTTGACAATTTTGACATTTCTTATAAGTTACTTTGTCTTTATTTCAGTCATACCCTACTATACATAAATAACTAAAAAAGTGCAATAACTAAACATGGCACAGAGGAAAAACTAGATACATTTTTACTCTAGAACCATTTGGAAAGACTGGTCATGACTTATTCACTAAATACCATGGTGACTCTGTGACAAGTCTGTATGGCCAGCGGCTAGAGCCATTTATAGGACTATAACAAAAACGTAACAAGTCACCATTTCCCAAGAATTATTGGTGGATAATTACCCACATCAAAAATAAACCATCCCATAAAAAAGAAACCAATCAGGTCCTTCTAACAACTTATTTTAGGGACAAAGTAAATAATTATGGTTTTATTAAATATAACCCAGCAGATTATTTATTAAATTTGAATAACAACTTCTTAAGATGGTAGAAATTCACTTTAGGATTGAAGTACATGCTTCTGGGAGTAAGTTGCTGGGCTAAAACCTCAGCTCGTGCATTTTAGGGACAATGCAGGACAACAAATAATCATACCCATTTATGAAGAGAATCATGCCTTGGTTTTGGGGTCTTAATTTAAAGTTTTTTTTAAATATTAATGGTTCAGTTTTGGTATCCTGGGGTCCGCCATCGGGATTTGGTACCACCTCGATTTTATTCTTGCTTATTTATTCTTGGCTCGTATAGGTTTGGTAATTTTTTTTTAAAGCTAGCCTTGTAATTTACGGGCCATGAAATAGAACGTTTTTTGTCAAATACAAGAAAAACGGAAAATAAATCGTATTAAATTTCCCCCTCAAATCTGTTGGAAAAATGTTTAGGAGCTCAAAATATTAGGTGTTTAAGGTCCCGTTTCTTTTCTTTTTTCTTCTCTTTTTTAAACAATGAAACTAGAAATAAATTGTATTAAATAAACCTGGAATTTATTTTGCTAGTCTCGTAATTCAATGGTCAGGTGTTTGTCGATTTTATTAGATACCAAGAATATATTGTATTATTATTTACTCCTGAAATCGGTTGGAAATTGTTTAGGAGTTCAGACAAGTCTTTAAGTACCCTTTCTTCTTCTTTTTTTATAAAACAAAGACAATTTCATAATTTCACAATTTCATAATTAATATATATTAATTTTTTTATGACTAGGGTTTCGTAAATAAACAGGCTCAGGGTTTTTTAACACCTTTTTATTTGTACATCGAGGCCAGTAGATAAGAAATTCTTAATCCTAAATATGCTTGTACATGTACATGCCTGTACGACTAAACGAAAGCGCTGAAAAATTTCCCTAACGCGTCACAGCACGGCACGGCCGGCAGCCCAACTGCTTGTCGTAATCGCTGATCTTGCGGGAAGATTTAATTTGCATCCGTCACGAAAGCTATCAAAACTGCCCCTCACCGGTGACAACAAAACTACCCGAGTTATTTTAAAAGCATGATAAAGGTTTAAGGTTGATAACCTTTTTTTTTAAATGGAGAATGTAGTAGGCCTATTCACATGAAGGACGCCGATATACCTCCATGATCTGACCACTGCGTGTGCAACAATTGAACGGACCGCAGGAAATTAACATGCCGCGGTACGGTGAATTTAGAAACATTTTGCGAAAAAACACGCGGCGCTGTATCGCTCAAGGACGAGCGTTACTACCTCGAAATAAATACATTAAAACAGAAAATACGAACACATAAAAGGGTGAACATGATCTGAGAATTAACCTGCAGGAAATGACTTTCTTCACCGACGTTTGTTTGCCGGGCATTTTTACGTCTTACGATGTCAAATTCGACCAGTTCGTGTGTACATGATCTTGTTCGTGCAACGGAAAAATACATGCGTGTCGGCCATGGACTGGTTCCAGTCCTTAACTTTGTATATTGAAGCGTGCGGCGGGAACCATTCCAACAATGCTGCGTGTATTAGGTTACATGGCTTGCATATGGAGCGGGCGAGCGAGCACATGGTTTTCTGCCAATATACATATCACTGTACCAGCACGCAAAGCCTTGTTGATTTATCGGGGCATATTATTGGGGCAAAAACAGCGGAGTTTTGCTTTCGAAAATAGCAATTGTAAGTAAATAAACAAAATACACCGACAGCAGAAATATAACAAGCGTTTTAACATAACAAAAAGTGCACGGCCGGCGTATTGAATCTTGGGCCGTGGTAATTGAAAATCGGCCGCGTTATTTCGAAAGTGGCCGTGTAAAACACGGCCAACACGGCTGGCTGGCTAAGACCTTGGTCGCAATATCGCATCTTCTGTTTACCCGCTATGTTAGAAAAGACACGGCAGCCAAGACACGTTAGCTGGAAGATGTATGACACTCGGACGTTAGCTAGGAGATGTATGACACTCGGACGTTAGCTAGGAGATGTATGACACTCGGACGTTAGCTAGGAGATGTATGACACTCGGACGTTAGCTAGGAGATGTATGACACTCGGTCGTTAGCTAGGAGATATATGACACTCGGACGTTAGCTAGGAGATGTATGACACTCGGACGTTAGCTAGGAGATGTATGACACTCGGACGTTAGCTAGGAGATGTATGACACTCGGACGTTAGCTAGGAGATGTATGACACTCGGTCGTTAGCTAGGAGATATATGACACTCGGACGTTAGCTAGGAGATGTATGACACTCGGATGTTAGCTAGGAGATGTATGACACTAGGACCTTAGCTAGGAGATGTATGACACTCGGACGTTAGCTAGGAGATGTATGACACTCGGACGTTAGCTAGGAGATGTATGACACTCGGACGTTAGCAAGGAGATGTATGACACTCGGACGTTAGCTAGGAGATGTATGACACTCGGACGTTAGCTAGGAGATGTATGACACTCGGACGTTAGCTAGGAGATGTATGACACTCGGACGTTAGCTAGGAGATGTATGACACTCGGACGTTAGCTAGTAGATGTATGACACTCGGACGTTAGCTAGGAGATGTATGACACTCGGATGTTAGCTAGGAGATGTATGACACTCAGACGTTAGCTAGGAGATGTATGACACTCGGTCGTTAGCTAGGAGATGTATGACACTCGGACGTTAGCTAGGAGATGTATGACACTCGGACGTTAGCTAGGAGATGTATGACACTCGGACGTTAGCTAGGAGATGTATGACACTCGGACGTTAGCAAGGAGATGTATGACACTCGGACGTTAGCTAGGAGATGTATGACACTCGGACGTTAGCTAGGAGATGTATGACACTCGGACGTTAGCTAGGAGATGTATGACACTCGGACGTTAGCTAGGAGATGTATGACACTCGGACGTTAGCTAGGAGATGTATGACACTCGGACGTTAGCTAGGAGATGTATGACACTCAGACGTTAGCTAGGAGATGTATGACACTCGGACGTTAGCTAGGAGATGTATGACACTAGGACCTTAGCTAGGAGATGTATGACACTCGGACGTTAGCTAGTACCGTAATTTCCTGCGGTAAAGCCGCACGGCGGTTAAGGCGCAGGTCCCTAAAATCACCCAAATTTTTTTCAAACGTCAACAGATAAAGCGCACTGCCAAATAAGGCGCATGCTTGAACGCACCCAGAAGAACACCAGGCGCCACCCGGTGTAGGTACATCGCCACAAAGGGGTCATTTTGTTGCCTTAGAAGGATCCCACTATTCCAAGCAAGAATTTGCTGAGTACTTGAGTTTATCTGGCACGCAAACAATGTATGAAAACTTCAAACCAGTAGTCACAATATCGCACGAGGTTTGCCGATACATATCATGTATCACTGCAGTATAAACTGCATGCACATGTACATCACATGCAGCGATTGCGTGCATGGTATCCCTAATTGCGACACCCCCTAGTCTTTTTTCCAGTCGTTGTGAATGCTCCGCGCTGTGTAGTTCGGATGGTGAATTGCATGAAGCCGGAACGTAGACGAAAAAACGTTTAGAAAAAGGCCACATAGTAGTAGTACGGGCCAGCTTTTTATCGCTGTTGTACGCGTCATGCAGCGCACGCTGTAGTCTTGTTTGCAAGACGATCTTAATCGCGGTATATGCAGCGCGCGTAGGCCGCCGATGCGGTAATTCGCGCGTGGTCTACGGCGTACGTTAGAGGGCGCCCCGCATCGCGAAAAACGTTTTGCAAACAAGACTACGCACGCTGCCGAGTGCTAAATCACATACATGTACGGTCGTAGGGGGATCAACACATCGCGGCATTGTTAATGGAAACACGGTCACAATGTCCGGAGAGTTGGGCTAATTGGTTGACCGCATTATTGAGTAAGATTGCGGCGTTCAAAGAATTCTTCACACAAAGACCATCACTTTGAACTCAAGCGACATCATATACGGCGCACTGAAAGATAAGGCGCGGCGATGTTTTTGTGGTCTAGAAAGTCAGATAAGCCGCGTCTTTACCGCAGGAAATTACGGTAGATGTATGACACTCGGACGTTAGCTAGGAGATGTATGACACTCGGACGTTAGCTAGGAGATGTATGACACTAGGACCTTAGCTAGGAGATGTATGACACTCGGACGTTAGCTAGGAGATGTATGACACTAGGACCTTAGCTAGGAGATGTATGACACTCGGACGTTAGCTAGGAGATGTATGACACTCGGACGTTAGCTAGGAGATGTATGACACTCAGACGTTAGCTAGGAGATGTATGACACTCGGACGTTAGCTAGGAGATGTATGACACTAGGACCTTAGCTAGGAGATGTATGACACTCGGACGTTAGCTAGTAGATGTATGACACTCGGACGTTAGCTAGGAGATGTATGACACTCGGACGTTAGCTAGGAGATGTATGACACTAGGACCTTAGCTAGGAGATGTATGACACTCGGACGTTAGCTAGGAGATGTATGACACTAGGACCTTAGCTAGGAGATGTATGACACTCGGACGTTAGCTAGGAGATGTATGACACTCGGACGTTAGCTAGGAGATATATGACACTCGGACGTTAGCTAGGAGATGTATGACACTCGGACGTTAGCTAGGAGATGTATGACACTCAGACGTTAGCTAGGAGATGTATGACACTCGGACGTTAGCTAGGAGATGTATGACACTCAGACGTTAGCTAGGAGATGTATGACACTCGGACGTTAGCTAGTAGATGTATGACACTCGGACGTTAGCTAGGAGATGTATGACACTCGGACGTTAGCTAGGAGATGTATGACACTCGGACGTTAGCTAGGAGATGTATGACACTCAGACGTTAGCTAGGAGATGTATGACACTCGGACGTTAGCTAGTAGATGTATGACACTCGGACGTTAGCTAGGAGATGTATGACACTCGGACGTTAGCTAGGAGATGTATGACACTCGGACGTTAGCTAGGAGATGTATGACACTCGGACGTTAGCTAGTAGATGTATGACACTCGGACGTTAGCTAGGAGATGTATGACACTCGGTCGTTAGCTAGGAGATGTATGACACTCGGACGTTAGCTAGTAGATGTATGACACTCGGACGTTAGCTAGGAGATGTATGACACTCGGACGTTAGCTAGTAGATGTATGACACTCGGACGTTAGCTAGGAGATGTATGACACTCGGACGTTAGCTAGGAGATGTATGACACTCGGACGTTAGCTAGGAGATGTATGACACTCGGACGTTAGCTAGGAGATGTATGACACTCAGTCGTTAGCTAGGAGATGTATGACACTCGGACGTTAGCTAGGAGATGTATGACACTCGGACGTTAGCTAGGAGATGTATGACACTCGGTCGTTAGCTAGGAGATGTATGACACTCGGTCGTTAGCTAGGAGATATATGACACTCGGACGTTAGCTAGGAGATGTATGACACTCGGACGTTAGCTAGGAGATGTATGACACTCGGACGTTAGCTAGGAGATGTATGACACTCGGACGTTAGCTAGGAGATGTATGACACTCGGTCGTTAGCTAGGAGATGTATGACACTCGGACGTTAGCTAGGAGATGTATGACACTCGGACGTTAGCTAGGAGATGTATGACACTCGGACGTTAGCTAGGAGATGTATGACACTCGGACGTTAGCTAGGAGATGTATGACACTCGGACGTTAGCTAGGAGATGTATGACACTCGGTCGTTAGCTAGGAGATGTATGACACTCGGACGTTAGCTAGGAGATGTATGACACTCGGACGTTAGCTAGGAGATGTATGACACTCGGTCGTTAGCTAGGAGATGTATGACACTCGGACGTTAGCTAGGAGATGTATGACACTCGGACGTTAGCTAGGAGATGTATGACACTCGGACGTTAGCTAGGAGATGTATGACACTCGGACGTTAGCTAGGAGATGTATGACACTAGGACCTTAGCTAGGAGATGTATGACACTCGGTCGTTAGCTAGGAGATGTATGACACTCGGACGTTAGCTGGGAGATGTATGACACTCGGACGTTAGCTAGGAGATGTATGACACTCGGATGACACTCGGACTACTCGTACATGAAGCTCTCGTGTGCGGTGAGCAAGACCAAAGCTTTCGAGACCGAGACCAAGGCTTTTGAGACCAAAACCAAGGCCTTCGAGACCGAGACCAACACTTTCGAGACCGAGACTTTTGCAGTCCGAGACCGAGACCAAGACCACAACTTACGAGACCGGGACGAAAAAAGAATACAAATGTCTGGTGTTTAAGTCATTACCAAATCTAAATACCAAAACCAGTCTATGGCCGACATATAGAGTAACAGGCCAACTTCATAAAAACAAACATCGATTAGGATAGAACAGTTTTGAGTTTAAACAAATAAAAAATGTCTCGAGACGGTCTTGAGACAGAGACCAGGGCTGTTTTCCAAACCCCGTCTTCGTCTTCGTCTCAGGCTTCATCCATGCAGTTTTGCGATGGACTGGAGCCGGAGACAGAGCCGAAGCCAGGGGTATGGAAAACAGCAAATGTCTCAAGACCTCCATCACTGCTCTCAATCATAAATATATGTATGAGGTATAGTAATATGCGACTGTCCTACTCAGGTGATGGAGTTGTGCGCCGAGATAGAAGACTCTATGTCCCAAGGGAATAAAGCCATCGATGACTCGGTCGGGATCGACACAGAGACTCTGGAAGCCGAGCTTGCCGATCTCCTGGATGAGTCAACGTCTCGGGATAGCAGGGAGGCTGCAAAACCAACGGGTGAGACATATGAAAAACCTCGCGTCATTAACCAGTTCGCACCGGTACCGGAGGACGTATACACGCAAAACTTTTCCCCAGATTCAAAACGGATGGCGCATAAACACGTCACGAGCAAGGCCGGAAATGTCTGTCGGCAGCGAGCAAGGCCGGAAATGCGTGGGTGTGCTTCCCGGTACCATCGGCCTGAACCCGCCTCGATCGAGTTTCGTTACAAATAATCCCGCGCCTCGGCTCGGTGATGTTAAAATAATCCCTGCGCGAACTGGTTAAGGCGAGCGGGCGTAATAACCCCCGGTTCATTATTGTGCGAGTGTGGGACACTTTAAGATACCTCCATATTGAAAACTGGAGGATTTTGATGGATTGAGGATTGTATAAGCCTAACTGTACTGCAGTTTTTTTTAATAGATTCAGGATACCTCCATATTGAGCAGTCGCTAACACCAACGATTTTTGTGCGTGACAAAATTGGTGGATTTTGGCGGATTCAGGATACTTTCATCATATTGAAAACTAGTAGGGGATATTGATGGATTGAGGATTGTAAGCCTAGTGGTACTGCAGGATTTTGATGGATTCAGGATATCTCTGTATTCAGCAGTCACCAACACCAACTATTTTTGTTCATGACAAAATTGGTGGATTCTGGAGGATTCAGGATACCTTCTAGTTAAGGCTGCCAGTTTCCGGTTATTAAATTAACCGTGTAACCGTTGTTTTGCGGTTACGGTTAACGGTTAACCATAACCAACATTGGAAAAAGAAAAGAAAAAATTAAATAAAAAAAAAAAAAATTTAGTGTGTGCACATAGTACGTGTTGATAATCGCATATCTGCGATTGCTAATTGTCTGCATCAAATTGTATAGGCCCACAGGCTATATGTTAGATAAGCTATTAGAAATGTCCATACAAAATTAATTCAATTGTACTATTTGCGACCTGCTCCAACGAAACCCGGACAAAGTTGACAATTGGTGAAGTTTCTTTTATTTGAAAAATAAAAAATAAAATAAAAAAAGGTTAACCGAACAGGAAAAATGTAACCGTGTAACCGTTTGAACGGTCGGTTAACCGTGTAACCGTGTAACCGTTGAAGGCTTACTTCTAGTAAAGATACGTAAGAGGTACAGTTGTACTTTATTTCTATTTCTTCTTTGTTAATTGTTTTTTCTTCTTCATTTCAGCTGAGAGGTCATCAGTGAACCAGGAAGATTTCTTAGCAGGATTGCCAAAGGTCCCCGAAGGCGAACCGCAGAATTTAGACATAGAAGCCCCAACTGCCGAACCTTTGTTAGCAAGTTAGCAGCAATATGGACCGCTGATGTCTGGATTCTCAGGGCGACTGGGTTGAAACAGCTCACTCCAGCCATCCAGGAGCCTGACCAATTTTTGTTTGTTTTACACAACAACACGTCTGGACCCCAAAGGAGACTGATTGAATACTCTCCCACAAGCCGTCCAGGTACCTGACCGGAACCTGACTTTTTTTGTAAATGGTCAGTGACCATTTACAAACAAAGTCTGGACTCATTGACTGACTACATACAGTGCACTTGAACCTTCCAGGTACCCGACCAAAATGTTAAGATGCTCTTCCGGAAGACAGATTCCTTGGTGCACCCATTCTCAGTAAGGAAATGAAATTTAGATATTTTTTTTTACTTATGTGAATGTCATTGAATATTTTGAGTTTATTAATTAACCCTTTCCTTACCAATGTCGAGTTTACTCGACTGTTTTTTAGCATTGTGTTGAAGAAAAAAACATGGTAAGGAAATAGTTAAAGTTAATTACTTTTCGGTTTTTGTTAAAAGTGGCATCTGACAATAAAAGTGCAAATTTATAGTTAAAATGACACCACATTCTTTTCGAATAGTCAAACTGGTAAAAGGCTATTCAAATATTTGGTTGACGATCAAATATTTGAATATTTTGGATAATGTGAGCTACTGAGGGTAAATGAGGAATGTCTCCCAAAAACCTTGTTTCGGGTAATCGGCACTTGAAGTTGGCCATACGTGAAAAATCATTTTAAAATCGATTCTGAGTTTTCTGTATTTTTGAGTTGTCAAGGTATTCAAGATTCACACTGTGCATTTTTATTATGGACAAAATATCCCAAATCATATCCCAAATCACTGCCATTGGTGGCGCAAACTCAAATGGTTTTTTTTAAAGCCCTTTTTCTTGAAATGAGATGGCTAAAGTTTGGCAGCGCACTGTCAAATTTGGTAACTCTTTGGAATTAATTGAGCTGCCGTTTACATTTGCATGAGTGGAATGCAGCTATTCTGCTGTGTGTAAAGGGCTCCCTCTCTTGGTAAAGGTACATAATTGAGTTAGACTGGATGCCTGACCTCAAATCACATGTACTTTGCCCAAATGTGTGTTTTGTTTACTGCAAGTAAAACAAAATAATGTGTGTCATTTGATAAACAAAAATTTCTTTTATTTCTTCCATTCTTTTATGGAGTCGGTAATAATATTTGTAAATGTTTAAAATTGTGTATTATTAATAAGTGGATATTAAGTAAATTTTATTGAAGGACCAGTTTACGACGATGTGAGATCAGAAATTGTGTATTATTTGGACGTTGAAATTTGAGCTTAAAGGTAGGATACACTATTGTTGGGTGGATTTAGGGGTTGTATTTTGTAGTAAATATCGTTTAAATGACCTGTCCAAAGTTTTATAATCATGGATGCAGAGAAAAAAAGGAATAAAAAACGACGTTCGTTTTGAACCGGCGTCGGGCAGTTGTTCTTATTATGCCATCCAGCGACCGTGGTTTTTTTTCCTGTACAAATTTAATTTTGGGGAACAATTATATGATATCTAGCACATTAATTTTGCTGGATGCCTACAATCATTATCTACTTTAAAATAAGTAAGATATTTCGAGTTTGGTAGTAACATTTTTTAATATCTGCAAATGGTGTATCCTACCTTTAAACGGATCGTATACATTTGGTAATTGGAACCCACTGTTTGTTTCAATCCTATTATAGTTATAGATATATACCATAAAACTAACCTGTACACATTTTATTTCAAAAGGTTGTAGCGATTTTGAGATATTGCCGAAAATCTGGAGCGGTTATGTCCACGCAGGAAGAATAATCTGCATTGAAATACACAATCTGAGAAACGTCACTGCAGTAACGCTTCTCGGATTCAAACTTTTGGGGATAAAAAGTGATATATTTTTCCATAACCGCAGTACTTCAAGCGAAGTGAAATGTTTCTTATGCATTATACTATCCAAAGCTGCTGTACTTCCTACCAAGTAAGTTTTTATTGCCATTCATTTTTTGAGTAATTGCCAAACGTATACGATCCATTTAAGCGTTGTTCAAACTTTACATAATTCAGTTCATACAAATGTTGGAAATCTTTAAATGACTTGCCATGTCCTGTGCTAATGAAAACAATGGTGCAATGAAGTGGGGAAGATGTGTCCGCTCGTTAGGATTGGTTTGAAAATAGTCGTTCATTTGATAATCAGTGTCAAACATTGTGGAATAAAGATTAGTTAATATATTAATTAATGAGAATTACAATGCGTTGGTGTTTGTGTTCAATTTGCTTGGTACCCTGGGCAATTTGTAGAAAAACTCTCATTTTAGCTAATTTTATCAAAAATATACAATATCATGGTCTGATTTAAGACATTTTTAGGACCAAATTATATTTTGGCCTAATTGAAATAAAAATGCAAGGCTAAGCCCTTATTCATTATGGTTGGGGTGATTTGGGACATTTTTGGGAGAAAATCATATTTTTGCCTAATTTCAATCAAAATGTAACCCCTTATACAATATTATGGTCTGATTTAAGAGAATTTTAGAACAAAATCATATTTTTGCCCCACTTTAATCAAAATGCAAGGCTAACCCCTTATACAATATTATGGTCTGATTTAAGACATTTTTAGGACAGAATCATATTTTTGCCTCATTATAATCAAAATACAAGGCTAACCCCTTATACAATATTATGGTCTGATTTAAGACATTTTTGGAACAATCATATTTTTGCCTAATTATAATCAAAATGCAAGGCTAACCCCTTATACAATATTGTGGTCTGATTTAAGACATTTTTAGGACAAAATCATAGTTTTGCCTCATTTTAAATAAAGGGAAGGTTAACCCCTTACACAATATTATGGTCAGATATAAGACATTTTTGGAACAAAATCATATTTTTGCCTCATTATAATAAAAAGGCAAGGTTAACCCCTTATACAATATTATGGTCTGATTTAAGAGATTTTTAGGAAAAAATCATATTTTTGCCTAATTTTAATAAAAATGCAAGGCTAACCCCTTATACAATATTATGGTCTGATTTAAAACATTTTTGGAACAAAATCATATTTTTGCCTAATTTTAATAAAAAGGCAAGGCTAACCCCTTATATAATATTATGGTCCGATTTAAGACATTTTTGGAACAAAATCATATTTTTACCTAATTATATTCAAAATGCAAAGCTAACCCTTATACAATAATATGGTCTGATTTAAGACATTTTTGGGACAAAATCATATTTTTGCCTCATTATAATCAAAATACAGGGCTAACCCCTTATACAATATCATGGTCTGATTTAAGACATTTTTGGAACAAAATCATATTTTCGCCTAATTTTAATTAAAAAAGGCAAGGCTAACCCCTTATACAATATTATGGTCTTATTTAAGACATTTTTGGAACAAAATCATATTTTTACCTAATTATATTCAAAATGCAAGGCTAACCCTTATACAATAATATGGTCTGATTTTAGACATTTTTGGGACAAAATCATATTTTTGCCTCATTTTAATCAAAATGCAGGGCTAACCCCTTATACAATATTATGGTCTGATTTAAAACATTTTTGGAACAAAATCATATTTTTGCCTCATTATAAAAAAAGGCAAGGCTAACCCCTTATACAATATTATGGTCTGATTTAAGAGATTTTAGGACAAAATCATGTTTTTGCCTCATTATAATCAAAATACAAGGCTAACTCCTTATACAATATCATGGTCTGATTTAAGACATTTTTGGAACAAAATCATATTTTCGCCTAATTTTAATTTAAAAAGGCAAGGCTAACCCCTTATACAATATTATGGTCTGATTTAAGACATTTTTGGAAAGAAATCATATTTTTGCCTAATTATATTCAAAATGCAAGGCTAACCCCTTATACAATATTATGGTCTGATTTAAGGCATTTTTAGGACAGAATCATATTTTTGCCTAATTTTAATAAAAAGGCAAGGCTAACCCCTTATACAATATTATGGTCTGATTTAAGACATTTTTAGGACAGAATCATATTTTTGCCTAAGTTTAATCAAAATGCAAAGCTAACTCCTTATACAATATTATGGTCTGATTTAAGACATTTTTAGGACAGAATCATATTTTTGCCTAATTTTAATTAAAAAAGGCAAGGCTAACCCCTTATACAATAAAATTATGGTCTGATTTAAGACATTTTTGGAAAGAAATCATATTTTTGCCTAATTATATTCAAAATGCAAGGCTAACCCCTTATACAATATTATGGTCTGATTTAAGAGATTTTAGGACAAAATCATATTTTTGCCTCATTATAATAAAAATACAAGGCTTACCCCTTACAATATCATGGTCTGATTTAAGACATTTTTGGAACAAAATCATATTTTTGTCTAATTTTAATTAAAAAAGGCAAGGCTAACCCCTTATACAATATTATGGTCTGATTTAAGACATTTTTTGAACAAAATCATATTTTTGCCTAATTTTAATAAAAAAAGGCAAGGCTAACCCCTTATACAATATTGTGGTCTGATTTAAGACATTTTTAGGACAAAATCATAGTTTTGCCTCATTTTAAATAAAGGGAAGGTTAACCCCTTATACAATATTATGGTCTGATTTTAGACATTTTTGGGACAAAATCATATTTTTGCCTCATTTTAATCAAAATGCAGGGCTAACCCCTTATACAATATTATGGTCTGATTTAAAACATTTTTGGAACAAAATCATATTTTTGCCTCATTATAAAAAAAGGCAAGGCTAACCCCTTATACAATATTATGGTCTGATTTAAGAGATTTTAGGACAAAATCATGTTTTTGCCTCATTATAATCAAAATACAAGGCTAACTCCTTATACAATATCATGGTCTGATTTAAGACATTTTTGGAACAAAATCATATTTTCGCCTAATTTTAATTTAAAAAGGCAAGGCTAACCCCTTATACAATATTATGGTCTGATTTAAGACATTTTTGGAAAGAAATCATATTTTTGCCTAATTATATTCAAAATGCAAGGCTAACCCCTTATACAATATTATGGTCTGATTTAAGGCATTTTTAGGACAGAATCATATTTTTGCCTAATTTTAATAAAAAGGCAAGGCTAACCCCTTATACAATATTATGGTCTGATTTAAGACATTTTTAGGACAGAATCATATTTTTGCCTAAGTTTAATCAAAATGCAAAGCTAACTCCTTATACAATATTATGGTCTGATTTAAGACATTTTTAGGACAGAATCATATTTTTGCCTAATTTTAATTAAAAAAGGCAAGGCTAACCCCTTATACAATAAAATTATGGTCTGATTTAAGACATTTTTGGAAAGAAATCATATTTTTGCCTAATTATATTCAAAATGCAAGGCTAACCCCTTATACAATATTATGGTCTGATTTAAGAGATTTTAGGACAAAATCATATTTTTGCCTCATTATAATAAAAATACAAGGCTTACCCCTTACAATATCATGGTCTGATTTAAGACATTTTTGGAACAAAATCATATTTTTGTCTAATTTTAATTAAAAAAGGCAAGGCTAACCCCTTATACAATATTATGGTCTGATTTAAGACATTTTTTGAACAAAATCATATTTTTGCCTAATTTTAATAAAAAAAGGCAAGGCTAACCCCTTATACAATATTGTGGTCTGATTTAAGACATTTTTAGGACAAAATCATAGTTTTGCCTCATTTTAAATAAAGGGAAGGTTAACCCCTTATACAATATTATGGTCTGATTTAAGACATTTTTGGAACAAAATCATATTTTTGCCTCATTATAATAAAAAGGCAAGGCTAACCCCTTTTACAATATTGTGGTCTGATTTAAGACATTTTTAGGACAAAATCATATTTTTGCCTCATTTGAATCAAAATGCAAGGCTAACCCCTTACACAATATTATGGTCAGATATAAGACATTTTTGGAACAAAATCATATTTTTGCCTCATTATAATAAAAAGGCAAGGTTAACCCCTTATACAATATTATGGTCTGATTTAAGAGATTTTTAGGAAAAAATCATATTTTTGCCTAATTTTAATAAAAATGCAAGGCTAACCCCTTATACAATATTATGGTCTGATTTAAAACATTTTTGGAACAAAATCATATTTTTGCCTAATTTTAATAAAAAGGCAAGGCTAACCCCTTATATAATATTATGGTCTGATTTAAGACATTTTTGGAACAAAATCATATTTTTACCTAATTATATTCAAAATGCAAAGCTAACCCTTATACAATAATATGGTCTGATTTAAGACATTTTTGGGACAAAATCATATTTTTGCCTCATTATAATCAAAATACAGGGCTAACCCCTTATACAATATCATGGTCTGATTTAAGACATTTTTGGAACAAAATCATATTTTCGCCTAATTTTAATTAAAAAAGGCAAGGCTAACCCCTTATACAATATTATGGTCTTATTTAAGACATTTTTGGAACAAAATCATATTTTTACCTAATTATATTCAAAATGCAAGGCTAACCCTTATACAATAATATGGTCTGATTTTAGACATTTTTGGGACAAAATCATATTTTTGCCTCATTTTAATCAAAATGCAGGGCTAACCCCTTATACAATATTATGGTCTGATTTAAAACATTTTTGGAACAAAATCATATTTTTGCCTCATTATAAAAAAAGGCAAGGCTAACCCCTTATACAATATTATGGTCTGATTTAAGAGATTTTAGGACAAAATCATGTTTTTGCCTCATTATAATCAAAATACAAGGCTAACTCCTTATACAATATCATGGTCTGATTTAAGACATTTTTGGAACAAAATCATATTTTCGCCTAATTTTAATTTAAAAAGGCAAGGCTAACCCCTTATACAATATTATGGTCTGATTTAAGACATTTTTGGAAAGAAATCATATTTTTGCCTAATTATATTCAAAATGCAAGGCTAACCCCTTATACAATATTATGGTCTGATTTAAGGCATTTTTAGGACAGAATCATATTTTTGCCTAATTTTAATAAAAAGGCAAGGCTAACCCCTTATACAATATTATGGTCTGATTTAAGACATTTTTAGGACAGAATCATATTTTTGCCTAAGTTTAATCAAAATGCAAAGCTAACTCCTTATACAATATTATGGTCTGATTTAAGACATTTTTAGGACAGAATCATATTTTTGCCTAATTTTAATTAAAAAAGGCAAGGCTAACCCCTTATACAATAAAATTATGGTCTGATTTAAGACATTTTTGGAAAGAAATCATATTTTTGCCTAATTATATTCAAAATGCAAGGCTAACCCCTTATACAATATTATGGTCTGATTTAAGAGATTTTAGGACAAAATCATATTTTTGCCTCATTATAATAAAAATACAAGGCTTACCCCTTACAATATCATGGTCTGATTTAAGACATTTTTGGAACAAAATCATATTTTTGTCTAATTTTAATTAAAAAAGGCAAGGCTAACCCCTTATACAATATTATGGTCTGATTTAAGACATTTTTTGAACAAAATCATATTTTTGCCTAATTTTAATAAAAAAAGGCAAGGCTAACCCCTTATACAATATTATGGTCTGATTTAAAACATTTTTAGGACAGAATCATATTTTTGCCTAATTTTAATAAAAAGGCAAGGCTAACCCCTTGTACAATATTATGGTCTGATTTAAGACATTTTTGGAACAAAATCATATTTTTGCCTCATTTTAATCAAAATGCAAGGCAATATACAATATTATAATATGATTTAAGACATTTTTGGAACAAAATCATATTTTTGCCTAATAATATTCAAAATGCAAGGCTAACCCCTTATACAATATCATGGTCTGATTTGAGACATTTTTGGAACAAAATCATATTTTTGCCTAATTTTAATAAAAAAAGGCAAGGCTAACCCCTCAGTTATACAATATTATGGTCTGATTTAAGACATTTTTAGGACAAAATCATATTTTTGCCTAATTTTAATAAAAAGGCAAGGCTAACCCCTTATACAATATTATGGTCTGATTTAAGACATTTTTGGAACAAAATCATACTTTTGCCTAATTGTAATAAAAAGGCAAGGCTAACCCCTTATACAATATTATGGTCTGATTTAAGACATTTTTGGAACAAAATCATATTTTTGCCTCATTATAATAAAAATGCAAGGTTAACCCCTTATACAATATTATGGTCTGATTTAAGACATTTTTAGGACAGAATCATATTTTTGCCTAATTTAAATAAAAATGCAAGGCTAACTCCTTATACAATATTATGGTCTGATTTAAGACATTTTCGGAACAAAATTATATTTTTGCCTAATTTTAATAAAAAGGCAAGGCTAACCCCTTATACAATATTATGGTCTGATTTAAGACATTTTTCGAACAAAATCATATTTTTGCCTAATTTTAATGAAAAATGCAAGGCTAACCCCTTGTACAATATTATGGTCTGATTTAAGACATTTTGGGAACAAAATCATATTTTTGCGTAATTTTAATAAAAATACAAGGCTAACCCCTTGTACAATATTATGGTCTGATTTAAGACATTTTTGGAACAAAATCATATTTTTGCCTCATTTTAATCAAAATGCAAGGCAATATACAAAATTATAATATGATTTAAGACATTTTTGGAACAAAATCATATTTTTGCCTAATAATATTCAAAATGCAAGGCTAACCCCTTATACAATATCATGGTCTGATTTCAGACATTTTTGGAACAAAATCATATTTTTGCCTAATTTTAATAAAAAAAGGCAAGGCTAACCCCTCAGTTATACAATATTATGGTCAGATTCAAGACATTTTTGGAACAAAATCATATTTTTGCCTAATTTTAATAAAAAAAGGCAAGGCTAACCCCTATTGGGTTTTCAGTCCCTGCCTGACTCCGTGGGTTTTCCCCAGGATATTCTTCTGGGGTTTTCCTCCCACCTCTAAAACTGTACCTTCTTCTCATTGTCTTCTCTCTACTGAGGGCCCCAAATGATCAGCTCCTGCTGGATGGGTTTCCCTCATTAAAACTTCTCTCTAACTGCCCATCTCTGTATGCTGTGCGCCGTCAGGTTGCCGCTACCATAGTCCTCTCTTAAAAGATGTAAATGCGCCTCGAGCACTCCACAGAGTGGATTTGGCGCTATATAAGTTACATAATTATTATTATTACAATATTATGGTCTGATTTAAGACATTTTTGGGACAAAATCATATTTTTGCCTAATTTTAATAAAAAGGCAAGGCTAACCCCTTATGATTTAAGACATTTTTGGAACAAAATCATATTTTTGCCTCATTATAATAAAAAGGCAAGGCTAACCCCTTATGATTTAAGACATTTTTGGAACAAAATCATATTTTTGCCTAATTTTAATCAAAATGCAAGGCTAACTCCTTATACAATATTATTGTCTGATTTAAGACATTTTTTGAACAAAATCATATTTTTGCATAATTTTAATAAAAAGGCAAGGCTAACCCCTTATACAATTATTATAGTCTGATTTAAGACATTTTTGGAACAAAATCATATTTTTGCCTAATTTTAATCAAAATGCAAGGCTAACTCCTTATACAATATTATTGTCTGATTTAAGACATTTTTTGAACAAAATCATATTTTTGCATAATTTTAATCAAAATGCAAGGCTAACCCCTTATACAAAATTATGGTCTGATTTAAAACATTTTTGGAACAAAATCATATTTTTGACTCATTTTAATAAAAAGGCAAGGCTAACCCCTTATACAATATTATGGTCTGATTTAAGACATTTTTGGAACAAAATCATATTTTTGCCTAATTATATTTAAAATGCAAGGCTAACCCCTTATACAATATTATGGTCTGATTTAAGAGATTTTAGGACAAAATCATATTTTTGCCTCATTATAATCAAAATACAAGGCTTACCCCTTACAATATCATGGTCTGATTTAAGACATTTTTGGAACAAAATCATACTTTTGCCTAATTTTAATAAAAAAAGGCAAGGCTAACCCCTTATACAATATTATGGTCTGATTTAAAACATTTTTAGGACAGAATCATATTTTTGCCTAATTTTAATAAAAAGGCAAGGCTAACCCCTCAGTTATACAATATTATGGTCAGATTCAAGACATTTTTGGAACAAAATCATATTTTTGCCTAATTTTAATAAAAAGGCAAGGCTAACCCCTTATACAATATTATGGTCTGATTTAAGACATTTTTAGGACAAAATCATATTTTTGCCTAATTTTTATAAAAAGGCAAGGCTAACCCCTTATACAATATTATGGTCTGATTTAAGACATTTTTGGAACAAAATCATATTTTTGCCTCATTATAATAAAAAGGCAAGGCTAACCCCTTATACAATATTATGGTCTGATTTAAGACATTTTTGGAACAAAATCATATTTTGGCCTCATTTTAATAAAAAGGTAAGGCTAACCCCTTATACAATTTTATGGTCTGATTTAAGACATTTTTAGAACAAAATCATATTTTTGACTCATTCTAATCAAAATGCAAGGCTAACCCCTTGTACAATATTATGGTCTGATTTAAGACATTTTTGGAACAAATTCATATTTTTGCCTAATTTTAATAAAAATGCAAGGCTAACTCCTTATACAATATTATTGTCTGATTTAAGACATTTTTTGAACAAAATCATATTTTTGCATAATTTTAATAAAAAGGCAAGGCTAACCCCTTATACAATTATTATAGTCTGATTTAAGACATTTTTGGAACAAAATCATATTTTTGCCTAATTATATTCAAAATGCAAGGCTAACCCCTTATACAATATTATGGTCTGATTTAAGAGATTTTAGGACAAAATCATATTTTTGCCTCATTATAATCAAAATACAAGGCTTACCCCTTACAATATCATGGTCTGATTTAAGACATTTTTGGAACAAAATCATACTTTTGCCTAATTTTAATAAAAAAAGGCAAGGCTAACCCCTTATACAATATTATGGTCTGATTTAAAACATTTTTAGGACAGAATCATATTTTTGCCTAATTTTAATAAAAAGGCAAGGCTAACCCCTCAGTTATACAATATTATGGTCAGATTCAAGACATTTTTGGAACAAAATCATATTTTTGCCTAATTTTAATAAAAAGGCAAGGCTAACCCCTTATACAATATTATGGTCTGATTTAAGACATTTTTAGGACAAAATCATATTTTTGCCTAATTTTTATAAAAAGGCAAGGCTAACCCCTTATACAATATTATGGTCTGATTTAAGACATTTTTGGAACAAAATCATATTTTTGCCTCATTATAATAAAAAGGCAAGGCTAACCCCTTATACAATATTATGGTCTGATTTAAGACATTTTTGGAACAAAATCATATTTTGGCCTCATTTTAATAAAAAGGTAAGGCTAACCCCTTATACAATTTTATGGTCTAATTTAAGACATTTTTGGAACAAATTCATATTTTTGCCTAATTTTAATAAAAATGCAAGGCTAACTCCTTATACAATATTATTGTCTGATTTAAGACATTTTTTGAACAAAATCATATTTTTGCATAATTTTAATAAAAAGGCAAGGCTAACCCCTTATACAATATTATGGTCTGATTTAAGACATTTTTAGGACAAAATCATATTTTTGCCTAATTTTTATAAAAAGGCAAGGCTAACCCCTTATACAATATTATGGTCTGAATTAAGACATTTTGGGCACAAAATCATATTTTTGACTTTTTAATCAAAATGCAAGTCTAACCCCCTTGTACAATATTATGGTCTGATTTAAGACATTTTTGGAACAAAATCATATTTTTGCCTCATTATAATCAAAATGCAAGGCTAACCCCTTGTACAATATTATGGTCTGATTTAAGACATTTTTGGAACAAAATCATATTTTTGCCTCATTATAATAAAAAGGCAAGGCTAACCCCTTATACAATATTATATGGTCTGATTTAAGACATTTTTGGAACAAAATCATATTTTGGCCTCATTTTAATAAAAAGGTAAGGCTAACCCCTTATACAATTTTATGGTCTGATTTAAGACATTTTTGGAACAAATTCATATTTTTGCCTAATTTTAATAAAAATGCAAGGCTAACTCCTTATACAATATTATTGTCTGATTTAAGACATTTTTGGAACAAAATCATATTTTGGCCTCATTTTAATAAAAAGGTAAGGCTAACCCCTTATACAATTTTATGGTCTGATTTAAGAAATTTTTGGAACAAAATCATATTTTTGCCTCATTTTAATAAAAAGGCAAGGCTAACCCCTTATACAATATTATGGTCTGATTTAAGACATTTTAGGACAAAATCATATTTTTGATTCATTATAATCAAAATGCAAGGCTAACCTCTTATACAATATCATGGTCTGATTTAAGACATTTTTGGAACAAAATCATATTTTTGCATCATTATAATCAAAATACAAGGCTAACCCCTTTTACAATTTTATGGTCTGATTAAGACATTTTTGGAACAAAATCATATTTTTGCCTCATTTTAAGAAAAAGGCAAGGCTAACCCCTTATACAATATTATGGTCTGATTTAAGACATTTTTAGAACAAAATCATATTTTTGACTCATTCTAATCAAAATGCAAGGCTAACCCCTTGTACAATATTATGGTCTGATTTAAGACATTTTTGGAACAAATTCATATTTTTGCCTAATTTTAATAAAAATGCAAGGCTAACTCCTTATACAATATTATTGTCTGATTTAAGACATTTTTTGAACAAAATCATATTTTTGCATAATTTTAATAAAAAGGCAAGGCTAACCCCTTATACAATTATTATAGTCTGATTTAAGACATTTTTGGAACAAAATCATATTTTTGCCTAATTTTAATAAAAAGGCAAGGCTAACCGCTTATACAATATTATGGAACATATCGGGACTATAATGAATACATTGCAAAATTTTAAGTGATGTAACTTTTTAATACAAGCTTGTTTTCAATTACTTGTTGCGTTATTGTCTTTGTCTTAACAAAAGCTTGAATTTGCTGTAATTACATTTGTATTATATTTTATGTTTTATGAACGTTAATGCACATGGACGAAGCATAAATTTGGCATTTTAGAAATTCCCCGCGTCAAAATGTATGACCGGTCGTGAAATTTAACGTCAATATTCACGACTTTAGGAGCTAGTCGTGAAATTTGTCGCGAATGACGACGTCAATATTCCCGTCAATATTCACGATTTTGGGGAAAATAAAATATGATGGGAATAAACATATTACATGGCAGGGATTAACGATTTATGCAAATTAGACATATTTCCACCACTTGGATTTTTGTAGACTTTTAGTATGTAATTCTAGGGACCTTATAGAAGTGCGAGTGTGGTGAAAAACAATTTGTTGCAATTTGTTTGAAGTCAAAACCTATTTTCCCTGGACTACACATGCTTCAAGAAGAATTGTTGAGTTAGTAGCATTTGTACAGGCTTAGTAGAACTGGCTGTTAAAGGGATCGTATACGTTTGGTAATTGGAACCCACTGTTTGTTTCAATCCTATATATTTATAGATATATACCATAAAACTAACCTGTACAAATTTAATTTCAAAAGGTGGTAGCGATTTTGAGATATTGCCGAAAATCAAGAGCGGTTATGTCCACGCAGGAAGAATAATCTGTATTGGACGGGATACACAATCTGAGAAACGTCGCTGCAGTAACGCTTCTCAGATTCAATTTTTTGGGGGATAAAAGGTGATATCTTTTTCCATACCCGCAGTACTTCGAAGTGAAAAGTTTCAAAAAATGCATTATACTATCCAAAGCTGCTGTACTTCTAACCAAGTAAGTTTTTATTGCCATTAATTTTTGGAGTGATTACCAAACGTATACGATCCCTTTAAACCCTTGCAAACATATTGAGCAAATGTTTAATTCTTCCAAATAGGCACTTTAGCGAGACTTTAATGAGACAAATTAGCGTAAGTTTTTAGGTAATAAGAAGACAGTGGCACTTAGGGAGACATTCCAGTGTCTCCCTAAGTGTCTAGCTACCCTAAAAAAGATATTTGGGAGTTATTTTTGTCCTAGAACGACAGATTTTGGTCTAAATAGCATAAATCTCGAAGATCTTAGAGAAAAGGGTTAGGGTAAACAAGTTTTGACTGTTTTAAGTTTGTGTACATCTCTATGGGATTGTCTCCCCAAGTGCCTATTTGGAGTTATAAAAAGTACACTTCTTAATGTCATTATAAATGTTATTATTTTCGGAATCACAAACTTCCTTCCCTCTGAGATGTATTCCCTTTGTTTGCCCCCGCCTCCCCCTCCCGATTCCCTCTCAAAAATACACCACCACACGACAGACTGATCAGTTCGTCTATCAACTCGAGAAGTGCAGTAAACTTGTTATTATAATGACCTCAACCCCTCACCCCCCCCCCCCCCCCCCCCCCCCCCCCCAATCACTGACACCAAAGTCTGTCAATCAAGCCCTTCGACACCTGCAAAGAGATTTTGCCCGCCGGCCTCTCAAGACATTTGAGAGTGCATCTAACAACAACGTGTTTATCGCGGACACAGAAACCATTGTTCGTTCTGCCCGGTAAGCCTTGTATTAACCATTTTATCACCAATTTGCACACTGGGATTGTACTCTCTGCTACTGCACTCTGAATAGTGGGGTACCATGCATTGATAATTATTCTTTTCTTTTGAAATTCATGTAAAAGTTTCGTTTTGGGTACCAATTTATAGGTAATAGAATAGAGAACAATATTGGATCGATAATTCTTAAAGGTAGGATACACCATTTGCAGACATCGAAATTGTTTACAACCAAATTATTAAGAAATATCTTACTTATTCGAAAGTAAATAATGATTGTAAAATGACTGCGCTAGATATCCTGTAATTGTTCCAGACGGCGATCGCGAAAAAATACCAAGAACAACATAAAAACCACTACCCGATTCCGGTTGAAAACAAACGCCGTTTTTCTTGCTTTTTTCTCGGCATCCCCGATTGTAAAACTTCGGACAGATCAGTTAAACGATATTTATACTATAAAATACAACCACCTAAATCCACCCATTCCTGGTAATTCAAGTAGTCGCCAATGGTGTATCCTACCTTTAGGTTTTCTCCATTTTCTCATATAATTGGTGTGTAAGTCAAAGGCAAGTTAAAGTGACACACATGAACACTGACTGTACACCTCAACTATACAAACGTAAAAGGGCGCTACAAAATATCTAACCTGACGTAGAAACTGTTTTAGTATTCTTATTAGGTATACAAGTATGGAGTATTCTAGTTGGTTTTTATTGAAAAGTATAAGCTTAAAATAAAAAAATAAAAAAAGTAATTCACGATTTACGATAAGAGCCATTTAAAAAAATGTGCCGAAACAAATTATCTAAGGGCTTGACGCTCGAAACTAAATTATGTATACACTAACCTTCAAAGTATTAGTGAAAACGGAACTTTTACATCCACTAACACTCTTTAAGTTTAACGGCTATTTGCCTCCCTCCGTCATTAGGTTGAATTGTTGCTCGACATGTCCTCAAGTGCCTTTTAATGTTAATCTGCTCTTTTTCCCCGTAAATCGTTTCCCCTCCCGCCTAATTCCATCCCCATTCCCTTTGTATGTAGCAAAATCCATAGCTACCCCACGCCCTTTCTTTAGCTTCATTGTTGGTACATTTATCTCGGTAAAGTTGGTATTGCTGTCAATCACCGGTGGTGGATCTATAGGGATTAAAAGGGTCATACAACCCCCCCCCCCCCGCCCCCCCCCCCCCCCCCCCCCCCCCCCCCGCCCCCCCCCCCCCCCCCCCAAAAAAAAAAAGAAGACGAGGAACAAAACATTATTTTCTTTTCACCGATTCTTGAAATGGTACCGTCCAAGAAAAGGTCTCCTTTTGTCCCATACGATATGTAACACCATGTTTTCTTTAATTAGGCCTACATAACCGCAAACTAATAACCTAAACAAAATCTTGTAGGTGTTCTTCTTGCAGATGTTCAAACAGCAGGGAAAAAACCCACGAAATTCCGTGAATCATAGGATAAAAAGTACAAGCACCGACATGTAGTACAGGGATTTAGGGTCGGGCTTTCTCTTCTCGCAAACGGAGCCAATCACGTGCACGATGCAACTTGTACGCTCAGATCAGGGCACAATTTGTTAGCTCTGCTTACCGTTAGCGAAAAATTCCTGCTTACTGTATAAGCAAATTCCGTGCTTTAGCGTGTTTCACGGAATAGCGTGGAATGTTGGCTTCTGCGAATGAGTACATCCCGTAACTAAGGATTCTGTGCTTACAAGGGTTTAGCACAGAATTGTTCTGCTAGCGCGGTTAGCGCAAAATGGTGATCGTAAGCGCGGAATTATGCGGTTAGCAGAGCCATCAAATTTGGCCCTGGTCAACATGGTTTTTTTCCCCACTTTTCTTTATTAAATAATTTGCCTGTTTATATAAATTGTAAAATTAATTTTGAATTTATCATCCATAATATTATGGTCGTTTCATGGTTCAGATCTTCGTAAAGACAACAGTTTTATAGATAACGTATTCAACCACACATAAAAGTCCGATAGCCGCGGCGGCTCGGTCGTGCCCGGAAGTTCAATCATGACCTTTGTGCGCGAGATATTGCCAGTGTTGCCACTGCTTGAAAGATCTTTCAAGATCTTGAAAGATTGAGACCCACCTTGAATACTTGAAAAAAAAGATCTGAAAAAGCCACAAATCGTGAAAGATTTCCCAAAAGTGCAAAAATATTTAAATTCCTTGCAGAATTTTACAACATTTTCCAATAAATGTGACTTTTTTACTGTTGTGTGTTTTATTTAAATTTAGCGATGGGGCGCCACACTTACGGCCATACCCTGGGCCAATTTCATAGAGCTGCTAAGCACAAACATTTGCTTAGCACAAAAAAGTCTTGCTCATTAAAAACAGGTTACCAGCCAAAATTCTACGGGTTTTTCATGCTAAGCCAAAAACCAGCTGATTATCAGTCGAAAGCAATAAAGATCACGTGAAAATTTGGTCTGTAACCTTGTTTTTGCCAAGGACAAATTGTCATGCTCAGCACATTTGTGTGCTTAGCAGATCTATGAAATTGGCCCCCTGTCCCCGTGTACACCAAAGATCGTAGAGCACCGCAAGGCGCCCCGTACGGTACCAACTTATCCGCTTTGCCGTACAACATGTGCAAGTCCGTGCATAAAATGGCGCCAGTTTACTGTACGGCTTATGGAGCAGTATATGTACATGTACATGTACATGCATAATTTGATATGCATGTACATGTATTTTATTAAGTTTACACTAGGTTGTGTACTGATTTACATAGGCTTGAAAGATCTTGAAAGATTGTAGATGCTGATCTTGAAAGAAATGAAAATAGTGAGTGATCACACTGTCTATTGCATTTCTTTTAATGATGCGCACACAACTATAGTCCCGTTAATGTCCTACTTCGCCACCCCTTTCCTACTCCCCGATCCTTCCCCTTCTCTCTCATCAAATGATTTCCAAGTATTTCCGCCAAGCATTCCAAACATCCCGGCCGTATTTTTGCAATACTGCCGCCGCGCCGATGACACCAAACAGCGTCATTTTGTTTGGCATTATATTCCCCGGTATTTTCGTGATTGTAAGCTTGTCAATCATACGCACAGCTATGCGTGTGATACACGTATGTTTACCATACCACCCTCTCGAAAAACTCACCCGTGCAGCGCCGCCCGCGGCGCTCTATACGGCCACGACAACCGACTATTAGCAAAGAGGATTTTATTTCACTACGACGGCCCATGCCAGTCACCACATATACAAATAAAAAACACTTCTCTGTTTCAAATTTGATGACGTATTGATGACGTTATCAAGTGAGGTGACTATGTAAATATTCGACTGATTTAGTGAAGGAAATTTGGAACATTTCTGAATTTAACAATGGTTTATGGTTTATTTTATGGTTTATTTTAAAACATGACATATAGCAGTTAAAACTGAATTGCATGCCATTTACACCAAGAACATCTATAATAATTAGAAAAACACAAATAATTTAAACAAAAACATACATATGTGAAAAAATATAACCTTACGTAAAATACATTAAATTTGTATATACACAAAAAGACTAAAATTGTATTGTTTACATAAAAATCACTGGGCAAGACATAGTATATATAGTATGCATTTATGTACTATTCATTATTATGCATTAATCATTTAGAAGAGTTGTCAAATAGGGTAGGGGACTACATTTGAATCGTTTGGTTTTGCACTTATATGTCCCAAATGCATTTTTCTTTCTCAAGGTCATGGATGAGCTATACCCAGAGGCAGGATACCAGGTTGAGAATCTATCAGAGCGGCTAGACTTTTGGGCAAAGTCCTTGCATATTTGTTCTCTGCGATGTTCAAGAGTGATTAGCTGCAGAGTAGCCAAGGCTTCATCATAGGATGTATACTTATTAGAAAGAATATAGCGACATACTCTTTTCTGAATCTTCTCAACTCGAGATACCTGCCCCTGGGTAAGGCCTCCATTCCTGAGTGGAGCTGCATACTCAACAACTGGTCGGATATACCCTTTGTATACAGTTAACAATTCTTCGGCATTAAGACCTGCTTCTTTTAATTTTCGGAGCATAAACAATTTTCTGCCGGATTTGGTAATTATTGTGTCCACTTGCCCATCCCATTTCAAATCTTGTTGGATAGTAACTCCGAGCAACTTAACCTTCTCTACTACAACCAGTTTTTGGCCAGAAATACTTAAATCCAACATAGGAGTGTTTTTTTTGCCATAATAAACCTGCATGGCTTGACATTTTGTTTGGTTCAATTTAAGTTTGTTATTTTTAGTCCAGTCATGCAGGGAGTCCAGACTATTCTGGATCTGGCCAGCATTTTCATACGGCCTAGTTTCACTTAGCGTCAAATCATCTACATATTTCCAAACATTGATTCCAGTATCTCTGTCCTCCTCCTGTGCACTGTTGATAGTTGCAAGGAAAATGATAGGAGCCATTTTTGTTCCTTGGGGGACACCCCCTGAGAGGTAGGCCCAATCAGAATATTCCGATTTATATTTCACTCTCTGTTTCCGTTCAGAAAGGAAGTCCACCACCCACTGTATGATAGCTGGAGAAACACCCATTTTCAGCAAGTTGTCAAAAGCAATTTTATGATCTATGACATCAAATGCTTTTGAGAAGTCTGTCAAGACCAGAGTACTGATGTTGTTAGGTTTTTCCGCACCCGAGACTAGATGGTGATACACGTCAATCAGGCAATGGGTGGTGGACATACCCCTCTGATTTCCATATTGGCGATCATCAATATGGGGCTGAATGGAGTCAACAATAAACTTAGAAATTCTCCCTTCGGCTACTTTGGCTATACACGAGGTGAGAGATATTGGTCTCAATTTATCGATTGAAGGAGGTGTCTGTTTCGGGATGGGAACGACATTAGCCTCCTTCCATTGAGTAGGGACTATACCTTGAGTCAGAGAAGTATTAATAATCTCTGTAATTGGCTTGCTCAGCTCGTAAGCAAATTCTCTAAGTAATTTAGTAGGCACATTGTCGGGACCACCAGCTTTATAAACAGACAGCTTCTTCAAATCATTGTAAATTTCCCATGGTTCAAACTGAGGAGGCGGTTCGCAACTAGGAAGATAGGCCGGAAGATCACCAACATGCAATGGTTGTTGAACCTGTGAGAAACTAGCAAGATGCATGTTAATGGCATTTGCTACACCAACATAATCACAAGGATCAATATTTGGTACATGTATGGTTGCGTCGTTTTTCTGCATGTTGGCCAAATTCCGAATCTCCCTGTGCCATTTCCTCGGCTCAAATTGTTGTAGCTTTCTCACCCTGTTCACATTGTGAGAGATCTTCGCCTTCTTTATCTCACTAATAATTTTATTTCTAAGTTTCTTTCTCGCGAGTATATTACCCTCTGCAAACGCCTTCTGTCTAAGCCCAATGAGGTTTTTAATTTTATCTATCATCCACGGTTTATCACCAGGGTGGAGATGAACCACTTTGGTTGGGAAAAACTGAATAATTCCCTCATTGAGTGTATGATAGAAGGCGTCTGCCTTGGTTTGGGTTTCAGTGACATCATATATGGAAACCCAAGTTTGATTCTGGATCCATCTACCAAACTCTCTTTGTTTTGATTCAGTCATCGGTCGGACCACTTTCCTTTTAATTTCATTCACAACCAATGGTTGTTTAGGCACAAGGTTGACACAATTGTGGTCACTGCAACCAATGGGTGATTTCATAATCGGCGCACAATATTGCTCAGCCATGTTAGTAATTATAAGGTCTAATACAGCGTCGTCTCTTGTAGGTGCTTTGATCACTTGTGTCAACCCATTGCCCAAACAGAGAGTCCTGATGTCAGTTCTATTAAAATCGCCTAAGACAATAATACCAGCTTGGTCTTTAGAAGTCCTTAGCGAGTCGATGGTAGTTGTCAGGTGCCATATCAACAGTTCTTGGTGTGGTGACTCAGGTGGAATGTATACAGCACACACAATCAGGTAGGGAACTCGTCTATACAAAATGATACGAAATAGGCAATGATAAGTTTTGTTTATTATTCTTCAAGCATTTTTGAAAATATGTTCTCTTCAATGCAGTATAATGTTGGGCGCGATTGGTCGATGTGCGCGATCGGTCGATCGCGTGGGGCTATCGGCCGACCTTGACGCTATTGGTCGATAGCGCTGCAACCAATCGAGCACGCGGCTTTGCCCTAGTTTTGTAACTCACGGTTGTGGAGATAGTTTTTTTTAATAGGTAAAGTCCGAGATATCCGTCCAACGGCCGTTGTACTTCTCCGGCTCCATCTAGATTGCCAAACTGCACGAACTCGTTCCAATGACGGAGACGAAGCTGGGTTTTGAAAACGGCCTAAACGGATTTCGTCAGAATATTTTCGTCTGGGAGCCAGACTATCAAGAACACGGTCATATTACCACTGACTGACAGGCAGGACGTGTGGCGAACTAGTGACTCACGATTCATATAAGCCACTTCGACATTCCAACTGCGCATGCGTTACTTACCTTGGCAACCTGAAATTTGAGATAAACAAAGTCGCGCTGCACGTATGCAACGTGCATAACGCGGGTACGATACACGTGTAAACATACTGCTTAACTGACGTTCGTTAGCATGTGGGGGGAAAAACACAATTTTTCCCGTGTTTATTAAACCCAATACAGCAGAATCCTGACTCGAATTTAATCATGGTGAGATAATTAATGTTACCTAACTTTGTTTTTCTTCAGATAGAGCAAAACAAATCTCGTTTCGAGTTCGCTAAAAATGTAAACTTGTACGGTCGACCACGCAGTCACAGTCACATTTTATGCAGTGTGTACGTGTGTAAACTACGTTTGGGATCTAGGGCGCCCATTATTCAAAATGTGGCAGCCTGCATAATTTCTCTAGGGTGCAGGCACGACCTACTTAGCTTTATCTTTGTCTGAAACATTTTTCTAAAGGAAAAACTATAAAAGACTTGCATGTATTTTGTACCAAAAAGTGTCATTTGCATCATGATAATGTATTTTTAAATTGTATTTGTAGAGTTTTCATTATCCTTTTTATAGGAGGGCCTAATTAATTAGGGTAGGCCTAGGGCCTAATTAAGTAGGTCTAGGGGTTTTATTTTTTAAAGGAAATTTAGGGATCAAAGTGATAATGACAATGACAACATGCAACACGAAAATAAAGTACAATGTATAATATACTTAGCAACTATATTGTTCTCTTATGTGTCTTCCTTCATAAGGTGACGAGGACCATCTTTGGCTGAACCTGAGGATATATGTTATGTTGCAAACTGCGGCAACATCAATAATCAACTTGAAAAATGAAAAGGAGGACAATGTACAAAGCATGGATGCCATTTAGGTTTCGGAACATGTGATTGTGAACCTCCATTCCATTCTCAACTGAGAAGCGTGATGAAGACACCAGTCGTCGCTGGCACAAGATGATCAACAGGAAATATCCCCGAACAAACAGGAACTGGGTTGCAAAATCGTCGATCGTGTATGCTCAAGACACTTAATTGTATCTTCAGCCAATGATATAATTAGTCTTTGCTGTTCTAGTATTTTTTAACCAGACCTCATTGTGTAAATGTATACAATGTATCTCTGTACAGCTGTGAATAACTCGTTGACCAAATAAAGTGTGCAGATATAAATGTACACTATACGTGAAATAATGATTGTATAGGGCTGGTGGCTTTCCTTTTACATGTAATATTAATAAAATGCTTTCACTCTTTATCACGAAGCATATAAAATCACTCGGCTGATGTGTTTGTGAACGTATTTTAAAGGTATCGTGCTTTAATCAACAGGTGCAAGAAGAAAAAAGTGAACATACATGTATTACAAAATAATAAAGATATTAAAGCCTGACTAAAATAATATTGTTTAAGCTGCTCAGTTAATTAACAATATTATTATACACCCACTTGCAGCTGCAATTAACCCTTCATAAATACGAAAACAATTCAAGATTTGTCAAATGTTTGAACACCACTATATTTTGTGTAACCTCCGCATCAGCTAGTTATAAAATCAATATAATTTATAAATGGTAAATTCAATAATGGTATCAATGAACAACATAATTCAATTTTGAAAGTGGAATCTGGTATTGGTAGCTGCTTTGCCAATTAACACAAACGAAATTGTAATTACTTTTGTGGCAATAATCCATCCAAGTTCCGAATATAACTTCGTTCTGTGTTTGTCTTCGGTCAGTTCGTCAACTTTAAGATAGAGGAACGTTGAGCTGATCAAGCAGATTTCCTTCTTCCCCCCCGCTGGATTTCCTCTTAATTAAAAAAAAATCCTTCAAAGCCTCGACATTCCAGTGTTCAATAACATCTAAAGACAAAGCAAAAGAATCCTCTGAGGACATTGACAAAGTTATTTGAGAAAAAAACAATCTAAAACGCGACAGTAGAAATAGAAAAATGGCATTCGCCACGCGCGACACGAGTACGTTGCCAACGGCGACACCATTTGTTTATCTGCAATAACCCTTGACATTACCCATAGTGCACTGCGCGCGTGAGATGTCGAAGTGGCTTATTACCTGGACCTGCGATGAACTTCGTCGTCTAACAATGCCATATTTTGTGCAAATTGATTTTTTAATCAAATAAAACAGTTAAACCAAGACGTCCAGTATGAACCCCCGTACTCCACATCTCCCTTGATTGACAATTATGAGAGGTTGTATATTTGTGCCCGAGACACAAGTCATCATCATTACCGTTGAGAGCTTAGAGGGTTGTTTGTTGTTCTACTACCGTCAAGTTGGTCTCATATACTCGGGGGCAATGGGTGTGTCTGCCGCGCATGCGCGCTGCTCTGACATTGAACCCTGTGTGTGCTAGGTACTTCACCACGAAGTTTTGAAGAAAATTGTTTAATGGTGACATCATCATCATACTATAATTCGAGCAACGTTTGTCTGTCTGTTTGTCTGTTTGTTTCGCTACTCCTCCCAAGTCCTTGGTCCGATCTCGCCCAAACTTGGTGGGTGGATGTAAGTTCACCCCAGAATTGCCCTTGAGGGGTTCATTTTTGGAAAGGTCAAGGTCACTGGGGTCAAAGGTCAAATGTTCGTTTTTCGCTACTCCTCCCAAGTCCTTGGTCCGATCTCGCCCAAACTTACGGGTACGGGTACGTCACCCCATCCCCAACTTCCCTTCTTCCGGTCATATGTCAAGGTCACTGGGGTCAAAGGTCAAAGGTCAAATGTTCGTTTTTCGCTACTCCTCCCAAGTCCTTGGTCCGATCTCGCCCAAACTTACGGGTACGGGTACGTCACCCCATCCCCAACTTCCCTTCTTCCGGTCATATGTCAAGGTCACTGGGGTCAAAGGTCAAATGTTCGTTTTTCGCTACTCCTCCCAAGTCCTTGGTCCGATCTCGCCCAAACTTACGGGTACGGGTACGTCACCCCATCCCCAACTTCCCTTCTTCCGGTCATATGTCAAGGTCACTGGGGGTCAAAGGTCAAATGTTCGTTTTTCGCTACTCCTCCCAAGTCCTTGGTCCGATCTCGCCCAAACTTACGGGTACGGGTACGTCACCCCATCCCCAACTTCCCTTCTTCCGGTCATATATTACACCCACGGGTACTTTTGACTAGTAGCTAAAAGGGATCGTATACGTTTGGTAATTACTCAAAAAATTAATGGCAATAACAACTTACTTGGTAAGAAGTACAGCAGCTTTGGATAGTATAATGCATTTTTAGAAACTTTTCACTTCGAAGTACCGCGGTTATGGAAAAATATATCACTTGTTATCCCCAAAATGTTGAATCTGAGAAGCGTTACTACAGTGACGTTTCTCAGATTGTGTATTCCAATGCAGATTATTGTTCCTGCGTGGACATAACCGCTCCAGATTTTCGGCAATGTCCCAAAATCGCTACCACCTTTTGAAATTAAATTGTTACAGGTTAGTTTTATAGTATATATCTATAACTACATAGGATTGAAACAAACAATGGGTTCCAATTATCAAACGTATACGATCCCTTTTAAGTAGGACCTAAAATGTGTATAATCGATATCTTTTTGGAAATTGTTTTTCCTATTCTGAAACCACAAGGAAACTGGATACCATTGCTTGAATTATCATGAATTGGTGGATTTGGGGTGGTATTTCATAGTAAATATTGTATGGTGGTTTCACAATCCAACGGATGCCGAGGAAAGCAAGAAAAACGGCGTTTGTTTTCAACCAGCGTCGGGCAGTGGTTCTTATGTTGGAAGGTAGTCGGAAAGGTTCTTTTTATAAAAATTCAGTTTTTAGGAACAAATATGATATCTAGAGCAATAATTTTGCTGAATGCCGACAATCATTATATACTTGTAAATTGTAATCGATACCTTTTGGGGAATTTATATATATATATTTTTCGATTCTAAAACCACAAGGAAAGCAGGTTATTAAAATGTAAAAAAGTTACTATTGTGTTTATTGGGAAGTAGCGTAATCATACATGTTGCTTACGGTTTTTTTTATTATTAGAACGATTCTCGGTCACATGGGAAGGACACTAAAGTAAAGGACGTGTAATACTATATAACCTGTCGACATTTCAGCAAAAACTGCAGAATGCATCTTTATTTTTTTAATACGCAAAGCATATCTATTGAAAGCCCGTTTTTTCCTAATCATCACGTGTAAATGATGGTATTTCCTTATTTTTTCTCTCTAAAATGTCAGCATATAGACGCAATGATTTCCACAGGTATGAATGAACCTATAATTATTAGCAACCATGTAGGACATTTCATGCTATTTTGGCTCTAAAACAGGTTCACCACGAACGAATTATATACATGTACAATTTCGCATATATTTAGCTTTTTGTAATTATTCTTGGAGATAGACGGCATACAAAAAAAGACCTCCGGAATACCGGACCGGCGCTCTACCAACTGAGCTATAATTTACCCTACGTTGGCGGTCTCCCAAATTGTCAGTATCTTTGTTTGAGGGCGCTAGTCAGAAGTCATAAACACCCGAATTCCGTGTTGCCAGGGATCTCACCCAATTTTACGACATTGTGGGGATCACTCAATGAGGATACGACTTTTTATTGTATACAAGTTTCCCTTGTGGTTTATTTGTGTATTAAAACAAAAATCGTTATCAGATGTAACATGTTTAATTTAAGACCATAAATTAATGGACTGACCCGTACGTTCTTTATATAATCCCCGTCGCATCTGACATGCTGTTCAACTCCTTGTTATCAATGGGTACTTCACAACAAGATAATTACAGTCATTTCCAAGCAGTAACAACCGAATTTACAAATGACTGATCCCACATGAATAGTACTCTGACAATTCGACCTTGGAATAACATTCCAAAAGCGCCTTCACACTTCAAACCGATACGATTACATAACATGCTTAATTGCGCCTCATTGTTTGTCTCACGCCAAGTTTCTATACTTATACACACACACGACAGAAAACACATCGCCACTTGAATTAATCCAGCGTTTGAAGTGTTTGAGGTAAACATCCATTCACAATGGTTAATGTGTTTGAAGCTAAACGCTCACTAATCCCTAACCCCTCCTTAAAACCAACGTTTACAATCGTGAGATAAAGAAAAGAGATAATACGGTAAACCACACAATGCAGCTCCCGTTTTACTGAAAGAGATGTCCGCCTCTCAAGTGCAGGAGAGGAATCAATGAGATTATTCGCGCCGTGTATCGCTTCACGAAGCCTCACTGGACTGAGTGACAGCTCTGGTCGTTTTTTTTTTCTTCACGGAGTCCACTTGTCCATCTCACGAAGTATTAAATAAAACCTCCAAAATCTAGACTCCGCCATCGGAATGTGTAACTCTGCTAAAAACTGTCGTGGCCCTTTAGGCTATGTTTATAATAGGCTATTATGTGTCAAGCGTGGGTATTTACCGAAAAACCTCTTCACAGATAATCAGACCAATAATTTAGTTAGTCTGGATTTTATTTACAATACGGTTATCACTTATATCACATCCGTGAATGGGTGCAAGCTAGTTTGGCTTCATAACCTGATAATTACCCGACGTATACAAATTGTTATGTTTCACCCGAAAGAAGTCAAGGAACCAGACTACAAGAACAGCATTTTCCACAGGTTCCCCCCCCCCCCAGCATCTATAAACAAAACTCTAAAACAGGTCAGCGTCGCAATATTTACTATAAAATATGAATCCTCTATAACACATCCAAAGAAAGCAGCCATAATGACAAACCTAACAATAGCCACGCTAGTGAGGGTACCCTAACCCTAACCCTAACCCTAACCCTAACCCTAACCCTAACCCTAACCCTAACCCTAACCCTAACCCTAACCCTAACCCTAACCCTAACCCTAACCCTAACCCTAACCCTAACCCTAACCCTAACCCTAACCCTAACCCTAACCCTAACCCTAGCCATAACCATAGTCACGCTAGTGAGGCTACCCTAACTCTAACACTAAAACTATATAACCAAAGCTAGCCGCAAGACAAAGCCGCACGACGATGTCGTTTTGGCGCACTTTCTTCGCATTGCAAGGTTACCATGCCTTTTTTTCTTGGTAAACTCGCGAAAATCGCTGAAAACTAACCAGTGTAGCGGTTTTTGTTGTATTTTTCAAGGCACTTTTGTCTTCCAACCCGGTTTTCCCTTCAACCTTGTTCTATGGTTAAAATAACCCATAAGAAAATGTGTCGACGACAAAGATAAACGTTAACGATAGTTGGATTCGAACCACAGACCTTTTAATCCATAGCTCTCCTCTTTACCAACTATGCTATTGGCGAGTTGGTTGAGGAAGCCGTTCGTTATAATTCTTTATAGTTCTTTGATGTACATGAGTGTCTTATACTAAACTCGCAGATCCTCATCTACACGTTAATTATTGTTGTTCTACTATAAATGCTTCATTCCAGACACACCATACTTTTTAACCCTCGTGCCTACGTACATTTTGTGGTCTGACCCCCGCTCCTTGCATTTCATGCCTCACCCTATTCCCCACCCTGTGTGTCGCCTGTATCCGAGCATAAAGGCAGTCGCATCCCTTACTTATTAAAACCCAATAAATCGTTGCCTCAATTTGGGAAGGTAACATCATTATAATCTCCAATAAACTACATGGTGGCCAACCACGAACAAAGTTTTAACGGGACACAGGTACGCATTGTCCCCCTATAATAAGGAGCATTAACGACCTACACGTCGACTATTATCCGTATTATTGAATCATCACTTCACACAAAGGCTTGCCTAAAGTACCCGTCGTGGGCGCTGAATGGGGCCAAAGATTATACCCAAAGTGTGAAACCGCTAGGGAGTTTAATGATGGGTATGATTCAGGTGAAGTGTTGGGCATAACACTCGGGAATAATGGGGCTAATTGCCGGGTTTAATACTGTGCAATGGGCTGAAGATTTCTCGTAGTTTGTGTGTCATTCACGGGGATCTTAAACAAGGAGATGTTTCCGATTATCTTGCGTTTGAGTGGCACCCCTCTCCTTAATAGAAAAAAAGAGAGAACAAGTTGCTGATTTCGATATATTTTGACACGCTCCGAATATCGCTGTTGGATTTTTCAAAAACTTGCAGTTAATTAGCTAAATTTAATTATAATTTCCTTCCTAGAGCCAAGAACATTAAGAAGTTGGTAACTGCCATTTTTCAATTTTGTTGAAATGCTAAAAAAATTCAATATTTGTCAAAGTAATTTATTCAAAATCACTAACTTTGAATAATGCACCTGTTAATAAAAAATATCTACAAAACTACAGCTTTCTGAAAGTTCCTACAAGTATATTTGAATTCCCCTTATCCGGATCTATACATATCTGTCATTTTTGTTTTCTTGTAAGAGGTGTGTTGCGAAACTCGTTTTCTAGGAATTTTCTCGCCTACTACACGAAACATCTATGGCACGCCAAAGCTGAATTTATTCAACCCTGGACGGCAATTGTCAAACTTACAAATTACACCACATTTTTTTTTAAACAACAGTGACATTTACCGTTTGCTTAGCACAACAAAAGTCTTGCTCAGGAAAAACAGGTTATCGGCTAAAACTCCACGTGCTTTTCATTCAAAGCAAAAAAACCCAGCTGAATACCATTTACAAACAATAAACATCAACCTAAATTTTGGTTTGTAACCCTGTTTTTTTCAAGGAAGAATTTTTCATGCTAAGCAAATGTTGGTGCTTACACGTTTTTATAAAATTGGCCCCAGGGGTACACGGCCGTGACTTGCTGAGACAAATCCGCTTGGTTCTTTACGCTCATCCTCACAGCACGTTGCGTACATTATCCCTACCAAACAATGCCATTCCCAGTACAAGTAATCCACCGTGTATAGGAAGCAGGCTCAAGTGGCAGGAAGGATTAGGAAAACCAACCCACTCTCCTTCTTAAATTGTGTACATATCACAATTGACCAATTGTGTGTATATCACAATTTAAGAAACTGTACATGTGCAGAAATGCTGGCAAAACGGAGGTTGGTTCTTATAGAGTGTACAATGGTCTTAATTGCTTGAATTAGTAGGATAAGGGAAAAGTCGGGTTAGGGTACAGAAAGAAAGAAAAAGTCGGGTTAGGGTACAGAAAGAAGAAAACAAGTTCACATTACCGCATTAACAGCAATTCTTATTAACTAATTCAAGTAATTAAGAACATTATACACTTGTTTATTCACTGAACCAACCTATACGTTTTGCCAGCATTACTGCGCATGTACAGTTTCTTAAATATTGATATGCACACAATTGGTCAATTGTGATACATGTATGTACACAATTTAATAAGGAGACTGGGCTACGGAGAACACGTGAGAAGAATCTCCGGTCATTAAAAACATTTTCTGACCGTGCCTGGCTTTGTTTACGGTGGGCGGTCTACTCTGACACAATTAAACACAACACTCAACACCTTGGTCTTTTGTTAATCACCTCTACACCTGTAAAAACGTCTGGGCTTTACAAATGGGACAATGAAGGGGAGAGGAGGGTGGGTGGGGGGAGGGGGGGCAAGTGGTGGCCACTCCGAAATCGTTCAGCCTAACTCGGGTAAATTACGAGCCTCAAAGAAAAGTTACTTTTAACACCTCGTAAAAAAAGCACAGAACATTCCGCCAAAAAAATATGAGGTGCGGTGGGGTATAACTTGTTTCAAGGTTGAAACTAGAAGTGGAAGATGAATTATTTTGATCTCTTTCAAGATCCCAAATAATTACAATTATGATCCTTGCGATCAAGCTCAAGGGCAGGTCTCTAGAGACGACTTCTCAAAAATATTTTAGGATTTTCACTCGATGTTTGTCTTGTATACGTCTTCTGCAATAATAAGGCTCTCTCTGGACTCCGTTTAGTTAAGTGTTAATGTGAATTGCCAAGTCCTCCCTAAGTGTTCGTCGGGCGTTCTGGAGCCCGTGTTTTCCAGGGCCAAGAGTCACTTAGACCTATACATTTACAAGGCCGACGAGTGACAAGATCCTCAGTCATTTTTTTCTGTTCTTCTTTTCCTTTTTGAGTCGAGAGGGCAGCGTATATAAACTTGACGAAAAGCCCTGCCCAATTTGTGGTCTTCAAGTTTCCCCCTTCGGCCGTGGTCCTTCGTTCTAGAATAAATACTTTTTAGCTGGGTGAAGTCGAAGCGTTAACGCCATACATTTATGCTAGCAGTTTACTCTAACCCGGGCACCCCCAGCCTGGTTTGCTTGTTGTTTTAATGGCGGAAGGACTCCAAAATATTTTCCGCGCCGGGGAAAAATTTCCTCGGATGACAAAACATGATATGTATCTGGGCGATGATTGACGGGCCGACTGCTGACAGGCATATTGTGTAATGATTCACTTATACACAGATGTGCTACCCGCGCTGTTTTTTAAATATTGTTATTAATTCTTTCTGGTAATGAAACCATGGATCCCTCAAAAGGTTCTGTAAAGCTCGCAAGCCTGAAGAAACCTGTAGAGAGAAGAAAACGAGAAGAAGGTACAGTTTTAGAGGTGGGAGGAGAACCCCAGAAGAATATTCTGAAGAAATCCCACGAATCGATCTACATTATTGTCCCAGGCGGGATTCGAACCACCTGCAATCTAAAAACAGACTGGTTGAAAATAACCAATTGATTAATAGATATTTGTCCAACCAATATATTGGTCAATTTTTAATCAAACTATTTGGTTATTTTAACCAATATTTTTGTTAAAATGACCAATATCATTGGTTGGACACATTATCTACCAATCAGGGGCCAGATTCATAGAGCTGCTAAGCACCGTGAAAATTTGCTTAGCAAAAAGTCTTTCTTATTAAAAACAGGTTAACAGCAAACATTCTACGTGTTTTTTATGCTAAGCAAAAAACCAGCTGATTATCAATCAAAAACAAGAAAGATCACGTGAAAATTTGGTCTGTAACCTTGTTTTTGCCAAGGACAAAATTTCATGCTGAGCAAATCTTTGTGCTTAGCAGCTCTATGAAATTGGCCCCAGTTGATTATTTCAACCAATCTGTTTGTAGGGTTAGGTCACAGCAGTGTAAGGCGAGGAAAAAACCGCTACGCCAACCTGTCTCGAGTTTAATTCCATCTAATGAATTCTTACCTAATTTGCAGGTTTTTAAAAAAACTCTCACATTACAAAAGTTATTCAATTTATGATGAAGCATAATTGAACACAACGAATTATATTGGCTAATTATTTGCAGCCCGGCAATAAATAATGTGTTGTTGTTGTAGCAGTAGACTGATTATAGATATTTATACCATAAAACTAACCTGTAAAAATTTCATTTCAAAAGGTGGTACCGAAATTCTGGAGCGGTTAGGTCCACGCAGGAAGAATAATCTGCATTGGAATACACAATCTGAGAAAGGTCACTGCAGTAACGCTTCTCAGATTCAAATTTTGGGGGATAAAAAGTGATATCTTTGTCCATAACCGCAGTACTTCGAAGTGAAACGTTTCTAAAAATGCATTATACTATCCAACGCTGCTGTACTTTTTACCAAGTTAGTTTTTATTGCCATAAATTTGTGGAGTAATTACCAAACGTATACGACCCCTTTAAGGAAGTATGTACAAGTATAATGTAACATCAATTGTTACTCTACTGGCGAGCGGCTAGATACATTCCTTCCAATATATTGTAATTAACCGGATGTTCTATGTTCTTAAACTAGTTGAGCATGATCAACTCAACTGACGTTGAAGAAAACATTACAACACACGAATTAGATAAACTGCGACAACATTGACGAAGAAAATGAAAGAGCAGCCCAGACGGGGAGGAAATAGCGTTATTAGTTTGCTGAGTGTATAACGATCGTAACTCTTTCGGCAGGTAAGACATCCCCCAAAATCCCATGTATAGTTCCACTTAATTCCACTACATTCCCAGTGGAGTTACGGCGTGGAGGTCATAGGTCGATCGTAGACTTTTTACCGAGCACTTGAGAACCACTTCAGTGCTGCCTTCGCGAAGTCGCCCCGGCCCTAGTAGGTATGTACACGGGTCGGACCGGCCACGTTTGCTCGTTCGTACAACCGTTACGGTGCCAAACAAGACAATTATTTCATCTTATACAGCCGTCCATAAAATTTGATGGAAATATTTATTATGAGTGCGACCCATCCCCTTTGAGAAAAAAACTCTGAGAAAACAAAACCACCCCGAAACCTCCTTGTTTTATGACGATGTTGACTCGTCAGTGAAAAAAAACTTCATTTTTAATTTCTGACTTAGAATCACCTTCACTTTTTTTCTCACCACAGATCCCAGATGGGGTATCGTGACAATTATACGAGTGACGACTCTACATCACATACCGTAAAAGGTTTCAATAACATATCTTGCGTGTTCAACAACACGAAATACCAGATGTGCCGGCTATTTAGGTGCGCGTTTTTTTATATGGTCATTTCACAACACCGTGCCCGACATCAAACGATCCAGGTAAACGCTATTAACGCATGATTTATCCCACGTTGTCTAAACATGAGAAATACCTGTGTCAAAACCCCCCCCCCCCCCCTCCTCGACCGATTTTCTTCACTCATAATCATATCTCTATCTTTATTTTGTTTGCCATGAGCTCCATCGAGTCAAATTAAAGGTAGGATACACCATTGGTAATTGCTTGAATTATCATCATGAATGGTGGATGTAAAGGTAGGATACACCATTGGTAATTGCTTGAATTATCATCATGAATGGTGGATGTAAAGGTAGGATACACCATTGGTAATTGCTTGAATTATCAGGAATGGGTGGATGTCAAGGTATAATACACCATTGGTAATTGCTTGAATTATCAGGAATGGGTGGATGTCAAGGTAGAATACACCATTGGTAATTGCTTGAATTATCAGGAATGGGTGGATGTCAAGGTAGAATACACCATTGGTAATTGCTTGAATTATCATCATGAATGGTGGATGTAAAGGTAGGATACATCATTGGTAATTGCTTGAATTATCATCATGAATGGTGGATGTAAAGGTAGGATACACCATTGGTAATTGCTTGAATTATCAGGAATGGGTGGATGTAAAGGTAGAATACACCATTGGTAATTGCTTGAATTATCAGGAATGGGTGGATGTCAAGGTAGGATACACCATTGGTAATTGCTTGAATTATCAGGAATGGGTGGATGTAAAGGTAGGATACACCATTGGTAATCGCTTGAATTTTCAGGAATGGGTGGATGTAAATGTAGGACACACCATTGGTAATTGCTTAAATTATCATGAATGGGTGGATGTAAAGGTAGGATACACCATTGGTAATTGCTTGAATTATCAGGAATGTGTGGATGTAAAGGTAGGATACACCATTGGTAATTGCTTGAATTATCAGGAATGGGTGGATGTAAAGGTAGGATACACCATTGGTAATTGCTTGAATTATCAGGAATGGGTGTATGTAAAGGTAGGATACACCATTGGTAATTGCTTGAATTATCAGGAATGGGTGGATGTAAAGGTAGGATACACCATTGGTAATTGCTTGAATTATCAGGAATGGGTGTATGTAAAAGTAAGATACACCATTGGTAATTGAGTTTTGGGAGCATATGACCCGTGGTAATAACAATGTCTGCAGCCAACCCTGCCCCCCCCCCCCCTCCCCTCCCTCCTTGTAACTTGTTTAATCACCCTTGGGGGTCGCGTATGTTTCCCAGGTGTTGGCGCCCAAAACCGCTTAAACACATCTCACGATGTAGTCAACCCTACCCCGTCAATCGATGGGGTTCGGCCGGTGCTCAGTAGGTAGGCCAAGGTGTTTACGCTACTAACACCCCCCCCTCCACAACTCCCCCCCCCCCCCCCCTCCACCCCCCCCCCCCCCCCCCCCTCCACCCCCCCCCCCCCTCTCCCAACTGCACCAAGACTAAAACGGAAGGCCGGTCTATATACGGCAAGTGAAAAGGTCCCAGCATTAAAACAGTGTTCATATAAAACAAAAACACCCGCAGGTGTAAATATTTATGCCAAGGGAATTTAACAGTGACCAGATAAAAAGTTAGACCCTAATCTTGAAGATTTTTAATGCACGTTAAAGATTGAAGTAGTAGTAGTACTTTAACTGGAGATAAGCCGTCAAGAAAACTCCTGCGATTGTTTACGTTATGGCACTGTTGTTTGTTAAAGGGGTATTACGTCCTGAAATCCCCGAAAATCTCATGTTTTCAATTGTTTACTTATCCTATTTTACACATCTGGTCCAAAGGAAACCAACAACAACGGCTGTCTGTACATCGGACAAGTACGCATATGTTTTTCCTGTTGTTTCCATTTAATGTACAATTTAGGTTGTGTGTGTCACGTAATTATACACAGCAACAATGCAACAAATGTAGTTATTTCTTACACGTCAGCATAACGGCTGGAATCACGACTATATCCAAACAGCTCAGAGTGATTAGGGTGGCAAAAGTGGACCCCGAAACTCGTTCTACACACAAAAAAAGACAAAAACGCCCAGTTTTTTAAAGGATGGTTATATCCCAGTTTTATTATTAATACTACTAGTAATATTCTTATTAATTCTTTCTGGTAATGAAACCAAGGATTTTACAACGATTGAAAAAAAAAATCTACTTTTCTTGAAAACCCCATCACATCATGTGCCGTGATTTCACAAGATGCTTGAGACTGTCAAATATTTCATAATAATTAAGTAATTAAAAAAAAAAATTGTTTTTGCAAATGGTGTTTACTACTTTTAAAGGTAGGATACACCATTGGTAATTGCTTGAATTATCATGAATGGGTGGATTTTGTTCTTTGTTGTTCTTTGTTGTTCTTTGTTTATTTCGCGAGCACCGGAAGAAAACTGATGATGTCACAGGCCTTACCTACTACTGTTGGTATTCCAAAGGCAATTGTCTTGAAATGTTGTCAACTTTGGGGGCAAACTTGGTTTTAAACACATGAAATCATATCTTCGCGTTTTTATATCCCTGTGGGGACATGGCTTTGTTCTCGTGTACAAAATGGTTAGAAAGTCGAGCACGTTTTTCAAAATGCTCCCATTTTAACCACAATTACTTTCCTGGGTTGAAATCTCGACCCAATATACCCTATAATATACCCTAACCCAAACACTAACCCTAACCCAAATCCTAACACTAGTTTTGGGGTAATTTATCCAAAAATCGAATTCGTGAAATTCCTAATGGAGACCTATTCATCTATAGAAATTACCCTTTGGAGACCTATTCACTCCCATTGTCCCCATTGTGTTCACGTCTCCAGAGGGTACCGTATTTCGCACCAACTGTGTGCGTTTAAAATGAAAACTGGAAAAACTTGTCTCTTTTGTTGATGATAAGCCAATTCCATGCTTTACGTAAACGTAAGCAAGTTGGCAATCTCAACCTCTCTAATAATATCGCGCATCGTGGCACTTAACTTTCAGGGTGGCATTGCCGGAAGACGGGCTGTAATTCCGGGCCGGTGTCAGTTGAAGAGAGCGCGGGGGTCCGTGCGGTGTATCTGGACAGGCACCGATAAATGTCACAGCCGTTGGGCCTGTTATGCATGGGGATCATGTTGGGGTGCGAATTGCAGTATTAAGTAGCGAGCGCTACCAGGGGCAAATTTCATAGAGCTGCTAAGCAACAATATTTGCTTAGCACCAACATTCTTGCTCATTAAAAACAGGTTACCAGCCAAAATTCTACGTGTTTTTCATGCTAAGCAAAAAAAAAACAGCTGATTATCAATCCAGAACAACAAAGATCAGGTGAAAATTTGGTCTGTAACCTTGTTTTTGCCAAAGACAAAATGTCATGCTAAGCAAATTTGTGTGCTTAGCAGCTCTATGAAATTGGGCCCTGGTTGATTGGTTGCAGGCAAAAAGGTGGGTTTTCTTATATACTGATTGAAAATGAAGTTGGTTCAAAAGTGTAACGTTATGATTACTATTGACAGGGGCGGATCTAGTATTTCATTTGGGGGAGGGGCAGGGATGTAGTCGAGTCCATCACAAGTCCCTGCAAGTCCCTGAAAGTCCCTGAAAGTCCATCACAAGTCCTCCAGTTCAAATTCAAATCACAAGCTATTCAAATCAGCTTCGACAAAAGCATTTCTTTGTCATTGTTCATCCAGTTACTTGTGACTGCCTTTATGAAGGGACTTGTGAAAGGACTTGCAGGGACTCGACTACAACCCTGGGGAGGGGGGGGGGGGGGGGGCTGTACCATTTACCTATCAAACTTGACTCTAGCGAGCGCGTAGCGCGAAGCCAATTACGACGTGGGGATTCTAGATGCCAATTTTGGATTCAAGATGCTTTGGTGCAACCTGAGGTGATTTCTGACCACTTCCCTATGAAATTACGTAATACGTGTACAACGATACTACCTATTTTGGGGGACTTTGTGTGTTTTTGTTCAGCAGCCCAATGACTTTTGGGGCAAACTTGGTTTTAAACAAATTAAATTAACTGTGTGCATTTGAAATAAGGGAGGGCCCCCCAAAAAAAATTTAAAAAAAAAATTAATAAAAAAAAAAAAAAAAAAAAAAAATAGAATAAAAAAATAAAAAATAAAAATAAATATCGGCATTACAATTGGTATTGCATAATTTTTTTAAGGTGCACGCGATCGTCAACTTTCTATTTCCCAACTTTTGTTTGTACATATAATGTCCTATACATTCAAGTAAAAATAATAAATCAACAATCCCAACAAACTGCAGGTTTTGGCTTTTGTCCAAATCTTAATACGCTACTCACACAATATTAAAAGTTTTAATGAAATGCAACGATTTGTTTTTACTGCCAAAACATGTGATAGACGGTCAAATCACAGCTAACACCCTTCCCAGAGCTAACAGCCCCCCCCCCCCCTCAAAGTCCCGTTATCCGACCTGTCCGACACAATTTAGCGCTTAATAATATATGTGTTTATATTTGTTTAGAATCGGGAACAAGTTTGGGGGAGCTTCAAAGCGCACTAAGAAAATAACCATGAGAACCTTTCCAAATCAGGTCGACATCTGTAATACCAACGAGTAATTGACTTCAGAGTGGCCGAGGAGGGTACTTGAAACGCCAGGGGAACTTAAGGAAGGGAAAATTGAACTTCTGCGATAACATTATCTCGGAGGTATGAGAATGATAGGTGGCGACTACGAAGGCTCTGTCTTGTTGTATGCTGCGTTTTTACTTGGCAGGCAGAGTGACATGCTTTAGGACAAACATTAAAGAAAGGAACAGAATGGGACAACTGACCACACACGATCGCGAAAAACATCGGGGACCGAAGAAGTACCAAAAGGGTACTGGAAGGGTACCGGAGGGGTACCAGAGGGGGACTGGAGGGGACCAGAGGGGTATTGGAGGGGTAGGGGAGGGGCACCAGGGGGGGACTGGAGGGGGACCAGAGGGATGACCAGAGGGAGGACCAGAGGGGTACTGGAAGGGCACAGGAGGGGCACCAGAGGGGTACCAGGGGGAACCAGAGGGAGGACCAGAGGGAGGACCAAAGGAAGGACCAGAGAGAGGACCAGAGAAAGGACCAGAGGGGTAGGGGAGGGGCACAGGAGGGGCACCAGTGGGGAACTGGAGGGGGACCAGAGGGAGGACCAGAGGAAGGACCAGAGGGGTACTGGAGGGGCACAGGAGGGGCACCAGAGGGGGAATGGAGGGGGACCAGAAATAGGACCAGAGGGAGGACCAGAGGGGAACTGGAGGGGGACCAGAGAGAGGACCAGAGGGAGGACCAGAGGGAGGACCAGAGGGAAGAACAGAGGGAGAAAAAAGGGGTACCGGACCACTTTTATTTTGGACAAATCCCCTTATTGGCCTAAGTTATAACACAGAGTTCAGTACGATTGTTTTCAACAGCATCAGCTCAAACATGACACCAGAAAAGCAGACGCAATCCCCATGGTACTTTGGTATTTTATAAACGAAATCAGTGAACCCTAAAAACCGATTGGTAGATATGTGTCCAACCAATCTTGGTCAATTTTAACCAAAATATTGGTTATTTTGACCAATATCTTTGTTAAAATGACCAATATCTTTGTTAAAATGACCAATATCATTGGTTATTTCGACCACTATTTTGGTTAAAATTGACAAATATCATTGGTTGGACACATAATCTGTTTTTAGGGTTTGTGTTTTTGTATGCGGAAACTGAATTAGATATTCAAAAGATGTGTGCGTTGGGGTGATGCAAATTCGATCGTCAACTTTCAATTTCCCATTTTTTTTTTACATACAGTGTCCTACATTCAAGTAAAAATACTAAATCAACAATCCCAACAAACTGTTTTGGCTTTTGTCCAAATCTTAATACCCTACTCACACAATATTTAAAGTTTTAATGAAATGCAACGATTTGTTTTTACTGCAAAAAAAATGTGATAGACGGTCAAATCACAGCTAACACCCTTCCAAGAGCTAACAGCCCCCCCCCCTCCCAAAAAAAAAAGGCCCGTTATCCGACCTGTCCGACGCAATTTAGCGCCTAATAATATATGTGTTTATATTTGTTTATGGGGAACAAGTTTGAGGGAGCTTCGTAGCGCACTAAGAAAATAACCATGAGAACCTCCCAAATCAGGTCGACATCTGTAATACCACCGAGTAATTGACTTCAGAGAGAGTGGCCGAGGAGGGTACTTGAAACGCCGGGGGAACTTAAGAAGGGAAAATTGAACTTCTGCGATAACATTATCTCGGAGGTTTGAGAATGATAGGTGCTGTCTTGTTGTATGCAGCGTTTTTACGGGCAGGCAGAGTGACAACCATTAGAGAAAGGAACAGAATGGGACAACTGACCACACACGTTCGCGAAAACCCTTCGTGGACCGGAGAAGTACCGGACGGGGGTACTGGAGGGGTACCGAAGGGGCACCAGAGGGGGGCTGGAGGGAAGACCAGAGGGAGGACCAGAGGGGTAGGGGAGGGGCACAGGAGGGGCACGAGAGGGAGGACCAGAGGGAGGACCAGAGGGAGGACCAGAGGGAGGACCAGAGGGGTACTGGAGGGGCACCGGAGGGGCACCAGAGGGGGACTGAAGGGGCACAGGAGGGGCACCAGAGGGGGACTGGAGGGGGACCAAAGGGGGACTGAAGGGGCACAGGAGGGGCACCAGAGGGGGACTGGAGGGGACCAGAGGGGGACTAAAGGGGCACAGGAGGGGCACCAGAGGGGGACTGGAGGGGGACCAGAGGGGGACTGAAGGGGCACAGGAGGGGCACCAGAGGGGGACTGGAGGGGGACCAGAGGGGGACTAAAGGGGCACAGGAGGGGCACCAGAGGGGGACTGGAGGGGGACCAGAGGGAGGACCAGAGGAAGGACCAGTGGAAGGACCAGAGGGAGGCCCAGAGGAAGGACCAGAGGGGTACTGGAGGGGCACAGGAGGGGCACCAGAGGGGGACTGAAGGGGCATAGGAGGGGCACCAGAGGGGGACTGGAGGGGGACCAGAGGGAGGACCAGAGGAAGGACCAGAGGAAGGACCAGAGGGAGGACTAGAGGATACTGGAGGGGCACAGGAGGGGCACCAGAGGGGGACTGAAGGGGCATAGGAGGGGCACCATAGGGGGACTGGAGGGGGACCAGAGGGAGGACCAGAGGAAGGACCAGAGGAAGGACCAGAGGGAGGACCAGAGGAAGGACCAGAGGGGTACTGGAGGGGCACAGGAGGGGCACCGGAGGGGGACTGGAGGGGGACCAGAGGAAGGACCAGAGGAAGGAGCAGAGGAAGGACCAGAGGAAGGAGCAGAGGAAGGACCAGAGGAAGGAGCAGAGGAAGGACCAGAGGAAGGACCAGAGGGGGACCGGAGTGGGGCCAAAGGGAGAACCGGAAGGAGAAAGGAAGGGAGGACTAGAGGGAAGAACAGAGGGAGGAAAAAAGGGGTACCGGACCACTTTTATTTTGGACAACTTCCCTAAATGGCCTAAGTTATAACACAGAGTTCAGTACGATTGTTTTCAACAGCACTAGCTCAAAAATGACACCAGGAAAAGAAGACGCAATTCCCTTGGTATTTTATAAACAAAATCTGAACAGTGAACCCTAAAAACCGATTGCTTGAAAATAACCAATTGCATGATTGGTAGATATGTGTCCAACCAATATTGGTCAATTTTAACCAAAATATTGGTTATTTTGACCAATATGTTTGGTAAAATGACCAATGTCATTGGTTATTTCTACCACTATTTTGGTTAAAATTGACCAACATCATTGGTTGGACACATCATCTGTTTTAGGGGTTTGTGTTTGTTATGTGGAAACTGAATTAGATACTCAAAAGATATGTGCGTCGGGGTAATGTAAATTTAGTATTGGTTTTACCGACGTATTCATTTTTTTAAATATGCCGGTGAGGGGCAACAAAACCTTGGGGTGGGAGATGACAACCTTCACGCGGTCCACCCTGTTTCCACTTATGTCATCAAACCGATGTATGCAGTAACACGTTAAAGAGATCGTATACATTTGGTAATTAGAACCCAATGTTTGTTTCAATCCTATATAGTTATAGATATATACCATAAAACTAACCTGTACAAATTTTTATTTCAAAAGGTGGTAGCGATTTTGAGATATTGCCGAAATTCTGGAGCGGTTTTGTCCACGCAGGAAGAATAATCTGCATTGGAATACACACTCTGAGAAACGTCACTGCAGTAACGCTTCTCAGATTCAAATTTGTGGGGATAAAAAGTGATATCTTTTTCCATAACCGCAGTACTTCGAAGTGAAAAGTTTCTAAAAATGCATTATACTATCCAAAGCTGCTCTACTTCTTACCAAGTAAGTTTGTATTGCCATTAATTTTGGGAGTAATTACCAAACGTATACGATCCCTTTAAGCTGCTCATCATACTAAAGAAGAACAAAACATTGATTAATATAATACTTATAACACAGTTTCCCCATTAAATAAGTAATTCATAAAAAAAACTTAACAAAATTCGATCCTTACAATATCGTCTATGAAACTCCATTCTCTTTGTCGTCAGATCAAAAAACGAAAAAAGAAAAATTATCAGTTCTAATCATAATGACTGCTGGCTACGTGTGTGGCTGGAGAAATATAAGTGTAGGGAAAAGAGAAGACTTATTGTGCGATTGTGCGGTATATTGAAGTCAAGTGTTTGCGTCTGTCAATTTGAAGTGAAAGATTGCGCTAATACAATTGGGAGAGAGGCTTTATTATTATACGAAGGAAAAAAACCACCACATTTAAAAGGAGTGTGGTTGACTCTTCACATTGCGATCAGTCTGCTATTTCTCTCCATCGGTTTGTTTGAACGGCTTAATGGATTGTGTAAAGAGAGGCGAGGATCAGACCACTTTTCTCATTTATGTGTTTACAGCGTATTATAATGGCCATAGGCATATTTATGTTTAAAAAAAAAACGGACCTGATTTATATATATATTTTTTTTTCTCGGCACGAGAGAGGTCGTTGCGGGGAGCAACGCAGCATCGCTGTGCACAATTTTCTTCTTTTTTTTCTTCTGTAAAAGGTGGGTGTGAGGGAAAGTGTTTTCGAAACCATAGCAACCATTATTTTGACCGAAACAAGTGTCCATCTCTTAATGTTATTGATTATTGCGGATTATTTTGTTGTAATCGTATGGAAATGGTGCCTTATTGCTAACCTATTTGCATTATGATCGGTGGTTCGATCCATTAACAATTTGAACGATCTGTTTTCGAATCAAAATCGCGCATTTGGACACGGCAGCCACGGTTGGGATTGTTGATGCTTTACATGAAGTTTGTTGTATTCTTCATCAACGATGTTATGAATACAAAGTATAGACTTTTTACTTTAGTGGGGGGGGGGGGGGGGGGGGGGGGGGGGGGGGACGAAACAAAAAAGACAATGTTTTTTCAAGTGTTGCTTTTGCCAAATTGGGTTCGGGTATCGATAACCTCGATAATTTATTACTTTGATTTCAGAATCGATTTTTGTTTTAAACATAGCATTAATTGAAGTATCGCTTTTTGATGAATTGGGTTCAGATTTGGTTTGGGTTAATTATACTCGGCATATTTTTGCATCTAATTGGGGGGGTTGGTGAAAAAAACTCAGAGGTATTTATGTATAAACACAACTTAGCAAGTACTTCTTAAGCTCGAGACAGACAAGGAAATTACAAGAGAGAAACAAACCCACAAAGAAAGCTAATCGGGAAAACTCGGGACTGAATGGGAACGTTTTAGAGCACACATTACAACCTTGAAAGGGTTTGCAAGTTTGCACACGCACTGGGCCTATTCTAAGCAAAGTCCGAGGATATGAGGAGGGGATTATACCTCCGACCGACCGCCTCGCCGGGTAAATGACGCTATACTCACCCGCGAGCCAACACCGTTTAAGCGCGGTACAAATATTGACCACGCTAATGTGTTTGCCGTGGCTATAACTGCTAAAACAACACGCTGCAGGTATGGGGAACGAGGCATGATCCTTCCTGGCCGCGCATTGGGCTACAACCCCCCCCCACCCCCCCCCACCCCCCCCCCCTTCAAACACGCCACAAATTCAATTAATAAAGAAATCATATAGCCGGTCCATCACTTTCCACGCTACTTTACTTGAGTGCATGATGCCTATACGAGATCCACGATTCGCCATGGCAAATTATCCATGTACATGTACTAATAGCCATTAGTCTAACAAGTGAATTAAAGTGATATCACTTAGTCCCCCGTATCTCGCGCGCTATATCGCCGTTAATGGGCAGAGGTAAATTAGTTTTGCGCATGCAGATCACACGCCTGTTAGAATTACACCGGACAAACACGACGATTTCCCAATTGGAACAATGCCGATTGGATTTACTCGTCTTCGAAATGTTTACCGCATTATCGAGTGATGGCCAGAAGATTTTCCCCAAACTACTGAGTTTGAAATTAACACAAATAGGCCTATGCATTCGCACCAGCATTTATTGCAATTCTCTCTATACCAATAACAAATGAACAACTCCCCCCCCCCCCATTTTTTTTTTTTTACAAATAACTACATTGTAAAAACAAATCGGTAAAATTTACGGTCAAAAGTTGTGCAGCGAGGTACAGGTAAATAATTACGGTACAATTTACGGGAAATTACCTGGTAGCAATGGTGTCAACGAAATCCCGTAAAATTTACGGTCACCGTAAATTGGCGGTAAGGGGATTTTGTTATTAATACCGCCAATTTACAGTGACCGTAAATGTTACGAGAATTCGTTGACACCCATGGCTGCCAGGTAATTTCCCGTATGTTTTTGTATTTTTTTTAGTGTGCCACTCTTTTACCGTATTTTTTACGGTATAATATTATCTATTGTTTTTTTCTTTCTCGAAAGCACGGTAGTATAGACGATGTGCCCTCTCAGAGACGTCACGTGTTTACATCAGTATTCAAAATAATGTGCCCGGCAGTATGCGCACATATCGTGTTTTGCATAAAATTTGCTTAAAGAGTGACGTCGCAGGTCAGATCGCCTAAAAATTATGTGACCTCTCTTAACTCTCATCTCTTAACCAAATTTATGTAAAACATGATGCGTGCGCATACTGCCTGGCACATTTCAATACAGATGCAAACAGAGGGCACATCGTATATAGCTCACAAGTGAAACGAAGACGCCACGAAAAGACTTGTAATGGATCATCTTAAGTCCATCAAAAGTCAAAGTATTTTCATAAAATGTGACAGGATAAGGTAAGTGTTCAACCCCTGTTTACTTGCGACTGGACTTGTAAAACGACTTGAGATTTATCTGTGATCCATCACGAGTCCCCAAATGCAACTTCAACATTTTTTTCTTTCGCACATTACTTCCACCTACACACCATGACCACTCTAAACAGTTCCTGGTCAAGTTTGACCTAGAGCCCGGACCAGACTTTAAGGGGTGATTGATAAGTTTGTGGCCCGAGGTAGAAATTTAAGGAGATGAGATAAATACGGTTTTCACAGAATTTGCGTGCAGTTCAACTTGTTGAAGGATTACACACAAAACGTTTGAAAAGGGTCACACTGCCACCGGGGCCTACTACACCTGCACCCTGATCTCCTGAAACAGCTACGGGAGAAAATCGTCTTGGCCCCCCATCAGGAAGTGCCCACAGCATCCATGACGCCATCATTTGAGGCAAAATGGCGACCAGCGAGCTCCCGACTTCTGAAAGCTGGGGCCAATTTCATAGAGCTGTTAAGCACAACAATTTGTTTAGCACCAAAAAGTCTTGGTGCCAAAACTCCATGTGCATTTCATGCTAAGCAAAAACTAACTGAATATAAGTCAGAAACCATATATGTTACCTAAAAAATTGGTTTGTATAACCCTGTTTTTGACAAGGAAGAATGTTCATGCTAAGCAAATTTGTCTGCTTAGCAGCTTTATGAAATTGGGCCCTGGGGCCAATTTCACGGAGCTGCTAAGCACAACAATTTGTTTAGCATGAAAATTTGTCCTTGGTAAAAACAAGGTTACAGACCAAATTTCGACTTGATCTTTATTGTTTTTTATTGACAATCAGCTGTTTTTTTGCTTAGCATGAAAAACATGTAGAATTTTGGCTGATAACTTGTTTTTAATTAGCAAGACTTTTTTGTGCTAAGCAAATTGTTGTGCTTAGCAGCTCCGTGAAATTGGCCCCTGGTCAGACACACATTGGAAACTTCCGCAAATAATACGCGCAAGTGTTTGTAAGACGCGCGGCGCACACGTACGTACGCGTTGGCGCTACTATTGGTATGTTCAGTGCATGACACAATGGCTGAGAACGCGCCCAGTATATGCAGATTGTGGTCGCAATTCAAACTGTGACTCGAAATCTTAAAATATAGTTTTCTCGAAATATATGCAGCATTCACAGAGCTAAAACTTCACAAGGGGCACATTTCATAAAGCAGCTTAAGCACAAAATGTTGCTTAAGCACAACAACCCTTGCTTAATAAATCAAGTAAGAAGCCAAAATTCAATGCGATTGTAATGTTTAGCTAACAACAGCTAAGTATCAATCACGAACAATATACATCACATGGAGTTGTGGCTGGTAAGCTGGTTTTACTAAGCAAGAATGTTTAGTGCTTAAGCATTTCTGTGAAATTAGCCCCTGGTTTTTTGTAAATCACATTTCTTTATATTTTGAGCACTTTTGCTGTTTCAAACGATAAAAATGTACAACTGACAAATGGTATAATTGTCCCTTTAAATCATCGTAAACCTAATTACATGTAGTAGGGATTGACGCGACTCGTACAATTTTGCAATTATGTGACTATATGTGACAGATCAAGCGGAATGAGTCGGATGTCGGCCCCGGTCAAAAAATTAGTTTTCATGTAGTTTTAAAGAGGGCATCTGTACGTTTTAAAAACTAAAACACCATGTTGATACGATGTTTTGTTGTCGAGTTATGTAAATTTGTTTAAATACCAACGAAGAACACAGTTCTGATTAAACATTTTTGGGATTCCCCGACATCCGACTCATTCCGCTCGATCGTGTCACATATAGGACCCTGTACTTTTTGTTGTTGCAATTTTACAGAAGGAACCACACAAATTACCAAAGTTTTTACGAAATGTCTTGTTGGGAATCATAAAGTTTGACAATTTGTCACTTGGTCTCTAGTGACTATAAATCAACCGCAGAAAAGTCAGGTTTTTGTGGGCAAGCACGGTCAAAACATGACATGTCGTGGGGTAGAGTTTCCCTGAACTTGTCATGTTGGCGTTGCATTCCCCTTCCCACCCAGAACATAAACCACGCCGAAAAAAGACGGAAACAAACAAAAACACATCCTGTGGTGTATCGGTATAAATATGTGTGGTAAATTCCACGACTGGATGTACGTACACGCACTTCAGCCCAATAAACAAAAACGCCCCGTCATTCCGCACCAGAGAAGTGTTTAAGTGCCAAGTTCAAGTTGGGAAGCCAGGCCTGGTTTGTGTCACGATCGACGGGGGAGAACCCACGCACAAAACACGGCCGCAGCGCGGCACTTCGGCGGTCCTTGTAAATATATATACTACTCGCTAATAATTTACGGACCAAAGTGAGCGAGTATTTATTTTTCCGAGTGCCGCCACAGAATCAGCTAATCGCTTTGTATTATTAACCACGACCCAATCACATTAACAAAAAACAAAAAAAATTGTTCACGGTAATACCACTTTACTGATTATACACATTCCCCCCAAAAAGGTTATATACAAATATATGTTTACTATTCAGAGACTTTATTCATAAGTGACAATATGGATATATCATTTCTTTTACAATTTTTGTTTTTACAATATAATTAGAGTACTAATAATTAACACCGCGACAACCTCAAATGGTTTGATAGTCGGTTTTTCTTTCTTTCTTCAATCTATAAATCCGTAAGTATGCTGAGAAAGAGGAAAAAAAGAAATAATTTGCCAAAAACAGAGCGCCGGAATATTTTCTTATATCAATATTATATCTGCTTTGAAGTGTGTGATAATTACAAAACACCATTTCACTTGTTGGAGAAATAACGAACAATTGCTGGACCTTTAACTTTTTGAAAAGCATCTTGTTAAAAAAAAATGCGAAGTCGATGTTCCAACAATATTTTACAAAAGAAGTTATAAGCCTCTTCTTGAATCTGGATCAGTATTAGCGCAATACTGTTCGAGCCTAGTAATATATCGAAATAATGTTGTAATATATCGAAATAATGTTGTAACATTACTGTACGTTCGTTAATCCAAAGTTTGAAATAGTCAAATGTGTTTTGGATACCATACTACAGAATCACCGGCATATAATTTATTACATGTATATATACATATACTGTCCATTTGATCCATTTTATGGCGTTCTTTGGTTAGTGGCCATGTTGAAGGCCAAAATAGAACAGTTACTGGCCAAACACAAGGCCATTTAATGGATAGTGCGAGTGGCACAACGGAGGGTAGGCATGGCAGCCGAACTGGCTGATAAGTCCGTGGTAAGCCGCGGCGGGGGAGGTGGGCAGCGGCAACAGGCCGCCGCCGTCCGGGTAGAACGCGGGCTGGGCGTAGGGGTCCCTGAACAGCACTTTGACGGCCACTTTCTTGGCCGGCGTCAGCGGCGGGGGCGGGGACATCATGTCGGCGGCCATCTGCTTCCGCTTGGTCTTGTAGCGCCGGTTCTGGAACCAGATCTTGACCTGCTGCTCGGTCAGCTTCAAGGCGGCGGCCAGGTCGGCGCGCTCGGGCCCGGACAGGTAGCGCTGGTGGCCGAAGCGCCGCTCAAGCTCGAAGACCTGGGCGTGGGAGAAGGCGGCGCGGGAGCGCTTCTTGCGGCCTGTCTTCTGCTGCTGCTGCTGCTGCGCGGCCGTCGAGGCCGCGGAGGTCGTCGAAGCTGGCGACTGCTGAGACTTCTCATCGTCTTCCTCATTCTCCTCAGCTGTCACTCGATCATCTGAGCACAAACAAGAAAAAAACACCGAAATGTAATCAAATCTGACAACCTCCTGCCGAATCGTGAGCACGCTCTTAACCGTTAAACAAACTCTATCACTTGGTGGTCCAGCGTCAGCGAGCAGCTGGGGCCAATTTCATGGACCTGCTAAGCACAAAAAATTGCTTCGCGTGAAAATTCTTCTCTGCGAAAAAAGGTATTATTGTTTGTGACTGGTATTCAGTTTTTGTTTATAGCTAAGAAAAGCATATGGAGTTTTGGCTGGTAACCTGTTTATTTTATTGAGCAAGGTTTTTTTGGGCTAAGCAAATTTGTGTGCTTAGCCGCTCTAGAAAATTGGCCCCAGGATGGCCGACACTTGGCTAAGCTTAGCATGGTATGTTTTCTCGGCCGAGGAGAGACGCTGAGTTCGATCAACCAACCGCACGAAACCACGTTCTGCGGCAGTAAACTTCGGATGTGGGATGTCAGGTACTGGGGTCTGTGAGGCATACCAGCCGGAATGGACAGAGTGAAGCTGTTGTTATTATTCATTCCGAAATGGCATTAAAGTCGACGACTCGACTTAAAGGGATCGTATACGTTTGGTAATTGGAACCCACTATTTGTTTCAATCCTATATAGGTATAGATATATATAACATAAAACTAACCTGTAAAAATTTCATTTCAAAAGGTGGTAGCGATTTTGAGATATTGGCAAAAATCTGCAGCGGTTTAGGGCCACGCAGGTAGAATAATCTGCATTGGAATCCACAATTTGGGAAACGTCACTGCAGTAACGCTTCTCATATTCAAATGTTTGGGGATAAAAAGTGATATCTTTTTTCATAACCGCATACTTCGAAGTGAACAGTTTCTAAAAATGCATTATACTATCCAAAGCTGCTGTACTTCTCACCAAGTAAGTTTTTATTGCCATTAATTTTTGGAGTAATTACCAAACGTATACGATCCCTTTAAACAAAAACAATTACTTAAAAGGATTTTGTTTTTAATATGCTGCTTGCCACCTATTAAGGTAGTATATATACACCATTCACTTTTGCTGTAATTTCGAAAATAGATGGGTTAGGGGATTCATATTTTATAATACATAATTATTGTGACGCTGATCTGTTTTGCCGTTTTGCTTCATAGATGCTGTGGACAAAAACCCAAGAAAACCATATGAAGCTCGATATGTGGCAGTGAAAACCCTCCTTCTTTTGTGTTGACCATTGTGTTCCCGGAATCTCAGGAATTCCTTTTAGGTTTCAAGGGGGGATGGGTTAGGTTACAATAGTGTTGAGTGTGTATAAAGTATAGGGATAAGAGGGGGGTACCCCTCTGCCACATATCGTGCTGGGTATAAGAAAACAAGGCTGTTCTTGCAGTCTTGTTCCTTGACTTTCTTGACGAACGATTTACGGACGTCAATGAATTACCGGATAAGGAAACCAGACTATGGTTGGCTTGCACCCATTCACAGATGCGTAACCGTATACTGCTCATACAATGTTGTCTGATTCAATTTTAATAAATTGGGGCCAATGTTTGAAAAATACGCAATCCCATTTTTCTTAAAAACCACATAACACCAGGTGTCGTGATTTCACAGGATGCTTGAGACTGTTATTAAGTCACAGTTTAAGTAAGGTTTTCATAGTAATTAAAGGTAGGATACACCATTTGCAGATATCGAACCTATTTACTACCGAATTATTAAGAAATATCTTACTCATTTGAAAGTAAATAATGATTCTAGGCATCCAGCAAAATGATTGCGCTAGATATCTGTAATTATTCCGAAAAATTGAATTGTATAAAGAAACATTCGCAAAAAAACCCACGAAAAAACAAAAATAACATAAGAATAATTGTCGTGCTTTTCTCAGCATCCATGATTGTAAAACCTTGGACAGGTCAGTTAAACGATGTTTACTATAAAATACAACCCCCAAATCAACCCATTTCTGGTAATTCAAGGAGTTACCAATGGTGTATCCTACCTTTAAGTAGTTTTGATTTTTGATGTTTGCAAATAGTGTATTTTAAAGATCAAGTAGGGCCCGCCTACTTTTCTTTTGTCTTCTTTAATTAATACCTCGTGTGTTTTTCTCTGCGACAAGTGTTCCGATATTATTTTGTTTCTCCAATTTAGTAATACAAAAATATTACCGTACTTTTTGCATGTTTCAAAAGCGACATCGAGGCATTGCTGTTGTTTTTTGTTTTATCTTTAGGCCTATGAATGTGAAATATATTTCACGAGTGAATCTTAATTTTTAAGCTTAAACACGTTTGCTTAGCTTTTTTGCTGATTAGCTTTGTAAACTAATACAAATAATATTTGTAATAAATAATATATGTTCCGTTAAAAGAAAAACTAGGTGTGCTGTGTGGAAGATTTATTGAAAAGATGTTAATATAACGAGTAAATTAGTTAATTAGTTATCGATTCTGTTATAATATATCTCTTATTTTAACTTCACGATCACTTTTCAAGTTTTCAACTTATTATATTACATCATTTGCAAACATAAAAACAGAACTACTGAATTAATAAAAAATACTTTCCTTGAATGTATGTGAAATGTGAATAACAGTCTCAAGCAGAAAAGTTGAATTTTGTATCAATTTGCAATCGTTGAAAATGCCTGACTATTTTCAAACACTACCCCCCCAAATTCTTAAATTTGGGTAGACCACATTTTATTTGCAATATTGTTAGTCTGTGAATGGGTGCAAGCCATCTAGTCTGGTTTCTTAACCTGATAATACCCAGAGTCGGCTCTATTTTGTCTGAAGAAAGTCAAGAAACCAGACACAGAGAACAGCATTTTTTCTTGGTTTTCCAAGAATCTTTAAAACAGAAACTTTAAAACAGGTCAGCGTCACAACTATTTACTAAAAATGTGAATCCCAATAACCCATCAAATTTCGAAATTTACCATCTAATCTTTAAAAACAAGAAATATCGGGTTACATACCTGTATCGACTAGACGTGAATCCGGTCGCTCAATCTCCTCATCCCTCGAAGGGTGTTCTGTAACCTCTCGGAGGTGGTGAAGGGGAATCAAGTCACGCTCCAACCCTTCCTTTTCGTCGGCGCACATCCTGTCCGCGTATCGGCACTTTGCCAAGTCGTCCCTTGTAATTTGATTGTGGCGAGCATGGAGGTGATGAAGATGATGACGATGATGGGCAAATTTATCGGCGTGCCGCACCGTCGACGGACGGTAAAGCGAGTCCAGCCTCCCGGGTAAGGGGAGATTTCGCAGCATTAGTCCCCCCGCGGCGTGGTGATGCTCGTCCGTCGTCGCCGTCGACACTCGCCGGTGCAGCGGCCGCGGTGACACCTCCTCCTGCTTGAGGGGCCGCGGCTCGGCATCGGTCCGGTTGCCCTTGCCGCTTGCGCTCCGTCCACCGAGAATGTCCAAGATGGTGAAGGGAGTGAGCGGGCCGCTGACACGGGAGAGACCCGAGCCCACCATGGCGTGCGGCTTCGTTGCTTCGTCGGTGTTACCCTGTTCAGTACTTCACGGCCCCGGTGCGTATTACACGCTTAGTCTCGAAGTTTAGCCTCAGATGAACGCGGCGATAGCGACATGTACAAGACCTGTAATGCTGCTGGTGATGTGTATTAGCCTTAAAATCCACGGTCAAACTGAACCGACAAGATGATGATGACCAGCCCTGGCTTCTTCTTGGCGTAATAAACCGCCTGTCACACAATTCCTGTGTTTTTCGCGCGATGACCCTCACTCACTCTATGCTCACACTATGCAAGGCACTGCGGCAGCTAATCACCGAACAATCCGAGTGGTTTATGAATGAGAGTGACAGCCCTGGTGAGAGTTAGGTTAGCGCCCGCAGATTTCCCGGTCCTCTCATTGGCTATACGAGCCGTTAAACAACTACACCATTCATTAAACAATACACCTTGAGCTACACTTCGTCTCCAAGTCGTCAAGAAGGTAGGAAAAACAGCCAAGCCACACAAGGCGAGACACAAGGCGAGAGAACCGTTAATGTTGAGAGATAAAAACCTTCAAGTGATATGTGTAGAGATGGGAAATGGGGGTTGTATTAACCCCAACTTTGGATTATCCCCCACCTTTTATCCAATTGTCTGAATTTGCAGGCCTAAGTGGCAATTCAATCTAATTGATTTGCTAATGCACATAACCCGCGACGCTGGGTTGGGCACTCGTTGGTCAGCGGCTAACTTACACGGCGGTCGCTCGCGAGAGACCTGTCTATCATATCAATGCGCGTCAAGCCGCAATCCGTCAAAACGAGTAGTTGATGTGTACGTGACAAGTCGAACCGTACCACCCCAGTTTGCTGCACGCGGTGTGGAGTCACGCGTCACTCATAATTTCTAGTATAGCTAACAGTTTAAGACAGCGATTTGTATAATTTATAGTTTTACGGTGATTTCTGTTTTATTGTTTTTATCCTCACTTCAACTCAAACCTTTATTCATTAACTTCGTCGCTTGGTGGCGCTTTATTTTTGTTATCATGTTATCCTTCCCCCCTTTTCCCCCGTTGGCGCGTTACATGCCTGTAGGGTCATGATTCATTTTTTGACAGTGGGGTGGTCCTTTTGGCAGATCTAGTGGGGTATATTGGGTTGTTTGCTGGTCTTTTGTCTTTGAGTTCAATACTTTGTGATTGTTATAATTCCCCCCCCCCCCCCCCCCCCCCCCCAAATGGTCGGAACATGGTCGGGAAAAAGTCAATGAAGGCCATAACCATTCTGAGATAAAACAAGCAAGAAAAACATGGGAAATACAAAAAAACACAAGTTGTTGGAACCTTCTCAGTATTTCTAGCAGGGATGTCGTCGAGTCCATCACAAGTCCCTGCAAGTCCCTGTAAGTCCCTGCAAGTCCACCACAAGTCCTTCAGTTCCAATTCAAATCACAAGCTATTCAAATGAGCTTTGACAAAAGCATTCCTTTGTCATTGTTCATCCAGTTACTTGTGACTGCCTTTATGAAGGGACTTGTGACTGGCTGCACGAAAGGACTTGTGAACGGACTTGCAGGGACTCGACTACATCCCTGATTACTAGGGGATTAAAACAAGGCAGTATCGGCCCTACTGCTGTTGTTGTAATTTTGTTTTCGGTTAGGGTCAATTGGGTTAGGGGATTCATGGGTTATAGTGAATATTGTGACGCTGATCTGTTTAAAGTTCTGTGTTCATTAGAAGCTGGACAAACCACGAAAAAGGTGCTGTTCTTCCAGACTGGTACCTTGACTTCCTTCAGACGCATGCAATACATTGGGGGCAGTGTTTGAAAATGGTCGGGTTTTGACAACGACTGCCTGCCGGCAATGTTTAAAAATTGATACCAAATTTTTACTTTTCTTGAAAACCACATCACACCAGAATGTTATTCGTTTACTGTCAAGCAAGTATGGGTCAATGAAGGTATTTCATAATAATTCAGTAGTTAATTTTTGTTTTTTTGTTTTTACATGTTTGCAAAATGGTGTATACTGCCTTTAATTTTGAGATGTTTTTGTTCGTAACGAAGGCTAGGCTCACATGCCAAGGCGAGAAGTCAGCGACTTTGGGAGCCACTGTGCTCGACTCACCCCCAAAACCCTACCCTCTGTTTTGACAAGAGCGGTTTAAAAACCCACGTTATTATTCTGGCCCCAGACCAAAAAAAACCACAGTGCTGATTGGTAAATCGAAGATAAATGGCCACTTATATTATTGGAGTTATAATGAGTGAGGAGGGATGTATTGGCCCGGACCTAACCAAATAAATAACCCAATTAATTTAGCAGAGAGGCTAATCGTATACCTCAGGTGAGAACATACGTAGGAGGTAGGTTTTCCAAACTTCAGATATTAACTTATGAGAATAACTATAAAACTACCCCGTTTGGCTGTTTACTGTGCGGGATTGTGGAATGTTCGTGTAAACGACTGGGATCTTTATCTGACATTCAATCCTTGTTTTTGAGTGTCGTTATTTAGAAGACGTCAAAAGAAAGGACAAGTGGAGATTTTTTTTTTTTTTAGTTTTTGACGCAGAGCAGGGAAGCTGCCAAAACAGATTGGGTGGTCCGACTTCATTCAAGGCTATTTTGACAGGGTGACTGGTCCCCGGCCTCCTATACACCACCACCACCACCACCGCCGCACACAACCAATGAACTTGACACGAGGCTGACCGTTGTCCGGCGAATATACACACACGCACCAATCACCCACCGCCTTTCATCCAGATTTCACCGAGGAAGTCTGTAAGCACGCCGGGGATTGGCAGGATGCCCCTTCAACCAACCCAGCCGGCCGAGCTGTCACGATGCGTCTGCGTTGAAGACTGACGCGCACGGGCCGCAGGGGGAATTCACACTGCGATAAGTAATTTGCTGGCGGACCATATGTCAACATAATACTTGGGCTTACTTTTCAACGATAGTGGGGCGGCTTAGCTGATCAATTGTGCACTTTCCCTTAAAAGCATGAAACTTGGCACATGGTTAGAGTAACACAATACAAGGATTTTTAGTCCAGGGGCCACCGGAAATTGCACCCCGTATGGCGGCCATCTTGGATTTCAAAATGGCCGCCATTGTGGATCTGTTTTGTTGAATATCTCCTTAACTGGTAGAGATATCGAGACAGTTGAAACGCCTATACCCACATTTTAGGGGTCTAGGAATCCATTGGTGACATAAAAGTTTGAAAATTGTGGCCGCCATCTTGAATTCCAAGATGGCCACCATCCACGAGCTATTTTGCTCAATATCTCATGAAGTAGTAAAGATATCAATACATTTTTAACACCTATACCCACGTTTTAGGGGTCTTCTCCTCTCCTGCGAGCTGGATTTGGGCCCATCTGCATCGGCAACCGGGCCGGCCGCGTTCTTGCGCGGACTGTCCGAGGAGAGGATCAAACGGGTGAGGTTCCTGGCGGAAGGCGTCAGCGCTTTGACGGCTGCCGGGGAGCGCATCGCCCGCCAGGTGCGGCTCCTTTCCCGGTCGGTCGAGGCTGGCACGCCGCCACCCTGTATCAAGGTGGACGTGCGGCCGCCGCATCTGCGCCGATCTCTGAGGTTTCAGGGTTCGTTCCGGGATTGTTGGAGCGGTCTCCGGAGGGGAGCATCGTTGCTGTTCGCGGGAATCTCGCTAGAGGGGTGCACGCACCGGCTGCCAGTCGCCGGCGCCGGACGCTCGGCGCAGGAAGGGCTTGCTGGGGGTTTCCAGGGTCGGGAACATTCTGCCGCTCGGAGGCTCCTGAGCTTTTTCACGGGACCCTGTCGGCCCAACGGGGGCGTCGGGAGGGGGCGACAGCCCTGAGCCGATCTCTGACCACTGCGGGGCCGAGCAGTCCTTTTCGGGGCTGCAACGCCTTCTTGGGGGAGGTGGGTCCGTCATCATCTTGCCCTTATTATTGTATGGTGGCTGTAATAAATGAACTGGAATGTTGCCCATCCTGCATTGTCTGTTGTATCCGGGCCATTGGTCTCTTGGCTGCTGTGGCGGGAGGAGAACTCGACAGGAAAGCTGAGGGATCGCTTGGTCGGTCGAGGTCTGGCCGTTTCTCGGGCGGGTGCGGATCGAGAGCCGGGCGAGCCGGCTCCAGTCATTTGCGCTCGCTGGCGGAGCGGTGCCGGTCCTTCGTGGCAGGCCTATCCGGGGCGGCACTGTCGCGGACCGAAGCAGTTGCTTTGGGAAGGGGTTTATGTTTCGTGCCTGCTCCTGCTGGGCCGGGCCGCGGGGCGCTTGTAGGTGGCGTGAGTGCCTTCAGTCGAAGGCTGGGAGTTGCATTCTTGGTGCGTGATGGGCGCTCCAGGGGCCATCCTTTCGGGCCGCCATCGGGCTGGCGACCTGAGTCGTCCCCTGGTGCAACGCTGGAAGAGTGCTTGGAGGCCGCTGGGTTCGAGCTGGCCCGTGTCGGGCTGGGGAGTCGGCGGGCGGACGTGACCGCGCGGGATTTGTCCGCCATGGGTGGACTCGGGAACGGTCCTGACATCGTGGAACCACCTTCAATTTGCATCCGGGGGCTTCTGGAACTCATCCTCGGTCGCGGCTGCTTCCGTTTCGGGAGTGGTTTTTTTCTCCGGAGGGTTGGTTGTGCGGTGGGCTCCGCATCAGGCCCTGAAATTTGTGACGTCGCCCTGCACGGCTACGAGGGCAAAGTGGTCCAGGGGGCGGGTGGCATCCTTGCATGGTGGCGCTGTGGAGGCGACATGTTGGTCATCTGCAACGGAGCTCTGAACGAGTTCCGGGGTCTCGTCGCGGAGGTGGGCGGGATGCGCCCAACTCTAAGGTTTGCATGCGGGGCCTCTGAATCATCAATCGGCTACCTTGACTTGACCATATTTGAAGGAGACCGTTTCCGGTGAAGTCGGAGCGGCAGCAGCAGGGGTCTCACGTGCCGACCGATTGAGACTGGTGCACGGCGCAGGGGATGGAGAGGGAGCAGGACGGGCTCCGCTTGTCTTCGCAGCCACCTGCAGCCCAGCCATGGATCGCGGTGACATGTGTCGAGCGGTGGGCAGGCACTGGAGCTTGATCGAGGGCAGTCGGGTGCTCTCGGAGCTTTTTCCGAGGCCTCTTTTTGTTGCCTTCGAGGGGGCCCAGAGCATTCGGGAGAGGTTGGTGGGAGCTGAGCTGCCACAGCGGGGGCGGGGGCTCGAGCCGCTCCCGGCAGACTCTGGCTTTTTCGAGCAGCCTGCTGAGCTGGACGAGGCCCACAACATGTTGCTCTCCTTGCTGGGGGGGGGGGGGGGGGGGGGGGGGGGGGCGGTCTGAAGCCGGCTGGCGGACGTGTGGCTCGGTCCAAGCTTGCATGATTGGAGTGTGCCCGGTCCCAGCCGCAACCTCTCTGCGAGTCAGCTTCGATTCTGTTGGGGTCACCCATTTGCAGCTGACGAGTGCTGCAGCGGGGCGCGAAAGCATGCTGGGTCATGCTTGGGGTCTATTTTGGGCCGGAACGGGTCGGGAGAGGGGGAGTGTCGCTGGGTGGGATGGTGCCATCTCATTTCTAAAATCAAAAGCAAAAGCTTGAACCACTCCCAACAGACTCTGGCTTTTTCGAACAACCTACTGAACCAGACGAAACCCTCAACATATTGCTCTTCTTACTGGAGGAACAATCTGAAACCGACTAACAAACATATGGCTTAAACCACAAACTTACATGATTGGAATATACCCAATCCCAACCACAACCTCTCTGCGAGTCAGCTTCGATTCTTTTTGAATCACCCATTTGCAACTGACGAGTGCTACAGCAAGGCACGAAAGCATGCTATTGCTATCAAGAGGATTTGTAAACATAATCCTCTGCTCGCACCTCTAATCACATCTGATTATCCAACCAACTAAAGTCACTCAATCTCTTATGTCCACCCGATATACATTTTAATTTGGACATAACCGGCAAAGACTAAGTCATGCTTAAAATCCATTTTAAGCCAAAACAAGTCAAGAGAAAGGGAGTGTCACTGAATGGGATAGTGCCATCTCATTTCTAAAATTCTAAAATCATGAGATATTGAGCAAAATAGCTCGTGGATGGTGGCCATCTTGGAATTCAAGATGGCGGCCACAATTTTCAAACTTTTATGTCACCAATGGATTCCTAGACCCCTAAAATGTGGGTATAGGCGTTTCAACTGTCTCGATATCTCTACCAGTTAAGGAGATATTCAACAAAACAGATCCACAATGGCGGCCATTTTGAAATCCAAGATGGCCGCCATACGGGGTGCAATTTCCGGTGGCCCCTGGACTAAAAATCCTTGTATTGTGTTACTCTAACTATGTGCCAAGTTTCATGCTTTTAAGGGAAAGTGCACAATCGACCTTTTTTTTGGAGCTACGCCGCCCCACTACGAGTTCTTCGTGCATGCCACCCCTGGTCTCGATTCTCGACAACTTATCTCTTGACATTTTGGTAAACGGTCCTAATAGTGGGCGAGTATTATTCCACGGCAGGGGTACCGCCGGGAGGGCATCCCTAGTCACCGCTCGGTGCGGTTTTCACCCCTAGAGCACTAGGCACTGACGTCGAATTGGGTACGGTATATACGAGGTTCTATTGGCGAGAGAAAAGAAGAAAAAAAGGTTTCCACTGGGGTTGACCCCAGGGGCGCATTAGACTTATATCCACAAACATAATGATGGAGGTCCGCTAATCTTGTGTATACATCCCTCATGCACACAAACAATTAACGGTGAGCCGGGCCGGGGACGAATTTCCAAATAATGGATCAAATCACCGCGGCAGGTTCCTCCGAGTGCTTGACGTGGGCGGCTTTACTCACGTGACGGTACACGGATCAGCGGAGGAGGCGAAGGTTTGTTTTGATAAAAATAATGGGAGTGGACGGCGCGAGAGGGCGCTATCATTCGTCTAGTGGTGGACCCAAACTCTACAACAGACACACGAGTAGTACGACACAGCAAGCTGGGCTCTTTGCATGGTTTGAAATAATTACAGAGTCTAAAACTTGCAAAGTGTCTTATGTAACAATGACCTACCAGCGGCCCCCCCCCCCCCCCCCCCCCCCCCTCCCCCGTTGACTTCAACGTGTTTATGAAGGGGCACTTTGGTGCACGTATTGACTAAATTAGCGTTTTCACGAAGAGGCGAATTGGGCGAATTTGGCGCGTACTGGCTTTTAGCGTTTTCACGAAGAGGCGAATTTGGGGCGCTATGGGAAAATGTATACATTCTGACTCTCACAGCTACGGGCGAATTTGCTAATTTATAGTTTTTTCGTTTTCACGAAGAGGCATTTATATTAATTGATTAATTCTGCAAAACTATTCACCTATTTTTCTTGACGTTTGCTTTATTTAAGAAGATTTGAATCTCTTCTTTCCCATGATACCTCAATCTTGTATATTCTATGGATATTTATGTTTTAAACGTTACAAGCGATTTTCTCGAAAGTTTGTTCAGACCGTGAAAGGCTAAATTCGCCTCTTCGTGAAAACGGTGACGATTAAATGTTTGACTTCTCAGTTTAGACCCTAGTTTACCCTAGTTGACCGTAGTGTGGACCGTAGTGTGGACCGCAATTGACCGTAGTTGACCGTAGTAACCACGGCACTACGGTCGAAGTACGGTCTACTACGGTCTACTACGGTCTACTACGGTCTACTACGGTCTACTACGGTCTACTACGGTCTACTACGGTCTACTACGGTCTACTACGGTCTACTACGGTCTACTACGGTCTACTACGGTCAAATAAACTACGCTCAACTACGTTCGTGACTGTAAGATGTGACCACCGCTTTATCACCAATGAGTCAGGATTTCACAGTTTGAAATTCATGCTACACCGACACTAGTCTTGGCCCAAGACGTCGTTTGTCGACACTGATCGTTGTGGAGCACCGATAGTGACTGTGGTAGCGCGACTATACACCGGCACGGGACATCAATTCGTTTTTGGAAATGCGAAGAGATTTATAAACGAGAAAACAAAATCGTTGTAATGGAATCCCTCCTTCGAAATAACCATTATACACGAAGAGTAACGATGGTTTCAAGATTAATTCATTGTTTATTTGCTGACGCTCCCAAACTCGTAGGATGTACAAGTATAAACTCGTCCAGGTTTCTGTACCATTTAACCTCATTTTCTGTCTATACTCGATCTTTTGCTTGTCCAATCAATGATTAAACCAACGGAGTGAGTTGTTTAAACAATTAAAAGAAACAAGACCCGCACGGTGAGTTATTACGGGTGTCGTACATGACTAATGGGCGGGAGATTAGCGCGCGCACCGCAGACCGCCTGATTGCCAGTTATTGAAAGTAATTGTCAATTGAAAATAATAGGCCAGTACCAAGAATTATTTAAAGGCATGGCTTCGGGAAAAAAATATTAAAAAAAAATATATGGTCTGCAAGTTTAACATTTTATTCCGAAATCGAGAAATCTCTATTGAAATGTAAGATACACCATTTTGCAGATATCGAGAATTTTACTACCAAATTATTAAGAAATAACTTTCTTATTTGAAAGTAAATAATGATTCGTTGTAGGCATCCAGCAAAAGGATGTAACTGTTTTTTAAAGATCGCCGGACGGCGATTGCGAAAGAAAAAACCCAAGAACAGCATAAGAACCACTGTCTGGTGGCGGTTGAAAACGAACGCCGTTTTTCTTGGTTTTCTCAGCATCCATGATTGTAAAACTTCGGACAGGTCAGTTAAACGATATTTACTATAAAATACAACCCCAAAATTCACCCATTCCTGGTAATTCAAGCAATTCATTTGGTGTATCCTAACTTCAAAGATAGTCTACACTATTTGCAAACATAAAAACCCCAAAGGACTGAATTGTTTTGAAGACCATAAACAGTCGCAAGCAACCTTGTGAAATCACAGCATCTGCTGTGCAGTGGTTTTCAAGAAAAGTAGATCAATTTCCAACGATTGCCAGCCGGCAATATGAAACCCTTAACCCATCAATTTTTCAAAAATTACAGCAAAAGCAAATAGTGTATACTACCTTTAATGTCCTCTTCCGGACAAGAAAAACCACAAACGAAAAAAACAAAAAAACAACAACAACAAACAATTCGAGCGATTCACAATACATAGAAGCTGTCGTTAGAGGCGCAAATCCTGCTATACCCGCAGTGCATCATGGGGAAAAGTCGGCATCAGTTTGAAAAACGGTATTCATTTTGCATGAACTCATCAGTTTTTACGTCTTTTTGGACGCGCACGATTAAAGTTCCAATTTTTTTCAGCAAATAACAATGTTTTAATCAACGATGCTTCCGGATACATTTATGTTTGTGTTGTACCTCGCGTGAACAATGAAGAATAAATATTTCACTACAGTATGATATAAGGAAGAAGTCGACTGTAAAGTTTAAAAGTGGCTCTTTTGAGTCAAACGCTTGGTGGCGCAATGCATTGTGAATCGCCCGAATTGAAGAAAGAAATAAAAGAAATAAAAACAATATATAGGGCCCATAATATATATAATTATAATAATAATAATAATAAATATATTACAACAAATAAAGTCTTTTTGAATTGTCATTAAAAAAAAGGTAGGACTGAAGATTCAGAATGAGTTATATTGATACCGTACACGCACAGAATAATGGTCTTATCGAAACAAATATTTTCTATACTGGCCTCAGCTTGTTCCTTTAACCCATTATCCCATAGCCATTATACCTGTTGTTATCGTTCAATAACATAAACTCCCGAAGTCCGATCACAAGCTTTCACAGAAATTCATTACATCGTTTCGTTCCCCCAGTCCTAATACTTGTCCACGGCATGATTGACAGTTTGTTTTCGCGCGAGATAAAATAATAAACGACGAATCCATCCGCGAGATGCGGGTCCCCGACAAAATAATTAGTAGACCACATAGAACGTATTGAGTTGCGGGAGCTGTGTTGTTGTGTTGGTAATACAGGGCTTGTCCCTGGTCAGTGTACCTAGACTACCCATCACTGTGATTTGTATATTACACGCCAGGTGACTGTACTATCTGTCCTGTTTAAATAAGCAAGTAATGCATGTTTTTGAACTGTTCGTACGGTTTAAAATAACGGAAACTAAACGATTTGGGGCAATGGTCCAAACCCATCCTTAAAGGTAGGATACACCATTTGCAGATTTCAAAAATGTTTACTACCGATTTATTAAGAAATTTCTTTTTTGTTTGAAAGTAAATAATAAATGCAGGCATCCAGCAAAATGACTGCGCTTGATATTCTGTAATTGTTCCGAAAAATTCAATTAAATCGCAAAAAAAACCAAGAACAACATAAGAACAACTGCCCGACGCCGGTTAAAAACGAACGCCGTTTTTTTTGCTTTTCTCAGCATTTGTGATTGTAAAACTTCTGACAGGTCATTTAAAATGATATTTACTATAAACACAACCCTCCAAGTCCACCCATTCATGATAATTCAAGCACTTACCAATGGTGTATCATACCTAATGCTGCCAATACTCACCAATTGGTTCTCACTTTAAAATCGGATATAATACGAGGTTCAATCATTATAATGCCATTATTAGAAAACATCAACAGGAAAGATCCAAATATTCGTAGAATACCAAAAACTATTAAAAATGACTCGTTGCTTCCAATTTGACTCGGGAAACATTGAAAGGAAGGATACACCATTTGCAGATATCGAACAGTTTTACTACCGAATTATTAAGAAATATCTTATTTATTTGAAAGTAAATGATGATTCTAGGCATACACCAAAATGATTGCGCTAGATATTCTGTAATTGGTGCGAAATGAATGAATTGTATAACAAATTTATTCACAATTGCCAGACGGCGATCGAAAAGAAAACCAAGAACCACGCCAGTTAAAAACGAACGCCGTTTTCCCCCCGTTTTTTCAGCATTTATGATTGTAAAACCTTTTACAAAACGATATTTACTATAAAATACTACCCCCCGAATCCACATATTTTTGATCATTCAAGTAACTATCAATGGTCCTACCTTTAAACTGTAACACAAACTTCTACAATTAAAGGTAGGGAATTTTCAACTTATGATAGTTCTTGAAACATTCACCTGAATTATTATTCACTAAACTAAAGAGACGTACGTGGCCCACGTACTATTTCCCTTGACGTATAATTGTAATCGCCATTTTGAAATTATTTAGTGCATGGAGGAAAACATAATGAATAGGCAACAATTCACCACGAGAGGGCGCTATGACTCAAGTTCAAGCCGACGCTACATATCTGCCTCTATATTAGCCTTTAAACAAGGCCACGTGTCTGATAGAGGCCGAGCGACTAAAAAGAGACTAATCGCGAAAACCTGAGTGAACGCCAGTGCGAATTGCCCAGACAAGTGGCCTTTATCAATCTGGTTTGGATTTCTTATGTTAACCTTTGTTTCCAACTGGAATCGCTACCGAAATGGTAGCGTCCAATCAGCGAACGTATCTCTGCGTGACGTCAGCTTATATTTGAGTTGGACTAGTTCATTTTACAAACAGGGAATGTCCAATCATGTCACTTACAATATTTAGCTCAAATCATTAGTTGCTTCCTAATTTATTGCAATTTTGCATGTAAAATAGATTTAAATGTGATATCTTGTATTTATCATTCATATATTCAACTCAGAAGCAACATTTATTTACGTTTTTTTACCTTTTCTTACATGCTTTGATATTGAACGAATCACGAACGAAACCAACTGGGAGATCGCCGTTCTGATTGGGCGTATTGGCATGCTAATATGTATCTATGAATAATTCATGCCGAGCAGTGAAACCTACATTGCAAAAGGCCTCGTGACATTCGTCACTCGGTCGCGCGTTCACCTCAGGTATCTAGACTCATCTCAGCCGCTTAGCCAGAGTCACGAGGCCTTGTCAAAAGGCTACCTCTATATCTGCGATGACTTCAGAAAGATCTAACTATGCAAATACAATCAAGTGCACAATGTTAGACCGGTGGCGGTATTAGGTGCCGCTCAAGATTTTCGGCAATATCTCAAAATCGCTACGGTCACCACCTTTTGAAATGAAATTTGTACAGGTTAGTTTTATGATATATATATATGTGTGTATAACTATATAATGATTGAAACAAACAGTGGGTTCCAACTACCAAACGTATACGATCCCTTTAATTCCTCCTAAATGTAGAATACAGCAATATTATTGAAAAAAACACACAGAACTATCAAATTAATATAAACTACTTTTACTTGGTAAGTGAATAACAGTCTCAAGCATGTATCCTGTGAAACCACGGCACTGTGGTGTGCTGTGGTGTGGTTTTCAAGAAAAGTTAGATTAATTAAGTGTGTATTCATTTCCAACGATTGCCGATTGGCAATCGTTGGAAAAACCTGACTATTTTCAAACACTGCCCCAATTTATGAAATTGAGTTCATCCACATTTCTTTTTGCAATACGATTGTACACACCCGTGAATGAGTGCCAGCAGACTTACTAGTCTGATGATTATTTGGCGTCTATACATTGCTTTATAACCGCCTTTTGCTAGTTCTATATTCTGGTTGGCTGAAACACGGTCACGTGTGGTTAACTAATATAGGCCACTGACCTCTATACATGGACAGATCATCTATTGTTTCATTTTGAAGTCGGCATGCAGAGAAGTGCAACATGGCGGACCCACGAAGTCACTCTGTGAGCCAATGAAATGTCCAGGTGTAGAGTTCAGTTGGTTGGTAAATCCACTGACCTCTACAACTGGACATTTCATTGGCTCACAGCAGTGACGCCATGTTGCACTTCCAGTTCGCGCCGACTTCAAGTGTTAGCACAGCAGAATATGGACAATGATCCGTCCAGGTGTTGAGGTCAGTGATATAGGCTAGTGCATGAGATTTGCGCCACCGTAAATTTGCGGGAAATAGTTCCAGAAGCGGGCAATAAGATTTAAAATTGTTTGACTGGTTACAGCGCCCTCAAGAGGTTTGTCAGGCTCACCTTAATATGAAAAATGGCGGCGTCTGGATCGGTTCACGATACTCCCGTTACTTTCTTTTCTTATTTCATTTTTTTGACCGAGGTGTGTTATAAAACACATATGGACTGGCATGATTCAGTCACTAGAGCACGTCTATTCCCCCTCGGGCCTGTGAGTGACCAGAAGGGGGACCAAATAGGGCCCAATTTCATGGCTCTGTTAACCACAGAATTCCTCGCTTACGGTCACCATTTTCCGCTAACCGCGCTAGCAGAAAAAAATATGTGCTTACCCTTTAAGCACAGAATCCTTAGTTTCGGGTTGTACGCATGCTCAGAGACCAAAATTCCTCGCTCACGCGTGAAATACGTTTACCGTAAACACCGAATTTGCTGCAATAGTAAGCAGGGATTTTTCGCTAACGGTAAGCAGAGCCAAGAAATTGGGCCATGGTCACTCACAGTCCCTCGGGGGAATAGAAGTGCTCTAGCGACCTCATTGCCAGTCCATATGTGTATACTGTTTCGCCTTAAGGAAGTCAAGGAACCAAACTATACGAACAACAACATTTGTTTTCGGTTTTGCCAGCATCTATGAACACCAACCATTAAACAGGTCAGGGTCACATTTAGTGTAGCGTCTGTTCATTATAGGGGTGCACTATACTAATTAAAGTGAGAATTTCTCCGCAAGCTCATTAGTCCGAAATGTGCACCCATGGTATTGTTTTAAAAAGAAGGCTGTTTGGTAAAAAAATAAATGATGGGATTGTGTAAATATAGCCTAGGATCTACTCCCTTGTTTTTGAGCTTCAATCTGAGGGCAGACTTAATACAATTACGGTTGAAAAATCAGGGATGTAGTCGAGTCTATCACAAGTCCCTGTAAGTTCCTGTAAGTCCCTGCAAGTCCATCACAAGTCCTCCAGTTCCAATTCACAAGCTATTCAAATGAGCTTTGGCAAAAGCATTCCTTTGTCATTGTTCAACCAGTTACTTATGACTGGCTTTATGACTGGACTTGTGACTGGACTTGTGAAAGGACTTGTGAAAGGACTTGCAGGGACTCGAATACAACTCTGTGAAACATGAATCCTAATTGCCAGAGAACGTGGAGGGATGCCATTTTGTAAAATGGCTGCGTGCAGGCTCGGGAAGTATCACTTTTCGGGAGGTGAGTTTCGTTTGGTGTCAATATTAAAAAATGTAATTGGCTATTAAACCCACCACAAAATTAAAAAGAAATGGAAAGATAAAGGCCAAGACAATAATCTGATTGTTATTTTAGAAACTCCAGTGATGTCGGTTTGTGGAAACTTGGCCCTGAACGTTGTTGGTTTTACACTGTTTTCAAATGGGGCTTGTATTAGGCTAATGCACTTATAGCTCCTTCAATTACTCACTGTTCTGAATGGTTCTCATCGACATGACAGCAAAATATGCATAGCGCCCTCAATAATTGGTGACACCAATGAAACAAAGTGGTTGGAACCAAGCGCACGCCAGCGCGTCTGTCGTCACATGTGCATTCGCATAGGAACTCCAAACATTTCCAACCTGTTTGATAACGTCACGTAAGAACCCCCCCCCCCCCCCCCCTTTTTTTTTCTTTTAGAGGGGTGGGGGCGGAAGGTGGTTGTGGAATTTTAAGTTTTAGGGTAAGTGAACGCGTTCACCCGCCACAGGCTCACGGGTATACGCATAAATAATTGTTGATAGTTTATTTTTGCCTTGTCAATCTTCCTTCCCCCTGGTTTGGTGGGCGACACTCGGAATGCGCATGGTGCTTTATGGGTAACAGTTAAAGGCCCTTCCGAATCACTGGGGAACCATAACTGAAGGTGTTAACGATCGGGGTCTTATAACACAGCTGCCGTTGGTGGCAGTGTGCAGTCACAGTGGTCGCAAGTGCCTGCTAATTGACGTGGCATTGACGGATAATAAACTCAAATCTACACTTTAAATCTAAAGTTTATACGAGAATCATGGTGTGGTTGTTGGTACTGACCTTTAAAAAAGGAGACCGGGATTGTTGTTGTATTTTCTCCCGTCACTAGCGCTGATGCCGCGGGTCGACCCGGGCGGGTCAACCACTGTAAACACGAGGAGCCAGATATACCGGGGTCAGCCGGAGGTATCGGGCCTGCCTCTCGCTTCATGTGACGGGGGGAATCTGTCTTGTCATCCCATGGACTTCCCCCTTCGCCACCACGTCGCCACCGCTGTTTGCCTCAGCTCCAAGTCAACCGGGGCTACAGTAAAGCCTACCATTCGGAAGAAAAGGAAGTCAAAGTTGACACTTCGACTCGTTGTCTTTTTACAGAAGTCAAGCAGAAACAGGAAGGGCTGGCAATTGTGTTCTTATATAGTTAGTACAATAACAGGTGGAACACCTATTGTTCGGGCATTTAAACAGACCAAAGGCAATACACTACTATACTATGTGTCACATGAAGCAATATATGGGACGGAGAGAACCCCCCTCCTTTGTGGTAGACCTAGTTATTGCGCTTGCGGAATGTTGTGGTTTGTTTTTAGGTTTTTAGGGGGGGGGGGTGCGTTAGGTAACAATAGTCTAGGGAGTGTATAGGTATGGGGGACTAAGGGGAGTCGCTCGGTCCCATATCTTGCTGGGTATGCTATGTGTGGTTCCGAAAAGAACCGGGGGAACTCAACGTTTCGGGCATGCTCTGCCCGTCGTCAGGAGACTGAAAGATTGCCACTATGAAGCGGGGTTATATTGAGCCTGGAAGCGAGAAGGCGTATGAATTGGCGTGCGCGATCGCTTCCGGACTTTAACGGACTTTAACCAGTTCGCGCCGGAGGACGTATATACACGCAAAGTTTCCCCCCAGATTTAAAATGGATGACGCTTAAACACGTCACGAGCAAGGCCGGAAATGTCTGTCAGCAGCGAGCAAGGCCAAAAATGCGTGGGTGCGCTTCCCGGTACCATCGACCTGAACCCGCTTTGGATCGATTTTTTTACAAAATAATCATGCGCCTCGGCTCGGTGATGTTAAAATAATCCCAGCGCGAACTATAAAGTACAATTGACTCAGGTTTACACGCTCACGCACGTGTGTAAACACCTTTCATCGGGGACCCGCTATTGTTCCTGTTTCGTTTGTACTTTTTTTGGAAGGCCTCCTATGTGTTTTGCACATCACGAATTTCAATGGTGGACTTTCTGTCAATTGTGGACCCTATTGTCCGCTACTTTTTTCTACGTCCACGATTTGAATGCGGATACAAACTCAAGCATACCTAGGAAAAGTGTTTGTTATAATTTTAGCAGATTGTTTGTACTGTGCACATAAATGCAGAGTCGGGACCGGGGCTTTTTGTTTAGGCTAATGACCGAGACGAAGGCTTGTTTAAAGGGATCGTATACGTTTGGTAATTGGAACCCACTGTTTGTTTCAATCATATATAGTTATAGATATATACCATAAAACTAACCTGTAAATATTTCATTTCAAAAGGTGGTAGCGATTTTGAGATATTGCCGAAAATCTAGAGCGGTTATGTCCACGCAGGAAGAAATCTGCATTGGAATACACAATCTGAGAAACGCCACTGTAGTAACGCTTCTCAGATTCAAAATTTTGGGGATAAAAAGTGATATCTTTTTCCATAACCGCAATACTTCAAAGTGAAAAGTTTCTAAAAATGCATTATACTATCCAAAGCTGCTGTACTTCTTACCGAGTAAGTTTTTATTGCCATTAATTTTTTGGAGTAATTACCAAACGTATACGATCCCTTTAAAGGTCGTATACATCATTTACAGACATCGAAACATGTTACTACCAAATAAGAAATAACTGACTTATTTGAAAGTAAATAATATTTCTAAGCACCCAGCAAAACGAAATATCCAGCTAGGTATCTTGTCAATGTTCCGAAAGTTTGAATGAAAAAAAACCAACACAATTGCCGGACGGGAATCGCAAACAAAAATAACAAATAATAAGAACAACTGCCTGACAAATTGAAATTGAAAACGAACGCCGTTTTTCTTGCTTTGTTTCATCGGCATCCCGGTGATTGTAAATATTTGAACAGGTCAGTTAAACGATTTTCTCACTATAAAATCCCCCCCCCCCCCCCACAAAAAAGAGCAGTTGTCAATGGTTTACACGACTTTGAAAGCCCGGTTCATAGTCGGCCCAAAAACGAACGCGAACGCCAATATTTTGTGACGTCACGGTGAGTCTTCGCGCTGCGAATTCGCAAAGCTTAAACACATTTCAACTACGGCGATTTCAAATTCGTTTCGCACTCGCTTTCGCGTGAATTCTGAACCGGCTTTAAAGGTAGAATACAACATTTGCAGATTTTGAAATTTTTTTACTACATAATTATTAATAAATATCGTACTCATTTGAAAGTAAATAATGATTGTATGCGTCCATCAAAATGATTGCACTAAATATTATATTGTCCCGAAATTTTTTATAAAAATAAGTACGGCGATCGCGAAAAACACACAAGAAACAACATAAGAATCACTGCCCGACGCCGGTTTAAAACGAACGACGTTTTTCTTGCTTCATGGATGCTGAGAAAAGCAAGAAAAACGGCGTTCGTTTTCAACCGGCGTCGGGCAGTGGTTTTTATGTTGTTCTTTTTTTATATAATAACATTAAACTTTTCGGAACAATTACAGTATATCTAGCGCAAACATTTTGCTGGATGCCTATACAATCATTGTTTACTTTCAAATAAGTAAGATATTTCTTAATGATTCGGTAGTAAAGATTTTCGATATCTGCAAAATGGTGTATCCTACCTTGAATACCAACCAATCAACCACATTTTTATTCCCTCTTCATAAATACCTTTCGCGTAAAAAAGTAAAAACAAATCAAACAATTACAATTTTCCTACGAGTTATTTCAACAATTTTACTTCGTTTTTTGAGGGACCACTCCTTTAGCTATTTTAATGGCATTTGCCAGCTCACGAACGTGCCCTTATTTGTCTTCTTATTATTATTAATTCTTTCTGGTAATGAAACCAAGGATCTCTTAAAAAGCGCTCTATAGGCACTGTAGATCGCAAGCCAGAAGAAACATGCAGAGAGAAGACAATGAGAAGAAGGTACAGTTTTAGAAGATAGTGTGAAGAAGTTAGTTTTAGAGGTGGGAGGAAAACCCCAGAAGAATATCCTGGAGAAAACCTACGGAATCAGGAAGGGACTGAAAACCCAATCCACATATTGGCGCAGACCGGATTCGAACCCGGATCATAGTGGTGAAAGGCAAGGAAGGAACCGCTACGCCAACCTGATTCCCTTTTTTGTGAAGATATACGCGCGCAAGTTACCAGGGGCCAATTTCATAGAGCTGCTTAAGCATACAAATTGCTTAAGCACAAAACATTCTTGCTTAGTAAAACCAGCTTACCAGCCACAACTCCATGCGACGCATATTGTTTGTGATTGGTACTTAGCTGTTGTTAGCTTAGCATAACAATCGAATAGAATTTTGGCTCCTAGCCTGATTTACTAAGCAAGGATTTTTGTGCTTAAGCTAAATTGTGTGCTTAGCAGAAAATGTTGCTTAAGCACAAAAACCCTTGCTTAATAAATCAGGTAAGGAGCCAAAATTCCATGCGATTGTTATGCTAAGCTAACAACAGCCAAGTACCAATCACAAATAATATATATCACATGGAGTTGTGGCTGGTAAGCTGGTTTTAATAAGCACAAATGTTTTTGTGCTTAAGCAATTTGTATGCTTATATTATAAGCAGCTCTATTGACATTGAATGCTCGATATGGCCGTGTGTTGCAGACTGCACTGAGTGATTTAGGACTATTATTATTAATGTACTGACTCATTGGGAGTACATGTATCGCCCATGCCATGTCGGCTCAAAAAGTTGTCAGAGAATGTTTGATATTGTGTTGTGTCCTTGTGAATGTCCAAATGGTTAATACAAAAACTGCTCGACATTTCTGGCCATTTCTGAAGTCTTGACTCTGTTTTCGACTCGGCTGACGGCCCAGGAATCAAGCAGTAAAACCCGATGCTGATTGTACTGGGGAAGTTGCCCCTAACCCGGCCTTATACGCCTCTGTAATAAACCTGGGTTTAACATCACAGAGATCATGAATCTCAAGCGAAGCCGCGATTTCGTAAAATCAGTGAGACAATCGCTGTGTAAAGTTTCCCCCACGCACAAATCTAAACATCCCCGCCCAGAATGTTTCACAAATCGATGTCGTTTATCTATATCTTTCTCTCCGAGAATACACAAAAAACTTTCATGGTGGCATTATTATCATAATTTTGTTTAAATCACGGCCAACAGACGGTATCTAATGGACCGGGTCCAGACTAGACGAGATAACGGGAGAGCTCCCCACGACATTTTGGGGACTTTTTGGCATCGATAAGCGACTGCGGAATGCGGGAAAGCGTAAATAGAAATGGGTCTAAATGACGCCATCATGAACCAGGGGCGGGTATTTCGGGCAATAATTTGGCGGTCGCAACGAGACAGTTATCGGGGCTCTGTATACAGTTCGGTGACCGAACAACGACCGTGCTGCCTATAGTATAAGACATAACAAGGACAATTCTGATTTTACTGGTGCAGACTTTGTCCGAGTCCGGTCGGATACACCATTTGCAGATATCGAACAATTTTACTACCGAATTATTAAGAAATATATTACTTATTTAAAAGTAAATAATTATTATATAGGCATCCAGCAAAATGATTGCGCTAGATATCCTGTAAATGTGCTGACAAATTTAATTTTATAAACAAAAAATCACGATCGCTGGACAGCTATCGCGGAAAAACACACAAGAACAACAAGAACAACTGACCGTGGGCGGTTGGAAACGAACGCCGTTTTTCGTGCTTTTCTCTGCATCCATGATTGTAAAACGTCTGTTTTTTACAGGTTACTGAGTTAAAGGTAGCATACACCATTGGTAATTGCTTGAATTATCATGAATGAGTAGATTTTGAGGGTTGTATCTTATAGTAAATATCGTTTAACTGACCTGTCCGAAGTTTTTAAATCATGGATGCCGAGAAAAACAAGAAAAACAGCATTTGTTTTTAACCGGCGTCGAGCAGTTATTCTTATGTTATCTTTGTTTTTTTTGCGAATTTTTATAAGAATTTTTCTTTATAAAATTATATTTTTCGAAATAATTACAAGATATCTATAGTGCAATCATTCATTGCCGGATGCCTATATATAGAATAAATATTTACTTTCAAATAAGTAAGATATTTCTTAATAATTCGGTAGTAAAAATGTTTGATATCTGAAAATGGTGTATCCTACCTTTTAAACAATATTTACTATAAAATACAACCCCGAAATTCACCCATTTCTGATAAATCAAGCAATTACCAATGGTACATCCTGCCTTTAATTGGACCGTTTGCCAAGCTTTGTTGGTAGAGGCCTTATGTTTTCTCGGTCAATTTCCGAATAAGCGTCTAAATTAATCACCGCGTCATTCGGTTTTGCGGGAATTTGAATGCATCTTTCGATTTCGTCAGTATACCGTCAACAATTCTCTTCCGTCATGCGATTCAAACAAAATACATAGGAACTATCCAAATTAACAATCCATGTACTCAAACAACAATCAAATTTGCAAACAAATTTCAGTGTCAAAAGAAATTCAATATTAGGCCTCTTTGAAACGAAACTGAACGCCCTGAAACTTTGAAAGCGAACCACAGAATATGACACCAAGACCAACAACAATTCCACAAATTAATTTGAATGCTTTACTGTACCTTGATTGGAAGAACCCTATACATTATATTGCATAATGCTTTTATCGAGAACAAGACATATTCAAGGTAGGATACACCATTGATAATTGCTTGAATTATCAGGAATGGGTGGATGTAAAGGTAGGATATACCATTGGTAATTGCTTGAATTATCAGGAATGAGTGGATGTAAAGGCAGGACACACCATTGGTAATTGCTTGAATTATCAGGAATGGGTGGATGTAAAGGTAGGATACACCATTGGTAATTGCTTGAATTATCATGAATGGGTGGATGTGAAGGTAGGATACACCATTGGTAATTGCTTGAATTATCATGAATGAGTGGATGTAAAGGTATGATACACCATTGGTATAATTGCTTGAATTATCATGAATCGGTAGATGTAAAGGTAGGATACACCATTGATAATTGCTTGAATTATCAGGAATGGGTGGATGTAAAGGTAGGATATACCATTGGTAATTGCTTGAATTATCAGGAATGGGTAGATGTAAAGGTAGGATACACCATTGGTAATTGCTTGAATTATCAGAAATTACCTTCCCTCAACCCCTATTTCATCACCCTCCCTGTTCCCTGTAAAAGCTAGATTCGCCCATGTGAACCCCCCCCCCTCCCCTCTCCGCGCCCCGCCTTCTGAAAAGTAGCTATCTTAGAAGGCATATTAAACACCGCAGAGAGGTTTGACAAGATTATGGCATTTATTTAAGATAATCCAGTTTATAAGGAGAAGTCCGACTCTTTCACAGACATTTTAAAATGGACGAAGAAATTAAAGGGAACGTAACGTATGGTAATTACTCCAAAAAATTAATGGCAATAAAAACTTACTTGGTAAGAAGTACAACAGCTTTGGATAGTATAATGCATTTTTAGAAACGTTTCACTTCGAAGTACTGCGGTTATGGAAAAAGATATCACTTGTTATCACTCCCAAACAAATTGAATCTGAGAAGCGTTACTGTAGTGACGCTTTTCAGACTGTGTATTCCAATGCAGATTATTCTTCCTGCGTGGACATAACCGCTCCAGATTTTCGGCAATATCTCAAAATCGCTACCACCTTTTGAAATGAAATTTTTACAGGTTAGTTTTATGGTATATATCTATAACTATATAGGATTGAAACAAACAGTGGGTTCCAATTACCAAACGTATACGATCCCTTTAACGCTGTTTTTTTCTTCTTCATCGTACTTGTTGTAGAGATTGCCACTCTATCATTAGTAGAGATCCAAGTGATTTCAGCTTGTCGGAAGCAAAACCAAACAATGTAGAAATTGTGGATCTCCCGCCCAAAATAACAAACAACCATGAGTAGATACAATTATCGAGATTGGGCCATATTTACTTTAAAAATGGCGATCGCGCTTCGCCCGCCTTCCTCAAACAACGGTCGTCACGTCGAGGAAAAATCGCTCCCGACGATTATGATATGAAATTTAACCAATAACCAGTCATGTTATGACACCTCGTGTACTCAATTGTGTCTGCACCGTTCGTCGATGATAACAATGCATTCCAGCCGCACGTACAGATGGTAATTAATGTGCGCTATATACCCGAGTTGTATGTTGTTATGTAAACACCATCTACTCGGGATAAATCAGCACCTAGTAATCACTACACCTGCGCAGTTTAAATTAACAAAATGTTGCTCGTATCTGTTTTCAACTCAACACGCGACGGTCGTTTCATGTTATTTACGTTTAGAGCGCTGTTCGCAATTCTACGTAAACTATGTGCACCGCGCGCCGTTTCATTGGTGACAAAAAAAAACACTACTTGATGACAGAACGTGTATTTGTAACTTTGGCACAATTCATTAATTTAGAAACGGATTGTGTGTTTAACAAAACGGTATGTCGGCGGCTGCAATATTGTCAGAGTGTCAGATAAATGACAATAAATAATACTTTCTGTATCAGCTTGCCTAACTGTTAAACTGGACCAATATGGGCTATCAAAAATTTACAAGGACTCTCTTCTAATTAAAGGTATGATACACCATTGGTAATTGCTGTAATTATCAGGAATGGGTTGATGTAAAGGTGGGATACACCATTGGTAATTGCTTGAATTATCAGGAATGGGTGGATGTAAAGGTAGGATACACCATTGGTAATTGCTTGAATTATCATGAATGGGTGGATTTGGGGGGTTTAACTGACCTGCTCCAAGTTTTACAATCATGGATGCCGAGAAAATAAAAAAAAAAGGCGTTCGTTTTCAACCGGCGTCGGGCAGTGGTTCTTATGTTGTACTTGTTTTTTCGCGATTGCCGTCCGGCGATAGTGATTTAAAAAAAAAAAAAAAAAAAAAATTGGGAACAATTACAGGATATCTATCGCAATCATTTTCCTGGATGCCTACAATAATTATTTACTTTCAAATAAGTAAGATATTTTTTAATAATTCGGTAGTAAAATTGTTCGATATCTGCAAATGATGTACCCTTTCAATTCGGGCTAATAAAGTCTGGTTAATCACAGCAAAACTGACTTAGCGTACTCTCAAAATCTCAAAAAAATCATGTTCAACCTCCAGAATTAAGAATCGTAACGTTATTCAGAGACATTCATTTTCGGATTTGAAAAAAAAAATTCTAAAATATTTTTTTGTTTTAAAGACTAACAGTGGCAGACGTTCGGAAGTGGTTATGCCCCCCCCCCCCCTCGATCTCCTGGGACCTGCTAACCCCCCCCCCCCCCCCCCCAAGCCAAACTTGGATTGGCCCGCAATTCAGAGCATGGACAAGTCTTCTCTGACGTCCGGTAAACAGTCATTATTAGTCGTAAACAGTTTATTGACGAGTATCAAACTTCAAATTGGGAGGAGTTCTGGCAAAACGAAACGGAACTGGGCACAGGACATAATTGGAAAAAATGCAAAATAATAAATAATGGGAAATCTTTTGATATTTTTTTTTAATTTTCAGATGTATTGATATTTGTAAGCTTTGGGATGCTTACTAACTATATTTTGTTGATAAAAAGTATGAAAGTAGTGAAATGAAAGTGCTTTTAAGGAAAAACAATTGACCATTCTCGCATGTACAAAACTCGAAACTTCAAAGACCTTTTTCTCAATATGTTAATGTTGATGTTGATCAATGCGCAGTTTAACCAGCCAAAACTTGTTAATAGAATGTCCCATTGAAGTGCAACAAACAACATTTGTATAAGGATATTTTTATCCTCTTTTCTAATACCTGAGAATCCTCATTTCAACCTCTGCCTAGTTCCGTCTCATTTTTTACCAGAACTCCTTAAAATTTGAGAAAAATTGACAACGCCGACTTCATAATCTGGACGTACGTGGCATGTGAAGTGGTTTAAAGCACGCGTTTCTTGACTCGCAATTTGTTGCAAGGCAAGCCCAAACTTTGATGCATAATGAAACGGTCCCGTACTAAGTTAACCATATACCAATGACTCGAGCCTGCCTAATACGGGTAGCCTTCCGTGTAAGACAGGTAAACAGAGATCGGTGTTACCATAGAGAAAGGTGGTGTTACTAATTTCGTGTTCTGTCAAAACTGTGCTTTTCAATTCAGTTCATGTGAAGAAAGCCCAACTCCTGTGGCACGAATTATTAAGTTACTGCTCCGTTCTGAGCTTTCCCTCCAATCAATAACGCGCGCTCGCACATAATGCAAAGTCGATAGGTAAACTGGGCACGGAATAAACTGAGAATGGGACATCATGTATAATAAACCACCTGTCATTTAACCAGCATTCCATCTCGATATAAACAACGCCGTCGAAAGGGCTGCATGTACATGTATACAATCATGAAGCTATACAACTTTGGGGCGTTCATCATCAGCTATAATCACGGAATATAAAAGAAAGAAAAAAAGTTAACATGCTTTTTACAAACTTCACAGCATTCCCAGTCAGAATCCTGTCTATTTTCTAACCATTGCCGGGTCAGAAGGAAACTATTAATTTTGTTCCGGCGGGGCCCCGTGTTTATAATGAACCGCTAAACATTTCCCTCAATTGAAGACACATAGTCGGGCGCCCAAGACAAATAAACGGTGCATTGCGGAGCCCGGGAATCGAGTGGCGCGGCTGACAGGCATTGTCCCCGGCCGTGCGCCGCCGCCGGCGGGCTCGGCTACTTACTCCTCGTGAGGTTGAGGGGTCCGGGAAAGAAAAAAACTGGGTCTATATTAGAAATAGCAATAACAGACCATAGGCCAATATCATGAAGCTGCTAGTGCTAAGCTTAATTTGGTTAGCACAAAACAAGTCTTCCTCGGTGAAATAAATCCAGCTAGGTTATTCACAGCCCAAACTCCATGTGCGTTTTATGCTAAGCTTTTTAAGCAAAAACCAGCTGAATACCAGTCACAAACAATATCACTTAAACATTATTTTGGTTTGTAACCTTGTATTTGCAAAGAAATAATTGTCATGCTAAGCATTTTTTGTTTGTGCTTAGCAGCTTCATGAAATTTGACCCAGGTATACGGATTGCAATAAACGTCTGTTGCTGGTATGTTCTGCACAAACTCGGTTATACAATTTTCTGTAGCTTAAACAACCCCCCCCCCCCCCCCCCCCCACCACCACACACATTTGAAGAAAAATATACGCGGTGTAATGTCTTGTACTTTGATTTCTACTCGAAGGAAGAAAAAGGACTTTAGGTTGTAAAAGCCAGGTTCGTCGGAACATAATTCAAAATGCCATGTTTGTTTATTTGTATAAAGTGCATGACCCAAAGCGTTGGCACATTAAGAGAATTATTACTACCAAATAACTCAACTCGGGTTGAACGAGGAGCACCGTACCAAAGGGCAATACGAGATCGTGGAATCTTATGAACGTGAGATGGCCGGGCACTTATGCTGGGGGAGAAATGAATGCCAACCACCGGTGGATCGCAGCGCTCGGCCCCATGAGTGTCACCAGGAATTTCCTGCTAAATTTTGTCGGCGATTATATGGAAACTTCACCCGTGTAGATTCACAACAAGACCGTTATTATGAACAATCTAACTATCCGGAGGTCGGTGGTTCTAGCCTCACTCCAGTTAATTTCTTTGTTAAAAAAAGTATCTGCATAGGCATATAGTCAGTTTCCCATGTAGCTCATTAAAACAAAAATCAAATAATGATTGCCTGCAAAAAAAATCTGGGGCAATTATCGGTTTCATTTGTATATAATTAATACGGAGCCTTTTCTCATAATGCATTTCTGCGGTATTCACACACTGTTTAGTCTGTCACATCCTCGAGTAATATAAATACATGTATAGTACATGTGGTCTACAGTTGGATGACATGAAAACGTCGTTGACGTATTTAGTTGGTTCGCGTGTGCTCAATGTCTGCCGGTATAGTTAGTATAGTTACTGCGCATGTGTCCGGCCATTATTTATCCGCTGCAGGAGTATTTGTCTTCTTTGACCGCGCATGCGCATGCTCATCTTCACGACAGATATAATTATTCGAGAAAACCGTTATAGTAGAGAAATACAAGTTGATGATTTGGAATTTTTTTTACACAGAATTACAATTTTCGTGCCTTTCATATAATTGATATACCTGAATGTAAACAACATATATTGTATACCACCACTACGTCACAACAACACTGCGTTGACTGAGCACTCATTCATTTGTATTTGTCCGAATTCGAGCTTATTCGAGCTTAGAGAAAATACTGAGCGAATTTCAAATAATTCCCATTTTAAGTATTTGAAAGCTGCTGTTCCGTTACTATACAAATACCACCTTCATTTAATTAAAGGGATCGTAAAGTTTTGGTAATTGGAACCCACTGTTTGTTTCAATCCTATTATAGGTATAGATTATATACCATAAAACTAACCTGTAACAATTTTATTTTAAAAGGTGGTAGCGATTTTGAGATATTGCCGAAAATCTGGAGCGGTTATGTCCACGCAGGAAGAATAATCTGCATTGGAATTACACAATCTGAGAAACGTCACTGCAGTAACGCTTCTCAGATTCAAATTTTGGGGGATAAAAAGTGATATCTTTTTCCATAGCCGCAGTACTTCGAAAAGAACAGTTTCTAAAAATGCATTATACTATCCAAAGCTGCTGTACTTCTTACCAAGTTAGTTTTTATTGCCATTAATTTTGGGAGTAATTACCAAACGTATACGATCCCTTTAAATTCACACCTGCATCATTTGTCATTCTCTGACATAAAATCGTAAGCAGATTTCGTTTACTGTAAAACAGGTTTTCTCATTTTAATTAAAAAAAGTTCACCTGTAATAATATATAACAAGGAGTCCAACATTTCTTACCAACGACTTCTACTCTTTTTTTTTAATTTACATGCAGGCTATGTCATCCGGTGAAATAGTTCTGCTTTTATCAGGAATGCCTTTGTATAAATTATTAGACGTTGCATATCTTATATTATTAATACCTTTGTCTAAGAAAACGTATCTTAACAATTAATGTGGCAAGCATTTAAAAGAGAAGAAAAATTTTGAGGAAAAGGGGGAAAAATAAACCCCTTTTTAATTGTTACAGTCGACAATGGCGTTCAGTTGTAATTCCAAAATCAAAATTCTAAGTAATAAGCTCATTTCGGTTACACACTCTAAGAAATAAAGGTTCAATTTTGCACCACATAGTTGATACAATAGCAGCACCCCTAAATGTGCAAAAAATAACCTAGTATTAGGGTACAGCTCTAACACATACCCTTAGAGGGCCAAATTGCACCCTTGAATCTTTTTGAGGTTCAAATATTCAATTTATTTGAGGGGTGCTGCTATTGTATCAATTAGGGCGCACATTTGAACCTTTATTTCTTAGAGTGCAGATAATATTCTGGTAAATAAAGCAACTTTATGAAACCTTACATAACCTAACCTAAACAAAAGTTAGCATTTCTTCAGTTTCAACAAAAATGCAGCCACTTTATGAAATAAATCTCATATTTCTTGGGGCACAATCACTAATTTGGGTTTACTGATAAGCACTGTTCTCATTCAGGTCCTATAGGATTACTGTCAATGATTCAAATGACACCCGATAAAGACTATTGTTTTGTTTGGTAACCAGCCAACATTCCATGTGATTGTTATGCTAAGCTAAAACAGCTAAATACCAATCACAAACAATATGGAGTTATTGCTGTGAAGCTGCATCCATGGTTTTGCTAAGCAATTTGTGTGCATGCTTGAACACTTTTTCTAATTAAGCAGCTCTGTAAAATTGGCCCCTAGGGCCAAGGCCAAACAAGACACTTAGGACCACCCCTTAAGTTTGCTAATTGAAGCGTGTACCTGCTAACACTGATCGCCAACAAAATAATAATGCTGGCCTCATTTTGAATTTGGAGTCCCAGCAGGTAGGATGGTAATTGCTTCAATTATCAGGAATGGGTGGATTTGGAGGGTTGTATTTTTATAGTAAATATCGTTTAACTGACCTGTCCGAAGTTTTACAATCATGGATGACGAGAGAATAAAAAAAACAAGAAAAACGGCGTTCGTTTTCAACCAGCGTTGGGCAGTTGTTCTTGTTGTTCTTGTGGTTTTTTTACCGATCGCCGTCCGATTTACAGGATATCTAGTGCAATCATTCTGTTGGATGTCTAGAATCATTATTTACTTTCAAATAAGTAAGATATTTCCTAATAATTTAGTAGTAAAATGTTTCGATATATGCAATGCTGTATCCTACCTTTAATCGAAAGTCGACTTAAAAGTTGAACTTCAAACGGAAACAAAGTGAACTTCAAACGGAAACAAAAATTAAAAAAATTCGAGAGAAGTATTTCTTTATCGCACCCAGAATTCTGTAAGGGGGATTATACAATAAAACGGAAAATATTTAACTGCGTAGTGCTACGTTAATTCGGAGGTCGCAGGTTCGATTCTCGACGCACTCAATTTTTAAATATTCGACTTAATCAATATTATTGATTCAAGTAAGCCTTTCCACACAAATCGGGTTGGGTATAAATGTAGATGCTTGATTTTTGCAATGGATCGAAAGTAGACGCAAGCTGGTTATTTCTCATTGGTTATCAAGTAGTAATTTGTTTAGTTGACTATTTCCTCAATTTACTTAGTTATAGATATATTGTTTTATCGTAAGTCTCTGTTGTGACGGTTCGGTTTACCAAGTCCGGACAGCTTGTTGTATTGTTGGTTGGGAGTACACACCCATACCGTTCCCGTGTGATCCCACTCCTACACCCCCTTCTCCCGTGTAGGAACACGAGTTGACAAATCGTCCGGACGAACCCCCCGAGTTTGCCGAGCCGTAGCCCCCGCAGGTGTAGCCGTAAGGCGGGGGAGGTGGCGGGCCTGAGGCTGGTAGGGGAGCTGCCGCAGCCGAGACGGCGGCACCAAGGTTCCCCAGGCAGGGTTTCCCGTCTCGCACCAGCACTGGAACGGCCACCCGTCGGGGCGGGAACTGCTGGCCAGCGCAGCCGCCGCCGCCGCCGATGCCGACAGCGGCTGCCAACTCCAGGGTCTTGTCCTGTCGCTGACGCTTGCTCTTGTACCGCCGGTTCTGGAACCAGATCTTGACCTGGGTCGGGGTAAGCTTAAGCAGGGCAGCCAGCTGGTCGCGCTCGGGGGCTGAGAGGTACCGCTGCTGCTTGAAGCGGCGCTCCAACTCGTAGACCTGGGCTTGGGAGAAGAGCACGCGGGGCTTGCGCCGCTGGCGGGACTTGTTGGGCTGTTTGTCACCACCACCTCCTCCTCCTCCTCCTCCCACTCCTCCTCCTGCAGCCACGCCCCCTCCCAGCTGAGGATGGTGGTGATGATTAACCAGATGTGTTCTCTTGACATCGATCGCTCGGCAAATCTCCTGACACGAAATCGCTGCAAAAAAAGTTAAACATAAACAAATTAGAATCTGAAAGATCCTAAGGAAATCACAGAACGCGTGCCAGCAACGACCACCAGTAAAATACGTACATGGATCAAATAAGCACTTTTAATTATGCCAACTGGGCACAGGGGCCAATTTCATAGAGCTGCTTAAGCACATAATGTTGCTTAAGCACAACACTTTCGCTTGGTAAATCGGGTTAGGAACCAACATTCCATGTGATCGTTATGCTAAGCTAAGTACCAATCACAAATAATATAAATCACATGGATTTGTGGCTGGTAAGCTGGTTTCACAAAGCAAGAATGTTTTGTGCTTAAGCAATTTTTATGCTTAAGCAGCTCTATGAAATTGGCCCAGCTGGTCTTGAACTAAACACAAATTATTTTTGAAAAGAAAATACTATATATACGGAGACCTAAATCATAATGTTACTTTGGTTAGAAGTTTTAATATAAAAACGCCCCACATTTGTACTAACATAAAATTACACGTGACAATGACAATGAAGAAAGTTTTAAAAAACCGCTCATCTAAATTAGGGGGAAATTAAAAAAACACCCGTTTTCAGAAGATTTATGTTGCAAATTAAAGCGGTGTAAACATTTCGGAAATAAGTTTCATAGCTAAAAAGATTGTATCGACTTGTAAATTTATGATAAAAAAAAACTGACATAGATTTAGACCGTACGATAAAAGTGTGCGATGTTTACAAGTGGTGAATGAAGTATATAGTACCGGAGGTCTCGACAACACACGATTGTTTCTTTTATTGTAAACTTAATTAAATTACACCTGACGAAAATTTACGAGCAGGTTAAAAGAGAGGCCGACGGACTACAGAGCAAGATGTTTGTGTTCACACATAGCCGCGTTCGAGCCACTTCAACCATCACAGCGCGCGCATGTTTCACCACGCACCACCAGAGCAACTTCGCCACTATTTATTTATCAATCTTCAACGGGCCTCTTCAAACCATCCACCACACTTGAACGTCAATCGGCCATACACCACGCGAGTAAATAATGCACGCTGTATGTTATGCTTGGCGTTGGCAGCATGGAACTGTATATGTACAAGAAAAGTATTGGACAGTGGTATTATTACTAACCAGCAAGTGTTGTATGTAGCCTATTAAAATTGCTGCGTGTTATTGCTCCCCACTTGAACACCTTCAAACGCCACTTTACACATTTGCCCAAGAGATGCAAAAACAACTGTAATTGAAGTAAATACCGGTTTTTATTAGTTTAAGCCTGGACGCTACATACAGTGGTAACATACATGTACTCACTTTGATTAGACTGAAGAAACGGAAGTTTATGATCGAGGGGAGATGTGGACGAGGGGGCAATCTCCGAGTAGCCCATGGCGGACGGGTAGGAGCAGGACGACCTGGTCTCCTCGGGGGAGCTGACGGCGCAGGAGACGGCGGCGAGGTCGCATGGAAAGGCGGCTGCCGAGTCCACCAGGAAGGTCTCGTCGGTCATGGGGAACATACCACCGTGGTCCTGGTAGCCCTGCATGGCCGGGAGCTGAGGCTGCACCGGCTGTAGGCCCGGGTGCCGGGGGTGATGGTGGTGGTGGTGATTCTGCTGCTGGTGAGCCGCCGCCAAGCACAAAATGTCTTTGACCGAGAAAGGCGTGGTGGAGGCCGTGGAGGTTGTGGTAGGGTAACCCATCGACTGGTAAGCGTGGTATCCAGACATCACCCCGTTCTCTTGCATTGTCTCCGGCAAAGTAAATGCTCCACATTTTTGCGTCAACATTTTTGGACTCCAGTTTTGTTTTTTCATAAGTTCTCCTTGACTGTCCCCTCTCTGTCTTTTTTTTCTCTCCCAGGAGTTTGACTTCTCTTATCAACTGGCCATTATACCGGCTGGATAGTATCCAGGGCTTTTTTCGAGATAGCTGTTGTAGATGACACGAAGTCTGGGGCGGGACCATTAGGGGAGGGCTCGGGGTGAGTGATCGTCTTGTAAGAGATTGGGGGGGGGGGGGGGGGGGAGGTTAGCACCCTACGTAGTGTCTTCGTTCAAGTGTCTTACATCTACCTCGCCCCCCTCCGTGTGTTGAGTTAAGGAGCGAGGTGATTGGCCACAAGTGCCGTGAAAGAACCAGCGATGACAGACCAGACTATTCAATCAATTAGGCCCGCTATCGCCGCACTTAGCGTGGAGCCATTCACTGTCAATATTGTTTAGCTGTAACGGCCGTTCATTTACTTAAGTAAGTAAATGTTTAGACCGGGATTTAACGCTGGCTGCTTCGCTCGCTGCAACAAGAGCGCCAATTGTGCTAATGACTCGATCAGGGAAAATATTGATGGGGGATCAGCGAGGTTCGAAAAATCTCCCCCTTCTTGCGTCTGGCTGGTCTCATTTTATGCATCTTTATCTTACTATCTTGCTTGGTGGGCTGGCAGGTCAGAGCAGACGAGGTCAGAGGTCACGGAGAGGCCAGCGTCAACATTTACCCTTCTTCTGGAAGTTGGCTGGTGAGTCCGGGGGTTGACATACATGAAGCGGACCGTCGAAAAACGGTGTGACACTTGTTAGCGAGCTTCAGAGAGAGAGGGGGGGGGGGGGAGCAAGCGAGAGACGCTCAGCCCCAGGGTGCGTTTTAAGGATTTGGCCGGGTCGCGTCAAGAGTGACACAAATTGTCCTCGTCGGGTTCGCGCTAGACTACACACTAGTCGCGACAGCGACGCTGCCTTGAATCTCACCCCTACCAGCCCCTTCTGTTTGCTTTTAGAAGAAGAAGAAGACGGGCCGGCTACACCCACGAAAAAGAAAGCAAAAAGTAAAACCATGGAAGCAACAAGGCGAGCTAGTAATAACTTTGCGGTTCTTCCCCCCCCCCCATGATTTTTTAACTCCAGTCTCCCGCCCTCGATAATTGGTCCGGTGGCTGGGGTTCATACCGGGCCACCGCGGACCCCATATCTCTTCCCCGGATTTGGCAGCTGGACTTCCTCGCCCAAGTAAACTTCCGCGACTCGCTGGCATGCCTTGGCATCGATTATAGCGGCTATTAATGGCATTGTTTGGAGTACTGGCGTTATTTATTCGACTTGTCCCCGTGACCCGCGGCTCCGGTACACACCGCCTACCATTGTGTGTGACAATTCTTAAAGCGAAACACCCAGCGATCGCAAAACAATACAAATTACACAATACATTGTAACAACACAAAGACATTTAGATGCGCTTTGATCATGTTTTGGAAAAGCGCAGTATAAATGCCTGTTATTATTATTAGAACAATTCCATTTAAACATATGATACACCATTTGCAGATATCAAAAAAAATTAATACCGAATTATTAGGAAATATCTTACTTTTTTGAAAGTATATAATGATTGTAGACATCCAGCAAAAAGATTGCGCTAGATATTCTGTAATTGTTCTGAAAATTAAATCTTATATAAACAAATTCGCGATCGCCGGACGGCGATTTTGAGAAAAAAACAAGAACAACATAAGAACCACTGCCTGACGCCGGTTGAAAACGAAAGCCGTTTTTCTTGCTTTTTTTAAAAACTTTTGATTTACTTGATTCCGATTTCCCCAACTCTATTCAGAATTCGAGGACAACATAAATTAGCTTTTATTAATTAATAATAACAGAAAACTACTCTGTACACACCATTTGTTTTTGTTGTAATTTAAATGAATTGATTCGGAGATTAGTATTTTAAAGTAAATTTTGTTTCACTCAAAAGACAACGGTTTTGGGTTCATATAATTATGCTGATAATCAAAAACCAGAAAACGAATTATAGTCTGGTTCCCTGACCCCACTTCAAACAAAACAGAACAATTATACACGTCGGGGAAGGAACCAGACTAGCTGGCTTTCACCCATTTACGGATGTGCAACCATTATTTGATATAATGGGGTTTTGTATTATTTTGAAAAAAATAATTAGGTTTTTCCAACGATGCTCGGCCGACCATAGTTGGAAATTGAATTTGTTTTTTACTCTTTTCTTGAAACTGACAGCACACCAAGTGCCATGATTTTCACAGGAACAAACCTTGAGACTATTATTATTTAAAATCAAATAAGATACAAAATATTGAATTATTACGAATTTGTTATGTTTTCAAATATTTATTGCATAATACTGATATTTTTTGAAGGTAGGATAGACCATTTGCAGATATCGAAAATATTTACTATATTATTATATTCTGAAAAATATAATTTTAAAAAGACAAATTCGCGATCGCCGGGCGGCGATCGCGAAAAAACCAAAAATAACATAAGAATAACTGCTCGACGCCGTTTAAAAACGAACGCCGTTTTTCGTGCTTTACTCGGCATTCATGATTGTAAAACTTCGGACAGGTCACTTAAATGACATTTACTACAAAATACAACCCTACAAATCTACCCATTCATGATAATTCAAGCAATTACCAATGGTGTATCCTACCTTTAAGTAAAGTACCTTTAAGCACATGAGACCCGAATGTTCCTCCCCCCATGCAAATCGAACCCCTGTCACGCCACTGCTGATTTATACAGAATCGTTTTACAGGCACCAGCCTCTCTCGCATTACTATTACATATAGAAAATCACACTTCTAAGTTATCAACACTCAGAGTTTCTCGTAGAAAATCTACTTTCAAACATTCCTGATCGTTCAGATTTTGGCATGTTTTCCTCGATTTCCATTAAAAAAAAGAAGAGAGGAAAAAAAAATCCTAGAAAGAAAATAATAAGCTACACCCATCACTCAAGGTTGACATTTGCTTTAATCAAATAAACAGTCAAGTGGAAGGTTAAACCTAGGACGCAATAAGCAGCCAAGAAGACTGGTGGATTATCGTCTGAGAGTTTTTTTTTTAACAAAGTGAAGGAATTTTGGAACCCATAAAATGTCTCTCAGCAGAAGAAAAATGAGCGCGGAGCCCGAGGTTTTGGTTCTGTATCACCTCCATTACCTTATCGCTGCCAGATAAGCCGTGGGGCCCAACGTGACGTCTGGAACGGAGGGACGGGATGCGCAACGTGGACGGCGAGTGACGTAGCCGGGGGGGGGGGGGGGGGGGCTTGAATGAGAAGGGAGGGGCACGTTCCTCCCTCCATTTATCATCCATAAAGGGTGCACTACCCTAATTGAAGGGAGAATTTCTACGCGGTTTCATTAGCAGTTTCTTTTGAAAAATGAGACCGTTTGGTAAAATAAATGGTGAGATTGAGTAAATATAGCATGGGATCAACTCCCTGGTTTTTGAGCTTCAATCTGAGGGCAGACTTGATAAAATTACGGTTAAAAAATGGGTCCTAATTGCCCTAAAATGTGAAGGGGTGCCATTTGTAAAATGGCTGCTTGCAGGCTCGGGAAGTATCACTTTTCGGGAGGTGAGTTTCTTTTGGTGTGAATATTAAAACATGTAATTAGCTAACCCACTAAAAAAATTAAAAGAAATGGAAAGATAAAGACCAAGACAATAATCTGATTGTTGTTTGAGAAACCCTATTGATCTCGGTGTGCATGAAACTTTGTCCTGAACAATGTTGATTTTACACTGTTTTCAATGGGACATGAATTAGGCTATTGCACCCTAATATGGCCGTTTCATGGTTCAGATCTTCGTAAAAACATAGTATTATATAGAAAACAAAATCAACCACGTAAAAGTCGTATAGCCGGCGGCTCGATCGGTTGTGCCCGGAAGTTCAATCGTGACCTCTGTGTGCGAGACTCTCACGGTCTAATGCGCATTTGACATGTGGATTGTTGTATCACACTCGCGACTTTCCTGACCAATCAAATGTCATATATATTGTTTTATATTTAGGAAATAATGTAAAAAAATCCACCAAAAGCAATTCCCTTTAAAGGGATCGTATACGTTTGGTAATTACTCCAAAAATTAATGGCAATAAAAACTTACTTGGTAAGAAGTACAGCAGCTTTGGATAGTATAATGCATTTTTATAATCTTTTCACTTCGAAGTACTGCGGTTATGGAAAAAGATATCACTTTTTATCCCCAAAATATCTGAGAAGCGTTACTGCAGTGACGTTTCTCAGACTGTGTATTCCAATGCAGATTATTCTTCCTGCGTAGACATAACCGCTCCAGATTTTCGGCAATATCTCGAAATCGTTACCACCTTTTGAAATGAAATGTTTACAGGTTAGTTTTATGGTATATATCTATAACTATATAGGATTGAAACAAACAGTGGGTTCCAATTACCAAACGTGTACGATCCCTTTAATGCTACCGTATTGTGCCATACAGCAGCCATCACGTCACTCGGATTATCGGGGGAGCAGTATGGATGTTCTCATCCTTTGTATTGTGTACAACCCCGACCCACGGGAATTTGGTGGTTACCACTGTTATGACAAGCAGATATTAACAAAATGATAAGCCGATAGGACAGCGGGGCCAGGCGAAGGGTCACGTGTCTACAACCGTTGGCAGCAGACGCGGTCGTGTCAGCTTTGATGGATGGTACGCGATTTGTGTGGGAAATTTATTGACGGGCCGATGCACAGAAATTGTATTTTTTTTCAAATTAGTGTTTTCTGCGTCTCCACGTGAGTGGAGGGGATAAAAAGGGCCACAGTTTCAACATGTCGTCGATATTTCACTATTACAAAACTATGGGTGCCGGCTATAGCTTGCCATAGAGCTCAGTGTCAGATGATATACCCATTTCTCAAGATTAGGACAAATAAGTTTATGGTTGTTAGAGTAGGAAAATCATTATGCCTAAAAAATAAGGTAAGTAAGAACGGTAAAATATCAAGTGTCGGTCTTGCTGGTTGAAAAAATACAATGTAAAATGCCGAGTGTCGGCCTTGCTGGTTGAGATAACCAAATGTAAAATGCCGAGTGTCGGTCTTGCTGGTTGAGGTAACCCAATGTAAAATGCCCAGTGTCGGTCTTGATGGTTGAGGTAGCCCAATGTAAAATGCCCAGTGTCGGTCTTGCTGGTCAAGGTAACCCAATGTAAAATGCCCAGTGTCGGTCTTGCTGGTTGAGGTAACTCGATGTAAAATGCCCAGTGTCGGACTTGCTGGTTGAGGTAACTCGATGTAAAATGCCCAGTGTCGGTCTTGCTGGTTGGGGTAACCCAATGTAAAATGCCCAGTCTCGGTCTTGCTGGTTGAGGTAACCCAATGTAAAATGCCCAGTGTCAGTCTTGCTGGTTGAGGTAACCCAATGTAAAACGCCCAGTGTCGGACTTGCTGGTTGAGGTAACTCGATGTAAAATGCCCAGTGTCGGTCTTGCTGGTTGGGGTAACCCAATGTAAAATGCCCAGTCTCGGTCTTGCTGGTTGAGGTAACCCAATGTAAAATGCCCAGTCTCGGTCTTGCTGGTTGAGGTAACCCAATGTAAAATGCCCAGTCTCGGTCTTGCTGGTTGAGGTAACCCAATGTAAAATGCCCAGTCTCGGTCTTGCTGGTTGAGGTAACCCAATGTAAAATGCCCAGTCTCGGTCTTGCTGGTTGAGGTAACCCAATGTAAAATGCCCAGTGTCGGTCTTGCTGGTTGAGGTAACCCAATGTAAAATGCCCAGTGTCGGTCTTGCTGGTTGAGGTAACCCAATGTAAAATGCCCAGTGTCGGTCTTGCTGGTTGAGGTAACCCAATGTAAAATGCCCAGTGTCGGTCTTGCTGGTTGAGGTAACTCAATGTAAAATGCTCAGTGTCGGTCTTGCTGGTTGAGGTAACCCAATGTAAAATGCCCAGTGTCGGTCTTGCTGGTTGAGGTAACCCAATGTAAAATGCTCAGTGTCGGTCTTGCTGGTTGAGGTAACCCAATGTAAAATGCTCAGTGTCGGTCTTGCTGGTTGAGGTAACTCAATGTAAAATGCCAAGTGTCGGTCTTGCTTGTCGAGGTAACCCTATGTAAAATGCCCGGTGTCGGCCAAGTTAAACGATATTTACTATAAAACACAACCCCCAAATCCACCCATTCATGATAATTAAGCTTTCTATAATGTATATTTCCCTTTCTTACTACAATACATTTATTCAGTGCACTTAGTTGTTGGATAGTTACAAGAAGACCTTAAAAGACTTTACAAGAAGACCTTAAAAACCTTCTCAAAATTATTCAGTTAACATTTGTGCCCACTGTACCCTACCTGTTTGGGAAAACCCAGTATAAAGGGCATTTAGGGTTAATTTAATGGTAAACAGGTACAAACCTTAAACCATACAGGTGAAATAGAATTGCCACTTTGTAATTTAATGTCTGAGTTTGTACTGTTATAAACAAAATATTTTTGTAAAATGTTACCATCTATTAGTGGTTTTAAAGCAGCCACATATCTCTATAAAAAAAAACGTAAATAAAGCAGGTTAAAACAGCGCCATGTTTCGTGTACAGAGAAGTAGAGGGCGCTATTGTCGAATGATGGTTTGGTACACTTACGTTTCAGAAGAGACATTACAACATTACAACTTATCAAACAAAAAAGCTTGTGGGAGGTTTTAATTGTTATTAAAAGGTTGACTTATTTTACTAAACCTTTTGGTTCACCAATGAATGATTGTATATAATGTTACCGTCAGAGATGCCGGTAAAATTGTCTTTTGTATGGATAAACATGGGAAACAAATTTCATATTCACCGTTAATAAGGCATAGCGCCCTCACTCGTTTCTTTTTAATGCGGTATTCCCAAACGCAGCACTAGTACGATAAACGTAATACAATGAACGAACTTTTCGATTACTGAACAACTTTTATAGCGGGAAATCTGGTATCACCGTGACGTATAAACCACCTTGCCCAATTTAAGTTAATTCCGAAAATGTATTGAAAAGGTGCTCTTTTAAATAACATTCTATATTTTTTTCCCCGAATGAATTTTAAAGTTGGAGTATTTTTATTTGTCTAATAACGAAAAAAAAATCGGTTTATTTCCGGGAATCTGCAACGCTTAGAAAACAAAGTGTTTTAAAGGTTGCTCCTAGGTCCCTATAACAAAAACATTGCCGTGCCGCAAATATTACGAAATGTATACACAATTTATTTATTTTTTAAACAAAGTGCTCTGTTATTTTGCAATGAACATAAAAGGCCTCTGATCACCTGAATAAACTTAATTGACCATTTGCGTGTGGAATTTAAATAATATCTGGTACACTGACTTGTTCATCAAGCTTGGCACAGTTTGACTTTAAATTATCCAGACCAAATACACTGTTGCTATATCACGTGATTCGGGGCAAGCTCTTGCATAGCACCAATACATTGTTCACAATGGTTGAGAATGGTACAAAGACACCAGACCATTCCAGAGCCGGGGGTTTCTAGCGTAAGGCGTGCCCCGAGTCACGTGATATAGCAACAGTGTCTTTGGTCTGGAGAATTTAAATGTAAACTGTGCCAAGCTGATGAACAAGTCAGTGTACCAGATATAATTCAAATTCCACACGCAAATGGTCAATTGAATGGGGTTATTGGAAACTGGCCGCCGTATGAGGGCGCCATCCCTATTTAGCATTGAGCATGTTCGGTTGGACGCCTAGAGTGACTAGTCAATCTAGAGCAAGTTTCAGAGCAATCTAGAGCAAATTGTACCCATTCGTAGGGGAGCACACATGAGTTCTCTTCCACAAGCATTTGCATACATTTTTTTTTCAGGCCCAACCTAGGCATAGATGTTGGAATCTCCAACCAAACAGTTAGTTTGTTAAAGGGATCGTATACGTTTGGTAATTACTCAAAAAATTAATGGCAATAAAAACTTACTTGGTAAGAAGTACAGCAGCTTTGGATAGTATAATGCATTTTTAGAAACTGTTCACTTCGAAGTACTGCGGTTATGGAAAAATATATCACTTTTTATCCCCCAAAATTTGAATCTGAGAAGCGTTACTGCAGTGACGTTTCTCAGATTGTGTATTCCAATGCAGATCTTCCTGTGTGGACATAACCGCTCCAGATTTTCGGCAGTATCTCAAAATCGCTACAACCTTTTGAAATGAAATTTTTACAGGTTAGTTTTATGGTATATATCTAGTAACCATGGAGAAATAAGACACATGTCTCCATGCTATAACTATATAGGATTGAACAAACAGTGGTTTCCAATTACCAAACGTATACGATCCCTTTAAGTATTTCCCTTGTATACCGAAAATTCAGTGTGTCTTTTCAAAAGACGTTTATTTTTGCTTTAAAATAGGTAGTACATGTACCTTCTTAGTAAAATTGACGGTGCCATACGCTGTTGGCGCTCCGACTGAAAGCAAGTAGCCTCAGACGTCTAATAATACACGGCTCGTCTGCGCCATGAAGACACTGTGCATTCCCTGTCGACGTTTCCTCCAACAAAAAATACGCGTATGACATCCACACCTCAATGATCAATTACGGTCACATCCTCGTTGCGGGGGGTCGTGTCTGAAGACCACATGGAGACCAGACGCACTGGGAAAAAAGGAAAGATCTGGGAACGGGGAAATTTGACAACAGGACATCACAATAGAATATTGAATTGATTACAGCGTGTGTCCGGAAAGAATGGGTTTATAGATGACAAACTCGTGTGGAGTTACGGGACCCACCCGAACTGTACGGTATTAGCGTCACGCCCGTTACGTTTGAGCCTGGGCACAATTATCATGGTCTTATTTCTTGTAAATAGACACATAAAATAATAACGAAGGGCAACAATGCAAGCGCACGCCCTTTTGTAAACTGATGCTACCCATGTAATCCATTCAATTAACAGCATCTTTGTCACATTAGCTAACCCTAAACGTATGAAGCAAGATATGGTTTTATTGTCTTGTAAAATAGACATCACAAATAATAACGATGGGCAACAATGCAAGCGCACGACCTTTTGTAAACTGATGCTACCCCTGTAATCCATTCAATTAACAGCATCTTTGTCACATTAGCTAACCCTAAACGTATGAAGCAAGATATATGACAGAGAGAATCCACCCCTCCCCCCTCCCATTTGTGGTGGTAATTGTGCTTACGGAATGCGGCGGTTTCTTCGGAATTTTGTTTAAAGGTTTTTAGGTCTAGAGAGCGTATAGGTCAGGGCAACAAAGTCAGGCATATGAAGCAATAATAGGACGGAGGGAACCCCCCCCCCCCCCCTCCTTTTGTGTTGGTCATTGTGCTTGGGGAATGTTGGGGTTTCTTTTGAGGTTTTTAGGGGGGAGTGCGTTAGGTAACAATAGTCTAGAGAGTGTATAGGTACGGTATGGGGGACTAAGGGGGGAAGTCGCTCGGTCCCATGTCTTGCTGAGTATAAAACTATAACCCTAAACACCCTGGCAGTCATTTTTGGAGTAGTTGATACAGTACGAGTCTCACAGGCCAGTGTGGTAAGAGTACTGCATACTACAGTTTACTCCAGTACATGTAGTATTTTGGAGTATTAGGTGACATTAGGGGGCGCTTTGAACATCATACAAAGTAATAATATGGAAAATTGAAGTAAAATGTTGGAAACGATGTTTCGCTTAAAGGGATCGTATACGTTTGGTAATTACTCCAAAACTGAATGGCAATAACAACTTACTTGGTAAGAAGTACAGCAGCTTTGGATAGTATAATGCATTTTTGGAAACTGTTCACTTCGAAGTACTGCGGTTATGGAAAAAGATATCACTTTTTTATCCCCCAAAATTTGAATCTGAGAATTTGAATCTCAGATTGTGTATTCCAATGCAGATTATTCTTCCTGCGTGGGCATAACCGCTCGAGATTTTTGGCAATATCTCAAAATTGCTACCACCTTTTGAAATTAAATTTGTACAGGTTAGTTTTATGGTATATATCTATAACTATATAGGATTACAAAAAAACAGTGGGTTCCAATTACCAAACGTATACGATCCCTTTAAGAATTGAAAACGTAAAAAAAAAGTTTAACGAGGAAATGCATTTGTTTGTCTCGCTCTCGACTTGGCAGAGATGATATTGCATTTTTAAAAACTGTACATTTCAATACCGCAAAAAATTGCTTGGAAACGTTTGTCGAATTAAATTACTTTTGACAGTTTTAGGCACGTGTACGTGACCCGTCATGACAGTCCTTGACAATCTGTGTCTGTATATTAATATTGCGGGGGAGGGTGGGGTGTGGACGGTCGGGGTAAACGGAGGACGGGGGGGGGGGGGGGGGGGGGGTCTGACCACAGAGGGCGTTGTACACATACGTATGTGTGCATTAAACATGTACATTCTATCTTGCATACGGACGTGGCCAACAGTGTACATGCGCAATAGTTTACGCCCATTTTCCAAACAAATGTGAGTTCTCGTGATACGGATAGTGAACAAGCAATATCTCACGCCTCTGAAATCCATTTAGGAAAACAATAATTGGACACTGTGTGTACGTTGGGATTGAATATACCTGTACTGTGATCAATTAGGGGGTGGGGTGGGGTGTCACCGCAGGGTCCCCCACCTAAACATAACTGGACGACATTTCCCTCCCCCGTTCCCACGGGGTCCCCGCCCATGCGCTCTCGCTTGAGATTGAAATACTGTTGGGAAATTGAGAGTCAATCGGGTGAAATCGATAGTAAAATGGTGATAAGACCCGTATAGATTGAATCCCGCTGTAGGCGTCTAGTCCCTAGACCTATTCCAGCCTGTGGAATTTAAGTCAATTTTCACTGATAGAAGGTGCCAGTATTGACTCTTGCGCTTACCCCAAAAAGAATTAACCTGTGAAACTTGTTGTACATGACTAAGACCTTCGTGCAATCTGAAAGTAGTTTCCAATTTCATCCCAGCGGACAGTGTAAGGCTAGGCGTGGCTGACAAGTTTGACCAATTGACCAGTTGATGCGAGTCGGCAGTCACGAGTGTGGCACACACGCGTATCATCAGCCACCTATCGGCGGAAGACCAGACACACAAGGGGGATCGGAAACATTTACAAGGCCCTCTCCTCGATCGACCTCGGAAGCTGCAGTGAAAACGAGGTGTGACGACTTATGTTCGCAGGAAAGTAGGTCAAAACTGAACAGATGTGCTCGTCTGTGAAAAACAGCACCAGTTTTTGTTTTTGTCACGCTCGGCAGACGTGTGGAAACGCCAACCAACTCGGAGCAAGTTTTTATATATCATGTAGTTGGTGTTGTTCGTTTGTTTGTTTGTTTGTTTGTTTTGGCTAGCCCCCTCTGTTGGTTCTAATCCCAGATCATCAGTTCATGATGTGACAGAGGTTTCTGCAGCAATGTCATGCATACCTGTTTCACGTAAATCCGTCGTGTAAATAATTTGGGAAAATAAACAGATTCAAAATGTTGGGTGCGGATTGTTAAGAAGTCAACAGTAGAATTTCAGTGTCTGACTAATGGAATGTCAAAATTTTGGGGTAAGCACTTAACTAGATACACCATTTGCAGATATCAAAAAAAAATGCTACCGAATTATTAAGAAATATTGTACTTAGGTTGAAAGTAAATAATGATTGTAGGCATCCAGCAAAATGATTGCGCTAGATAATTGTTCCGATTTTTTTTTTTAAATCACGATCGCCGGACGGCAATCGCGAAAAAAACACCAAAACAACATAAAACCACTGTTTTTCTTCCTTTTTTCAGCATCCATGATTGTAAAACTTCGGACAGGTCAGTTAAACGATATTTACTATAAAATACAACCCCCTAAATTCACCCATTTATGACAATTCAAGCAATTACCAATGGTGTATTCTACCTTTAAAATAAATTAACCAAAATAACAACCCTAACCTTATACATATTGGGGCAACCCCTAACCCTAACGTTTTGGTTAGAGTCGAACATTATCTTCCAGAATTTTAGTTTTATGTGTAATTGTGTTATCTTATCAAAGTTAATTTGTTTGTCTCGTGTTGTTCTTATAATTATTGTTGACTTTGTAATTTCTAGTTGTTTACTGTGTCTGTTGTGTAATTGTTATTTTTTTGTAATGTGTACAAATTTTTAATGTAATTTTGTACTGCTATTTAATTTTTTTATAATTATGTTTTATAATGTACAGCGCTTTTAAAGGTAGGATACACCATTGGTAAATGCTTAAATTATGATGAATGGGTGGATTTGAGGGGTTGTATGTTATAGTAAATATCGTTTAACGGACCTGTCCGAAGTTTTACAATCATGGATGCGGCGAGAAAATCACAAACAGCGTTTGTTTTTAACCGGCGCCGGGCAGTTATTCTTATGTTATTATTGTTTTTTCCCGATCGCTGTCCGGCGATTGCGAACTTTGCTTTATAACATTTTATTTTTCGGAATAATTACAGGATATCTAGCGCAATAATTTTGCTGGATGCCTAGAATCATTATTTACTTTCAAATAAGTAAGACATTTCTCAATAATTCGGTAGTAAATATTTTCGATATCTGCAAATGGTGTATCCTACCTTTAAATATTGTTAATACTAGAAATGGCGCTCAAGATATTAAACAAATGTTAACAAATGTTAATGTTAGAATTTGAAAGCCAAAAAGAAAACAAAAACCAGGGAAATGAATATTGTGAGGCAACGTAAACACATTTCATAAACCACATTAAATAGCATTCAAAGTGAAAAAGAAATACACATTTTCCTTCTTATTCCTCCATGGTAAAACCAAGGACATAACAACTTTAAGTAGTATAATTTTCTGTCTTTTTTCATGTGACTAATGATAACCATAATTTAATAGGAGATATATATTAAACAGATGCACCGTTTGGAACTTGGGAATGATTTACTACTAATGATGAATTGAAGGCCTATTATATAAGCTTTTTATATGATTCACGCTGACAAAATGATAGAGTAGTTTCAACGCGCGTTGTGGCTCGCTCTAATCACTTTCCAAAGCTGTTGTAAGGTGAGAAAAACCAGACGCCATAAATAACGAGTTTTCACAGACACGCTTGTCACGTTTACGAAGTCTTATCCGACTAAACAGGACTAGCTTACCAGCTGTGCGTATACGGCCGGCCTCTGGATTGTAATTATGTTCAAATTTGACTCGTGACAAGAGCGATATCTGGAAAGAGCGAGTAGGTTGTCCTAGATGCGCGTATTTACATTCAGGCGTGTAGTCTTAGTGCAAGACGTTCTTAGACGGTACAGCTTTTGTACCGTACAGTATAGCATAACAGCATTCGTGTTCGCATTCCCCAACATGCGGGGCACTATACGTTATCTTTCGGTCGCCAGATAAGACTAATTTGTTAAAGGTTTGCAACATTTGCAAACATAAACAAAACAAAACCCTGAAATAATAATAAGGAAAAGTTAACAACAGTAAAACATCCTGTGAAATCGTGGCACCTGGTGGAATTTTGTATCATTTTCCAACGATGCATCGCCCGACTATCGCTGACTATTTTCAAATACCGCCCCCAATAATCTCAAATTCAGCAAGCCCACATTTTGTTTGAAGTCGGTTCCACATTTTGTTAATGTGTGCAAGCCAATCTGGTCTGGTTCTCTTTACATCATAATTCCTCACGTCTATAAATTATTGATGTTTCGTCTGAAGTAGGATCGGGGAACCACACTAAACGATTCACAAAACTTTAAGCAGGTCAATGTTTTCTCTAAAACAATGTTTTCTCTAAAACAATGTTTTCTCTAAAATATACTAAAATAACCCTCAAATCCACTCATTTTCTGAAAACTTACAGCAAAAATCCACAAACTACCTTTAATGGCAATTTTTTTTTTTGGTAAGGCCCAAATCGAGATCTAACTTGACTTTGTGCGGCCAACTCACGCGCTGTACATGCAAATACAAAAACAATCTAGCTTATTGCCGTTATTACATATCTTGGGCTATAGTTGATAGTCACACTACCGTAGTTAATGTCGACAGTTTGTCTGCATGCGATCGTTCGACCGACCGCATAAATTAGCGGCCGACGTCACTTAATAAACCCATCATTACTGTTTGGGGTTTTTGTTTTTTTATCTGAATGACCACATTGGATGAGCTGTTTTCTCGGGGAGAAACAAGAAGAAAAAGAAGACACAGAAAACATTTAAGAAACTTCCTGGCAAGGGGAGAAATGAAATTGGGGCGATATCGCGCGATAACCGGGATGACAAATCCTTGGCACCCAGAGAGCGCAGATCTCCGCCCCATATAGCCCCGTTCCCATTTTGTGACTGTCCACATGTACCCAATAGGCCTTATTACTGAACGTTGAGGGTGCTGTGCTAACGGTATTTGGGGGTATAATTAAAAGTGATTAGGAGATAATTCACGTCAGTTTAAATATTATTACAGCTCCAAATTGTTTTTCTTTCTAATATTCAATTTTTAGATAAAGTAAAGTTACTAAAACTACTTTAATAAACGCGATTTTGCCTGTGTTGGGTACCCAGAAAATGGCGTCTTACAGCGCCCTCATGCGGCCAGAAATACGGCGCATTGCGCCTATACATGTCAATGTAGTTAATTGTGTAGATATGGGGCTTTCAACATGTGCACTTGTAGTGTTATGTAACTCGATCCCTGATGACGTCATCATCAAGTCAGATCAAATTTTGTCTGCAACACATCCCCGTCTAGTATGAGCATACCAAATAAAAACACGATTAAACCTTTAGTTGCGTAGATATAAGGCTTCAAAATGTCACATTTAATGTTATGTAACCCGACACCCGATGACGTCATCGTTAAAGTAAAATGTCTGCAACACACCCCCTATATGTGTACATGTACATCCAATATCAACCCAATTAAACAGTTTTCCCCAGATTCGAAACGGATGACGCATAAACATGTCACTAGCAAGGTCAAAACTGTCTGTCAGCAGCGAGCAAGACCGGAGTCGCGTGGGTGTGCTTCCCGGTACCATCGGCCTGAACCCGCCTAGGATCAAGTTTCGTTAAAAACAAATAATCTAGCGCCTCGGCTCAGTAATGTTAAAATAATCCCGGCGCAAACTGGTTTTAACTGTGTAGCTATAGACCTAAGGCTTCACAATGTTATGTATAAATTGAGACCTGACGATTTCTCTATAACACATCCTTACAAAAAAGAAAAGAAAAAAAGGAAGACTGTTTGTGGCTGCCTGGTTAAGTTAGACCCAAGATTCACACGAACCAACAATGCATGCAACACACTTCAATTCGTGAATGCAGCCGTCAACTGACATAAAACCTGAGCAGACCCGACGTGTGACAAAAACAGCGCGGGTTTCTTACAACGGATCTGTCAATGCTAAATGGAATGTGTTTCAAACCGTGCCCCCTCCCATTGCAAACAAAAAGTACACGACCTCTCCGTCTATTTCTTTCCCAAACGACACCCAAGTTGGGTGTACGCTATAAGACTTTGGAATATTTTTTTTTTTTTTTTTAACCTAATGAAATTTCAAACTTTATTTTCCCGTTATAAAAACATCCAAATTAGAAATATTTTTTTAAATTAAAACAAAAAGTGCAACGTCGTGACTCGAACCCCTAACCCAATTAGTTTGGAGAGCCCCCGACAAAAACTTGTTTCTTTTGGGTAATCCTGCGGGAGCTATTTGGGTATTGTCTTCTGTTGTGTTTTTTGTTATGTTTCTTGATCAGTGTTCGTTATTTGTAATTGTTGTCTAATTCAGTGATTTTGTATAGCCCGAAAAATAAAATTAAGATAAAGATAAAGATAACCTCGCGTCTGTAGTCCACATATTTATCCAAATGAACCATCGGAGTGCTCGGAGGAAGAAGGTTATTTATTCAATTATATATCTAGCTATCATGATAATGGGTACGTATTATTAAAGGTATTGTAGAGGAGGTCGCTCCACCAATCAAATGTCGTTTGGGAATAAAATATTCGCGGCCGGGATCTGGAGTTCTGAAGATGCCTACTTATTTAGCTTTCGCTGGACTATACTCCTGGGTTTGAGGGAAGATTCATTCCGGAAATATGCCAGCGGGGTTGAGTTGACGAGGGAAAGAAGGGAGGGGGGGGGGGGGGGAAGAGAGAACCAAAAAGTCGATTGGCCGGGTCCGATTGGACCTTCCTCTCAGTGTCACTTCGGGGAATCGAGCCCTAAATTGATGGATGATTGTAAATCTCCTTAATTTTTGATGAATGACGTGCCGAATGAATCCCAACTGTTGTTGCCTTCTCGATATAGAGTTGGAGGGGCTCGTCTCGGCTTTTGCTGCGCGTGTCATCGTGTCGTCGGGTTCTCTTGTATCTCCCATAGCCTTCGTGTCCTGGATGATTCGACCGGAACCAGTCCTGGGTGTGTCTCTTTCTCTCACTGGACCCGGGTGCGTGTGCGGTTTTCATGTTCAATTGTGAAAAGTTCCATTTTACATCAATTCGAAGAAGAAGAAAATACACACACAAAAAATCAGTAAATTAGGCGGGTGAGTAAAAATGCTTTACACAATCAGACGATATAACAGGCACTATTTTAAACGTTATTAGTCTTAATTGATTTTGATGAGTTTAAACATTGGTTCGATTTTAGTTCTGAAGGAAAGAAAAGTAAAGGAAAAGAGATGGGACTATGGGCTTCGTGCGCGGCCGCGAGAGGGCGGTTTAAGCTAGCAACCGTCAGAGCCGTAGATCTACGGCTCTGGCAACCGTACTCTCTTAAACGGTGTTCGAATATCGCTGGTACGCACCGCGTTCCTCGTTTATGAGATACTTGTATACCAGTTGCTTGGTCTGTTCGCCGACTCTCTTAACCAGTTCGCGCCGGAGGACGTATATATCCGCAAAATGTTCCCGGCGCGAACTTAAGAATATTATAGCAGGAACCAAACTGAAGATGGCTTCAATATCGACTCCCCAACTATTTTATTTTCCGCTGAGGGGGCTACTTTTGTCGACGGAACCCATAGACAACACCAATTCGACAAATCGCTCGCAATGTTGACATACGGGTAAACAAAGTCAAAGTTATCGGATGTTAATTCATAAATGTGAACGTTGACTAGCGTTTGTTTATGGTGTAAATGGAGGACACATGCCTGGCCACGAAGGTGAATTTGGGTTAGGGTTAGAATCGAGGACGTCCTCGATTGAGATTCGTGTACAAAACCAATGAGAGCCGTTGGAAAAAGTTAGTGTACAAACAAAGGAAACCCCTCGATTTACACCATAAACAAACGTATATGAGTGAGTGATCTGTCTTTTCAGCAAATCAGCATGTCTGAATAAGTTCAGCAAAAGGTGAAATAATAAGGCAATGTTGTTTGACGAGATATGCAGTTTATGCTTGGTCTTCCGAGAATCAAGGAGGAGGGGTGAAAAATGTGTCCACCTTGTTTTCAATAATTGTGCTTCCTTCCATTTTCCTTACATTTGGCAAGAATATTGGCTAGCCAGAAATCACGGCATTACTTTGGGATGAGCCGTTTTTAACTGTTTTTATTTAATTAAATGCTTCCAAATCTGATACCGACAAACAACCTTCGGCTTAAATGTCACTGCTATACAGACTCCGATATAATGTTTGGCAAAGTCACACATTTTCATGCCGATCAGCTGCAGCGTGACAGACTAGTGTTCCAGGGCTATCCGAAAAGTTTCGGAAGGTTTGGGCCGGCGTACTAGAACGCCCTCTGTTGGTACTAGGTGGTCAAGCCTAAAAGTTGACTCCTGGGCGCGTGCGAGAACACGAACTTTTGCTACTCTGCGCAGTACAACCACGTACGGTAGTTCTGCATGTTCTATACGACAGAGTCAACTAGTTGGCGTATAAATAATTAGTTTTTAAAACTATAGGCCTACACACATAGCAAAACATAAATCAAATCTATTTCTTCTTCGAAACTAAAAAAAAATTGTCTTTAACGAGAAGATAATGGTTTTCAGACAAATGTGATCGAACAAATAGAACTATAGGAACGAAAATCTGGATGTGAAGGTCGTAAGTAAAATTAGTTTTTACATTAATTCGTCACCGACACCACGAACTGGCACCCTCTGCATCACATGTGTACAACAAATTAAAACAATTCGACAAACAAAATTATTGCTGAATATATCATTTTGTGCCATGAAGTATAACTTGGCGAAGTTGTTTTTTCTTAAATCATGTTAATTTGCTAATTTGTATTGGGGAGTTTTGCATAAATTAGTCCATTCTGTCGTTTTTCGGTTCCACGAAGTGACACTGCACTCAGTGTCAGTTCGTGAAAACGAAATTGCGGGGGCACGTTGTGAAAAAGATTTCACGAACTGGCACTGTCTATACAACGTACCCAGGGCAATGTTGTATTACGCCGTGTATACGTATCACGTTTGTCTACGAAATAAATAGAACTCGATGTTGTCAACACGCGGCACCCGAGCACTGTGTGCGCGCACTCCCCGAAAACTGGCACTCACTCACTGCAATGTACGCGCGCACTCTCCGAAAACGCGACAGTTTTCGTTTTCACGAACTGGCACCCGTCTTAATCATTTAATTATTAATTAACTAACCGTATTTTCACAATATAAAAATTGTGTTTCAGCAGTTAATTAATTGTTACGTTTAATGATACCAAAACCCCTCAAGTAGACGGATTTGTTGACTGAGTAAACTCATGTCAAACCTTTAAAAGCGTTTTTCTCCGAATTGTATTTCTGTAACGGCGACCACTGGGTGTCAGTTCGTGGTGTCGGTGACGAATTTATTAATGATTTCTCATCATTTTGTTCTTGTGGAATGCCAAGATCAAATTAAAACATGGGCGTTTCTCTGTTTATAGATTAGTACGGTTAGAAATTCTTCTGTAAAATGCCCATAGAAAGGTCATGGAGGGGTCAGGAAGCTCAAAGACAAAATGGCGCACTTTCAGGCTCTAGACCCGATATACAAACTGACCTGTTGCTGGATCTAGATATGATATTGGCAATCCAATACCTCAAACGAGAATAGACACTGCTCAATTTGCAGAGGGCCCATCATGGGTATAGCACACTCAATTGCCTTTGGTCATAGCCACCGCCCAAAAGGGCGCTGGGAATGGTTAACTCTCTTCAGGATGCACGACGTCATTCCTTCGAACTCCCATTGGGTAATAATTTCGTTTGGACAATCAAGTGCGCATGACACATGTGCGCTGAAATTAGGCAGCAATGCTCCTACAATGGTTTGAGCGCCAGTGCTTCCTTTGCCGATTTTTTTGAATCAGATTAGCCAATCCTAGCCCCCTGATTGGGCGGTGGGTATAAGCGGCATTTTAGCTAATTGATTGCTACTCGTAATTCTTGGGGGCGCTGTTGCAGAAAATGCAATCCTAGGCTGCGTCTAAAGTTAGTGGCTACGGCTAGTCGGCTACGGCAATAATTTGCGCCTTCGAAAGCGGCTGACTCCACATCCGATAAGGGCTTCGGGCACAATAAACCCTTTGGCGGCAAGACAGGGAGAGTTTGGGAGTCACCACCGACGCCATCTTGCCTGATTTTGGTGAAGCGACTGATTGCCGTCTCTGTCATTCACTCTACCATTCTATATTAGTATTACTCATTCACGAGACAAATTCAATTGATAGGCGCATAACATGGTGTTCAGTACATAAACAGATACACAATGAACACCGTATACAAAATAAACAGTTGTACCATAGGGGTGCACTAGCCTAATTCAAGTCCATTGAAAACAGTGTAAAATCAACAATGTTCAGGACCAAGTTTCATGCAAACCGACATCACTGGGGTTTCTCAAACAACAATCAGATTATTGTCTTGGCCTTTATCTTTCTATTTCTTTTCAATTGTTGGTGGGTTAGCCAATTTCATTTGTTAATATTAACACCAAAAGAAACTCATATCCCGAGCCTGCAAGCAGCCATTTTACAAATGGCGTCCCTCCTCGTTCTAGGGCAATTAGGACCCATTTTCAACCGTAATTTTATTAAGTCTGCCCTCAGATTAAAGCTTAAAAACCACGGAGTTGATCCTAGGCTATATTTACACAATTCCACCATTTTGTTTTTACCAAACGGCCTCCTTTTTCAAAAATAACTGTGGGGGCACATTTCATGCTAATGAGCTCGCGTAGAAATTAACCCTTCAATTAGGGTAGTGCACCCATAGTATCACGTACTAGTTAGATTACACAAACGATTATAAAGAAAATAATAGTAAAGTTTATGAGACGGAGTTTAACTTCCTCCTAGCCTCTGTCCACTCCCCTTCTTTCCCATGCACCAAACAAGCTGGACACGGAATCGGAACAAATTCTATTAAATTATTCGCCTGAAGCAGATTTTTGTTACCATTACCACACGTGTTCTCAAACGATTATCGTGACGTGGTTGTACTAGGGCCTCCTCAAAGGGTAAAGGACCCATCGACATCGGCCTTGATCCCGCCTGCTCATGGAGGAGCTAGGAGCATGGGCGGCGGACTCTTGAAATGTTGATGAGCTCAGACAAGGTGTTAATTTCTTAAGGAAACACGGGGAAATGCGAGGATAATGCGAGACAGATAACGCTACCCTCAAGATAAGACCGATACCTAAAAAGTGTTTTTATAAAACATTGTGCAACGCTACCTTCCAATCGGCGAGTGCAGTAAACAAAAATAATTATGCGGTCAAGTAGAAGAAACAAAATCAATTTGTGGACGGTAATATTCAATCATGATTCTTCATTTCCCGTTCTGGACACCCAGATCAAATTCTGACCACCCATTTTGTTGCTAGCCCCCGAGGCGTAGTACTGGCTTTTTTTCGCTTCCAAGCATTGCAAAGTCACAACTACGGTACTTATTTTAATTTAATCTGTTGGTCTTAATACAATTTTCATGTTTACTCTAAGGTTTTCTTTATTATTTAATAAAAGGAACGGAGTTGACAGTTGTTTACCCGCATAGGGGAACGCCTAGGGTCCTAACTGCAACTTCAGATAACCGAGGGTGTTCGGCCGAAAATGGACGCAGCGTATAATTTGAACTGACGGGAACCTCAGTCGGAACATCTGGCCGAAACTGTCAACTCCAAAAAAACGGCGCGATCGGACCACACGAAATGTCACGCGGTACTTTCTCGCCAGAAACAGGCGGATGGAAATGGTTTTCTTTCGATTTATCTATAATGTTGGCCCACATTTCTCCAGAAAATTGAACATTGTCTGAATTTGTCTCAGCGGTCGTTGGACGCCGGATTTCGCACGGGTCTAAGTCTTTTTTTATCTCAAAGGCCGAATAAATATCGAACTCTGGCCCATTTTTCACAAGCACAGTCTAGGAATATTCGACATTCTTTCCAAACGCTCTAAACTTCGAAGAGTAGACGTGTTGCAACAAAACTATTTATGCACCAAAAATTGGTAATGATGTCAACTCAAAAGATTTGTCTATGGCGAGCCCATTCAAAAATATACTTACTCGACGATACATTAGAGTTTTTGTTTAGTTATTAAGATATTTAGTTATTGAGATCTATCTTAAGAACTCTAAAATATCGTCGCATGTGTTTTGTTAACTGGGCTCGCCTTAGACGAATCCTGTGAGCTGACGTCATTGCCGAGTTTCAGTGCATTACTCGTTTCGTTTCAACAGACGAGTGTAGCCTTTGAAGGCCAATAAAACTCTTGGTGGCAGCAGACATCACTTTTGTTCACGCATGCGCGCGGGGAGCGATAATTTTATCTGCAGGTAGGTTGGTACATAGTGTACATTTATTAGCCAATCAGAACACAGATGGTGTTGACGTCATCGATGATGTTAGAGTTGTCTGGGATCTGACTAGGGTTAGGGGTTAGGGGTTAGGGCATAGAGAAAGGAATTTTCTCTATGGTAAGGGTTAGGGTTAGGGGTTAGGGTTAATTTGTCCCAGACAACTCTAACATCATCGATGACGTCAACATCATCTGTGTTCTGATTGGCTAATGTACCAACCTACCTGCAGAAAAAAATATCGCCGGGAAGTCAAGTCGGCATTGCGGTTCTTACATCGCCTTTGCACCGCTGTGACCCGGGTTTGAATTCCACCCAATTCCGTGGGTAATTTTCCCCGGAATGTTCTTCTGGGGTTTTTCTCTCACACATGGGGCTAAACAGTGTCTTCTCTCTACAGGTTTATTCAGGATTTTTAGCAACAGTGCCTAGGGCTTTGTTTTAGGAATCCTTTGTTTCAATACTTTAATTAATTGTAATACTTACTGACTGTTTTTATGTCGAATAGAGCATCCATGAAACTATCTGAAACAGACCAGTCAGATTTACTAATTACGGGATAATAGTGTTATGAAGCAGTTTAAAGGTATAGATACACTATTTGTGACCGGCTCTATACAAAAAGGTGTCTTAAGTCGCCCTATGCACTATCATGTAATGGCCCGATCAACGTTGAGAGGGTAAACATTTCATTAAAATGTGTTTTTTATTTGTTGTCATGAATGAAATCTTTAATACCTACAGTTTAAGGTTTCATTAAAAAAAAATGATTTTGATGAATGAAGTGGACAAAAAATATCATTTTGTGTGCATCTTTCTGTTGTAGTACAACAGAGCCGGCTATTCCAAAGCCTGTTTTCTCAGTTGTGTAATTTGAACTCCGAAAAAGTAATCAATATGTAAACACGTCGTGTCTCCAAAATGGGAGGGGCTATGGATCTCTGTTATAATTATACCAAAATGAAAGCTTACGTTGTGGTCTTTCTTACCATGTATATAACTCAAATTACTTCCGAATTATTAATAAATACGTTACTTATTTTAAAGTAAATAATGATTGTAGGCATCCAGCAAAATTATTGCCCTAGATATCCTGTTATTGTTCCGAACAATTTGAATTTGTTTAACAAAAATTCCCAATCGCCGGACGGCCAGGGTTGTAGTCGAGTCCCTGCAAGTCCTTTCACAAGTCCTTTCGTGAAGCCAGTCACAAGTCCCTTTATAAAGGCAGTCACAAGTAACTAGATGAACAATGACAAAGGAATGCCTTTGTCAAAGCTGATTTGAATAGCTTGTGATTTGAATTGGAACTGAAGGACTTGTGATGGACTTGCAGGGACTTACAGGGACTTGCAGGGACTTGTGATGGACTCGACTACATCCCTGCGGACGGCTATCGCGAAAAAGAAAACAAGAACAACATAAGAACAACTGCCTGATGTCGGTTGGAAATGAACGCTGTTTTTCTTGTTTTCCTTGGCATCCATGATTGTAAAACTTCCAAAATTTAAGTTAAACGATATTTACTATAAAATACAACCCCCTAAATCCACCTATTCATGACAATTCAAACAATTACCAATGGTGTATCCTACCTTTAATAGTCCTATCCCACCTATTGTTTCAAATTCCAGTCAACCAACCAGTGATTTCCTAAGATCTCAGTATATTATTGACAAAAAAAACAATCTCAATCCGATAACTCCATATTAAACCAGCCATGCATGATTGATTGCGTTTATCGTGTAGAAACTACCAAGCTTATAAATCAGCTAATCACAAAAATGTGCTTAGCACAAAAACGTCTAAACAGGTTACCAGTCATAACTCCATCTGCTTTTTATGCTAAGAAGAAAACCAGCTAAATACTAGTATAACAAACGATAGACATCACATGGAAATTTGGCCTGTAACTCTTTTTTGTGACGAGGAAGAATATTTATGCTGAGCAATTTTTGTGTTCTTAGAAGCTCAACAAAATTGGCCCCTGGGTCCGCGGAGCATGTCCCACAACACAGAAGAATGCAGGGAAGATATATAGAGACATCGACTGAAAGAGAATGATTAATCACACAATTAAACGAAACTAGAAGTTGAAGTTTGATTGAGATTATGTAGTCATCGTGAACACGAAGGGTTCAAACCAAACTGCACCACGTACAAGTATATAACTTCAGTCTTTAAACCCGAGCGAGCACTTTTTTATTGAAACCAAACAAACTTCACACTGGGAGGGAATAAAAGGGAGGGTATTATGATCCCTCCGTGTTCATGATGACTACACATAGATTATATTACGTCATCATTCCACACTTCAGTGACCACATGGGATTTTAAAGCAAAGATGTGCGAGAGAAATTGCATGGAAGTATTATAAACATCAATCCATAGATCTTAACCAGTTCGCGCCGGGTTTATTTTCAAGTTACCGAGACCCCTGGCCTGATTATTTTTCATCGATTTTTTTTTTTATTCAGTAAAATATTCCTGTTTTGATAATGCAACTACTACAAGATGCCAAGACTTAGTGTATTAGCACCGTTATTTACATGTTTTTGCCAACATTCTGTCGCCTAGGGCATTTTTTCTCTCTGCAGTCAGGGCGTGATATTACGACAACCGCTACCCGCCATAAAATCTGACGTGTGTGTATACGTCATCCGTGGAACTACACACAGGGCCGGGACAATTGTACGCGGTAATATATACAAATAATAATGTGCAAGCCCCGCTGAAAAGAACCCTTTCAAGAATTTCAAAGAAGAGGAACAACAGTTGGAAAATTTGAAAGTCAAGAAATTTGTGGACGCAGCTAATAATAAAATGGATGTATAAATTCAATGGCGACAATGGAACTATGGTGTTGAATAGGCCTAATCAATTAAGCATGATACCACGATGTAGCGTTAGTCCATCGCGTCAACGAAGCATGTTTGGCAACGTCGACGTTTATTCACGTCCACCGCGTGTATGCCATACATGTCAGTCGTGTATACTCGTCCTCCGCAGTGCTATAGCGGGTAACTTTAGGCGAAAATACACGTCAACCGCAACAACTAAGGAAACTTTTGCAGCGTATATACACGTCCTCCGCGGAATTAAACTGCTTTGCCTCACGGATTAACGCGTCATTCGTGGATAGTATAGTAATAGTATTATCAAAAGTGACAATCATCCCTATAGAAGCAGAAGCAGAACCTGTTCATTCAAAACAATGCAAACATGAATTTATAGGGATGATTGTCACTTTTAAAACTGGACCTACGACCATTGAAATGACAATAACTTCGCTCCGCAACATCGTATCTCATCAACAATCGAGGTGTCAAAATACGCAGAACAAAATTATGCACTGGGTTATTTGCTTCGATTAATCCATACCCTTTCGGGCCGTTAATTATTGGCTCATGTTTAAGTGTCTCGATACTTTTTGTGAGGAGTTTAGAAGCCTCGTGCTTCGTCACGTCACCAGTCCTCACCGAGATTTACCTCCGGACCGAGTAGGTTGTCGCACTGGTACGTGGACCTATCCATACCGTACCCACTGACACCACCAAAAACAGTATTGCAAAGCCCGGACACACAGCATATCATGACTATTATATCTCAATTTATTTGGCATGCCCTAAAAATAAATAAAAAACACACCCTAAAAAACCACAAACCTCTATTCAACAGTTTTCAACAGATACCGATCAAATAAAAGAGACCCGGTTTTCCAAGTCGAACCGCTGGCGCGTTTTTGTCATGTGCTTAATTCCAGCCGGAAATTGGGCAAATTTCTGGACAAGGTCGCGGCAGATTAGCTGTAATCCCGCCTCATTACTTCAAAATTAGGAGTCTAGATTGTCACGTTGTGGCATGTGTGCGTAAAGTCGGGGAAATCTCTTTAACTCCCCATTTTAGGGTGTTTAGGTGGGGTTTTGGGGTGTTTTTTGTCTTCTTCACTTTCGCCCGGGAGATAGATCCCTACTCTTTTTTTTTACCCTAACCGCTGACATGTTGTCTTACTTTCTTGCCTTTATTACACACCCAGTCTATTTTTGTTGTCTGACAAGGGGCGATGGAGCTCTGATGCAAGGGAAATAAACCCTCACGGCGATATTTGAAAGGTATGCGCTCCTGTAATTGGAAACGATGGCTTTGCAGCGGTGGCAACCTTGTGAGTGTTACCATGTTTGTTTTTTCCCGCCAAAATGTATACTTGTTACCACATCTATACTATTAATCCTGAAGATGGGATATGGTTGGCGCCATCTTGTGAACGGTTCCCCGTGTGCCGTGTACGTGTTTGCGCGCGGAGGGTGGGAGGGAGCCCGTCTATTGTGTCGGGACCTTGCCGCGCCATTTTGGGTGTGGTGTCCTGTTTGCCCGGCCACCGCTCACGCTGCAATGTTGTGATACATTTGTCAACTCTAGGTGTGCATATACCTTGCCGAAAATCACTGTGATCATTACTCCTTTCGATCAATTTGATACCAGTGGCACAATTTTTGAAACGAGGCGAATTGCCTGCCTAATATATTGCCTGTCTAATTTGAATTGGAAATTAAAACAACTGCAAAAAGGTTATTTTTAATTGTTTAATTAGGATAATCTGATAATCACATTAGGTGAAGTATAAATAAAATTTATCGAGTTTCGTTAAAATAATCCCTGCGCGAACTGGTTAATATATAAAAATGTCAGACGATGCTTTGAAAAAGATGCATGTTAATTTTGTTGTCATGCATGGTCTTTGTCTAGCAACCAAATATTACGCCGTGCTGTTTTTCAAATAAAAAATAAAAGTGTGCGCACCTTTTCGAGCGCGTCATTGAGCTCAGTACGCGCGACTATAGAGCTATGACGGGCGAATTACGGCTATGACGGCTAATAGTACAATGATAGTAGTACACGCTTTGGCTGGAAGTGATTCAGCTAAATGTTGATATGCGTATGTGTAATTGCTAGAGCACACGTGGGCGTACGGCGACAATTGGCTCCCCAAGGATGCGTTTCACTCTAGGCGAACGTTGCCAACGTTTGCCAACTACGCGAACAATTATTTTCCATTGGATGTGCACAAGATTAGCGAACGTTGGCGAAAGTAAGCATTGTTCGCGTAAGTGGAACGTTATTATAGTGTCACATCATAAGCTTTGCGTCTGTATACCCCTGAGGGCGTATACTCGTGCATTGCTGAGTCCGTTTTCAAACAATCAAACTGCTCTGTCTAACTTCATTTTGACGCGGTCACATTATTATACCAGTTCTATAAAAGGTACGCATGAACATTTTTCTATCGTTTTTTTAACATTGGGCGCCATTTTGCATGGACTATAGCTACCACAAGCGCACAAACTGAATCTGTGGTTGGCAACATAATTGTTGGTTTAAAAAAGAAAAGAAAACAAATGTATTATTTCAGGTCACTTTTGTTTTAACTGACCCCTCTGTGTATAACCCATATAGAGGATGGACACTGAATTAAAACAAACATGGTTTAAAGTCATCCTACTATCGTAGATCTCGAGGTTTTAGAAACCCAATTTAAAAACAAGAATTTTGAATCTAGCTTTTTCTGTCCAAAAAAATAAATAAATCATATCAAATCATTTGATGACGTCATTATGATGTCACCTCAATTCTCATCTATTGCGAATCCCGGTCAACCTATATACCAAGTTTGAACCTAATCCGAATTGCACTTTTATAGAAAAGAAGCCATAATTCGAACAGAAACCAAAGGTGTATACTTTGCACTCTATTATACAAACACCAGGATTTATATCGACCACACTAAATTTAGAACACACAGCCGTGCTTAGTTATTTATTTATTTTCCCGTTAGACAAATTATATTAATTTGACCCCATTAAGCAAAAAAGGTCATTGCTTGGTTGTGACAAGGGTCTAATTTCAAAATCCCGGTACGTTTTTAAAGGGGATTAACTTATCACATTTTCTCAGTCTGCCGCGCGCAAAGAAAACGCATTCGTAATAATATTATTAATTTGACCCAAATAGGGGAAAAAAGGTCATTGCCTGGTTGTGACAGGGGTCTAATTTCTAAGTCCCGGTAGATATCGCTAAGGGATTAACTTATCACATTGGCTCAGTCTGCCGCGAAATGTGCTGAGTAAACGCCGAGAACAGAAATATTGAGAAAAGTGTGAAAAGATAAATTATAAAACTGGGTAATTTCGATTGCTTTTCGTCTAAATAGATCTTTTTAAATATTTTTTATTATATTACTTCCTGTCTTTCATTTTGACTCTGATATGACGAAGGTCCGGGGGGGGGGGGGGGGAGGGGGGGTGTAGATGAAGTGGCAAGGGGTTGTAATTCGGCCGACTTTTAAAAATAAGTTTTCTTTCATCGGTACTGAGAAACAAACAGTTGCTTATGCAGAACTCTCAATGTTACTGCTATTTCAGTATACACACACAAAATTGGTGATTGGTTCTTTACGTGGCACGGTGGCTTTTTGAGATTTAAATTGAGCTCGAATGTGTTTTGGGGGACGAAGTGTCATTAATATCTGTAATACAAGACGTTAAAGTGGCTAGGGAAACCTGTATCAGGTGACATTGCTAATTGGTTTGCAAATAAACAGTCAGAATTATACAGGATGATCAAACAAATTGTTATTAATTGTTGTTTTTTAATCCTCACAAATACAATAGAGGGCGCACACATCCTTTGGTAGCCAACTGTGTTTATAGAGCCTTTTTAAATCCTGGCTTCGTCTTCGTCTTGAAGCGATTTTAGATTCCCAACTGCGAGATTCTCCGCCACAATCTGATGCCTGTTGTGGCTAAGAAACATTCACTCGATTGATGGAAACTCAAAAGTTAGACTATTTCCAATTGCTTCCATTTCTATTTGCTTCTCATGTGATTCGGAATTAAAAGGCAAAGCCGAAGCCGAAGCCGAAGCCGAAGCCGAAGACGAAGCAAAGGTTTCAAAAAGGCCCTATGTTAGCTTCTGGACTTACAACTGGCTGTAAGGTGATCTATGAAACATTCGGATTTCCCGAGGCGACGCCGAGAGAAAATGGAGTGCTCCATGGATCACCTATAGGGAGGCTATAGTTTTACTACACCACGAGATAAAGCATTCAATATCTGTTTCATAACACCTCACCCACAGATTTCTGCTTTGTTTTAATACTCGTAAATTATATAAATCTAAATACAGGGAAAATAAACTTCGATTTCCAAACAAAATTGATGGAAAATGTAGTTGCTTTTTTCTAAACCACCCCTTCACAAAATGTTTGAACCTAGCTCTGTAGCGCTGATTCTTTGGAACAATACGCGAATAGTATAGTACTTTGGTTGCTATACGGGTAGAGTACTTTTGGCAGTGCACAGGAAGATAGTAGATATAGAAAATACCATGTGACTAGCTCACGGCCAATCAAGGCACACAATTTGTGGGTGTGGTGTTATAAAATGTATTTATAGAGTAATATGGTTTATGAATGGCGTGCACTGATGATAATCGTCAAAAAGATCAGGACTTGAAGTGGTTTTCAAACAAAAGTAAAGTTTGGAATAGAGTATAGCAATAAGCCATTTGCGCGTGACCACGAGTTAAATTTAAATAACATCTGGTACGTACACTGACTTGCTCACGCAGCTTGGCACCGTTGGTGCGAAATACGGTACCCTCTGGAGACTTGAACACAATGGGGACAACTGGGAGTGAAAAGGTCTCAAAATGGTAATTTCTATAGATGAATAGGTCTCCATTAGGAATTTCACGAATTATATTTTTGGATTGAACTTAAATTACTCAAAAACTAGGGTTAGAATGTGGGTTAGGGTTAGTGTTTGGGTTAGGGTATAATATAGGGTATATTGGGTCGAAATTTCAACCCAGGAAAATAATTGTAGTTAAAATGGGAGCATTTTGAAAAACGTGCTCGACTTTCTAACCATTTTGTACACGATAACAAAGCCATGTCTCCACAGTGATACAAAAACGCGAATACATGAACTTTAAATTCTCCAGACTAAAGACACTGTTGCCATATCACATGATTTGGGGCAAGCTCTTGCATAGTTACGTAACAGACGTTCAGCACCAATATACATTTTTCACAATGGGTGAGAATGGCACAAAGACACCAGACCAATCCGGAGCTCGGGGGTTGTTAGCGTAAGGCTTGCTCCGAATCACGTGATATTACAACAGTGTCTTTGTTAGGGCACCTAAATTATATTTATATAAACTGGGTGATGAAAATGGGGAGGAGGAGATCCAGGAAATGTTACTATATATACACCGTCTTTAATGAGGCAAAACCCTAAGAAAGAACCAAGACAAGTGGTGAGAAAACAGAGATCTGGAAACTTGTAAGAGTGGTTGGGGTACCATCGCAATTTGGCACACAAGTATTTTGTAAAGTCGCTAGATTGGCTAGAACCAACACAGCAGTGTTGCCACTGCTTGAAAGATCTTTCAAAATCTTTCAAGATTATATGTGAAAATATATAAAAGTACATGTGAATTTACATGTGAATTTACATGTATTTTTTAAGTTGTGTACAAATTTACATAGGCTTGATAGATCTTGAAAGATTCTGAATGCTGATCTTGAAAAAAATGAAAATAACGAGTGGTCACATGGGAACACAGTAAGCTGTGGCATGATACAGTTGTATTTGTACCATCAAATTCGTGGGTCTAGAATGTTTGCCAACTAAACGCGTGGTGGAGCTCATCATAACAATAATCTATGACCCTGGCCACATAATTGCCTTATCTCCAGCGCAAATTCACATGATGAATAGCTGGGCGTTTCTAGGTTTGTCCAAAAAAAGACGAAGAAGAAGATATAATGCAATTCGCCAAACGGAAAAAACCACTAGAGACCATAAATATTACCCAGCAGTAACAAGGGACTGCACACTTGGGTTTTCTGAGCGAATGGTTTTGAAATCTATGAAAACATTCTGCGCGTCTCGTTTCGATAAGTTAAGTTACAAGACAGAGTGAAATTAGTAGCAGGCAGACAGATCTAGACTTATCTTCGCCGTACAATAGTGCGTGGGAGTTGACCTCGAGAAAGTACGAGACTTTACGAGAAACCAAACTCCCGGGCACTTCGTAAAGGAGCTTCAACGTGTAAAGCGTAAAAAGTGTAACACTTGAAATAATTGGTTTTGACGTTGTTCTTTTAACTGAAAGGTATAGATACAAATCTTTTAACAAATCTGTTGTTTTATTTCAATTTACAAAGTATTATATCAAATTAGGGGAAAAGAGAACGAAAACGTCTACTTACGTCATATGTACTTCATTATATTGTTCTCTCGTTCACGCCCGTCTTTCTTAAAGCGTAAACCACATGCAGTAAAAGGCGGTTTTTCGCCATAACAAATGTACGTACTCGACGTCCGTACACGTCAGCGCACGCACACACATCAGACTAATTTACTTAGCATAAGTTTGAAATTGATTGATATAAGACGAATTAGATCACTGAATGTTGCCTTTCGCAAACAGCTTTGACGAATTTGATGTAATGGCGAGTATTCTCGACTCAGTGTTTAAAAAGAGTGACAAACGTTGAAATCTAATGATTAATACAAAATAAAAACATGGTTTTGTAATTTAACAAGCGTGTGAAATTTGTTTCGCAAGTGAAATTTGTTTCGCAGACGAAATTAAAGACGAGAGTTGGTGAATTTATCAAACGCTATATTTCCGTTATAGTTGCCTATAACGCTCAGAACATTATCTGACGTTTTCCCTTGGAGACACCAACCCAAACAAAACACCACCGTGGCACTTTGGTGCTCACGCGAGAGGCATAGGTGTATTATGTATATAACTGTGTTTGGTGTGTTTGGGGGGTCACATTGTCTAATGGTATTAGCATATCAATAGACCATTCCTGGACATGCACACCCATATTGAAGCATTCTGGCATATCAACACACACGGTTGCACCACGGTGCTCAAGCGGAAGGCATGTGTAAAACTGAGTTCACAGGGCTGGATTGAAAGACGCACTAACTCAAACATGCTTTTACAGCTTATATGGGTGGAGTATAAGGATAGTTAGGAAAAAAATCTGCGGAATTGGCCCAAAGATTTCAAAGTTATACAATTTGTTTTCTGAGAGCTGGATTGAAGGGTGAACGAACTCTGTGTCAAACATGCTTTTACAGCCTATACGGGTGGGGTACAAGGATAGTTACAAAAAAAATTCATCGGATTTGGCCCAATTTCTTTTTAGTTGTACACAAAAGTATAACAAACTTGCCTCACGAGTGAGCCCCTTAGTTTGACGGAACACAAAGATTTGTGTTATCTTATTGATGAGGTAACCTTCTAGTACTAGCTTCTCCATTGGTGGTATGTTGTTGACCCAATTTTTATTTTGCTCCTTTTGTTTTGCTCGAGTTCTTATTTCCGGAAGATAAGAGATTCCATCAAGTCTTTAAAAGGAGACGAGAGTCCGGGACCGGCCGACTGACTCTGACGCACGGGGAGACTGGAGTGCGAGTCCGCGTGTATAGGTGTAGCGGAGGCCCCCTCGCTACGGACTTGACGGATCATGGCCACTCTCCCCCGCCCGTCTCTTGACAAGGGGAAATTACCTTTTAATTAAGCGGTAACGCGGCCGAAATGCACGGCGGCAGATGCAGCGACGCGCCCGCTGCATGCCGTGCCTTTTTTGAGTGGAAGAGCCAGTTAGCTATGGTGTGGCGTTACATGATTATACTATCTATCTGTGGGCATTCCGCCGCGTGTCGTACACCGGGTAATTAACATCGACAGTCCCGTGCGCGGACCCTATAGCACAGACCTACCGCATACAACCTGTCATGATGTAACATGTTGATCAATTTACAAGACAACGATAAATGACCGAGGTAGCCAGGTGTTATAATTATCCCCTTCGGAAAAACAGGGAGCGCGGGTGGGGAAAAGTACTTGAAAAAAAAAGTGCAAATGATCGGAGACCCAGGGTGTCAGCCGACGACACCGGACGGTACTTTCTCTTCAGCGGCGCGCTGTGTGCTGGATTCCTTCCCGGCGGACAAACACGGCGGTACAACAGGTGAAGGTTCCCGATAAGAATCTCGGTATCTGTACAATTACGGCCGAATTCCGCGAGACATAGTTTCATCCATTTTTGCCTCCTTATTCTATAGGGCCTACATTCGTTGACAAGTCTGGCAGGAGGACAGTATTTATTTTAAAGATGGGGTGGGGTGGGGGAGGGGGAGAGAGAGAAAAGTGAGAGCGATATTTGCCAGAATGTTTTTGATGAGTAACAACATTATTGCTATACTAATCCAACAATACCGACCTCATATCACACGTAGTGCCCTTCAGAAACAGACTGATGCCCACTAAAAAAACACAGATTGGTTGAAAATAACCATTTGATTTGTAGATATGTGTCCACAACCAATGATATTGGTAAATTTTAACCAAAATATGGTAAAAATAACCAACATTTTGGTTAAAATGGACCAATCAATTGGTCAATCAATCAATTGGTTACTTTCAACCAATCTGCTTTTAGAGCGTGGGGCATTATGTATTTCATTAAACGTCCCTTTTTAAACCTTTGTGTTAATAGATTTGTATTCATATTTTTGATTTTTTTTTAAAGAAAACAGAACAAGATGTGGAGAGAAAAAAACCACAACCACATTGGTAAAAACAAATCTGAAACATTTAAGGTCGAAAGTCGTGCAGCGAGATGCCAGAATTCGACCGTAATTTTTACGGTCGGAACGTAGTTGTATTTACCGATAAACCGTATTTTTGTTACGGTGAAAAGTCTGTAAAATAGCAGAAAATTCACCGTAATAATACAACTACGATCTGACCGTATACGGTCAAATACAATCTGACCGTAACGACGTACGTACGGTCGAATTCTCTCGATTGTCGACTGTCATTATTTATTATTTGTACGGGACCATTTTGTTTGCCGTGAGCAAAAGTTTGATTTATTGAGAACTAACTTCTCTGGTAGACAAATTATTTCGCTTCAACACGCATGCGGCAGATAAACGAGTACGTGTTTGTAATGTGCTCAATATTTTCCGTTGAATGCCACCGGAAAAAATAAGACAATAAGCGAAATCGGCCCATTGAAAATGTACAGAGGTTTAAAATATTTGTCCCGTTTGTCTTGGGAAAAAGTACCCACAATTGTCATTGGTACAAAATATAAACTTTTAACTTTGTCGAGGTATACCATCCACCACATTGAAGGCGGAATCGCGGGCCTTGAATCGCGGCGTGAATCACATCGGTGTGTGCCATCGCAAATGGGACAAAACCTGGAGAAATTGAGAAAAAAACGACAACACTGTTTGGACCGCTGTACATTTTCAGTGGGCCGATCAATTCGCTTCTTGCCCCCGAGCCTATGCGCATGCGTGCATGAATTTAAATTGATTAGGAAACTGGTCTATCACCTAACGGAGATCTCATTGGACATTCATTAATATGTTGTTGTTTTTTGTAATAGAGTCGGGTATTACACATTTTTGTTGCCAAGGCACGGGGTTAAAGCAAGCGTCTGTCATCGGTTGTCAAACAGCATCTTTGTCACCCTTTGAGAAAAAGCATTTTCGAAATATTTACAGAATATCACTCATCGTCGTCGGGAAGTTGAGATCGACTTGTGCCGCGGCGCGAAGTGGCCCGAAATTAGTCACCCCTGAGCATGCATGCGCAGGGACCCTATAATGCTATGTCTACAAAAAACGGATAGCGGTATTAACTCGGGCATGGACGACGTGTCAATGGGTATAGCGATGGGGAAAAGGGAGCGGATTATCCATATCTATACCTCTCATCAATGAAACCCAATATTTCCCCTTTCAGGATTTACACCTCTACTGGGGAAAGGGTGCTGGAGAGAGGAGAGGAGAGGAGAGGAAAGGAGAGGGGGTGAGAGGAATCTTGACGCCTAATAGTACCCTCGACCGCACCGGTACAAGTTGAGATGTTGTTACCGGCAACTGACTGAATTGTTTCTCAGTACTTTCCCCTCCCCTTGCCTATACAGATGCCAACCCCCCCCCCCCCCCCCCCCCCGCCCCCCCCCCCCCTCAATCTCACCTTTCAGCTACTTATAACTTCTGTCTTAAAAGCGGTGGTCACATCTTACGGTCATGAACGTAGTTGAACGTAGTTCATTTGACCGTACAACAGGGAAATTATTGGAGTTGTGTATTTTTCTCATTCCTAACTCGAATTAGCACATAGGTTCCATTCGCTCTTGTTAACAATTATTTTGTGAACCGATACTTAGGGACCTCACATAATCAACTCAAAAACTAGGGACTTGTTTTTCTTTCTACGGCGGCGTGGTTAGGGTCAACTACGGTCCCCACTACGGTCAAGTAGGGTCAACTGCGGTCCACACTACGGTCAAGTAGGGTCAAGTAGGGTCAACTAGGGTTAACTATACGTATATACTAGGCTCACAGTACGGTTTAGGCATTCAAAGTGACCGCAGAAATATTTTCAACATGTTGAAAACTTTTGGGCTAACTACGGCCAAATCATGGCTTTCCTCAAGGTCTAAGTACGTTCAGAACTACTTTCCACTACGTTTAACTACGTTTAACTACGTTTAACTACGTTTAACTACGTTTAACTACGTTTAACTACGTTTAACTACGTTTAACTACGACTACTAGGGTCTACTACAGTCAACTACGGTCACACCATACTACGTTCAACTACGTTCGTGACCGTAAGATGTGACCACCGCTTTATACAGAGCTCCCTGAGTTAGGGAGCTGGTCTATAATCGTGTCGTTAGCGGCGGGCGCGCGCACTGCGTGAAACAATTTCGCGATGTGCACAATAAAATATCAAATTCCGTCGTGATTTAAACGGCTAGATTATCTCTATATTTCTCCATCAATATTCCAGGTTTGTGAAGTGTTCAGCTTAAAAGTTAAAGCCAAATCGGATTTTCACGAAGGTGCATAAAGAAAGCACAAACCCCATATCAACCGGTAACACACGTACTTCCGATGTACATGTACATGTACATGTACATGTACATCCGCAAGGAACCGCGCAAAGTGAGGCATGTCGTTAATAACAGCTACGGTGCGAAAACAAAACTCTAACATAACTCCCAACTCATGTTATAAACATGTTTGGCGTCATTGATGGACTGTCATATACATGTACATGCAGTGGCAGCACAATTTGTGGTCGGCACTCGTAGTGTTGTGCCCATGCTAAAAAAATGTGAACTTATCTACAACAGTCAAGCAAGACGTTTTAACGGAACTTGCCAGCCGTAAGGCCAAGGGTGCACTACCCTAATTGAAGGGAGAATTTCTACGCGGTTTCATTAGCATCAAATGTGCCCCCCCCCCCCCCCCCCCACCCACAGTTTTTTTTTTGAAAAAGGAGGCCGTTTGGGTAAAAAAATAATGGTGGGATTGTGTAAATATAGCATGGGATCAACTCCCTGGTTTTTGAGCTTCAATCTGAGGGCAGACTTGGTAAAATTACGGTTAATTGGTAAAATTGCCCTAGAACGTGGAGGGATGCCGTTTGTAAAATGGCTGCTTGCAGGCTCGGGAAGTATCACTTTTCGGGAGGTGAGTTTCTTTTGGTGTGAATATTAAAAAATGTAATTGGCTAACCCACTAAAAATTGAAAAGAAATGGAAAGATAAAGACCAAGACAATAATCTGATTGTTGTTCGAGAAACCCCAGTGATGTCGGTGTGCATGAAACTTGGTCCTGAACATTGTTGATTTTACACTGTTTTCAATGGGACCTGAATTAGGCTATAGTGCACCCGTAAGGTTCGGGTCAAAGGCTGCTATTTGTGGTACAATTTACAAGGTGGGAGACGTGCCATTGAAGAGGAGAAAGGAATCCGATGCTATCTAGATCTCCTCTACGTCGACGAAGGCAAAAGACTTAAAGAAGGTCTATAAATAAGTCAGTTGGAGGGAGCGTAGATCTGGTCTTGGTCGTCCCAGAGGAAATGTCCAATATCTCCCGGTCTACCACAAGAGAGGAACAACAAGGTACAGACAATCCAATTGGTCCACACACTCCGCGGCATACCAAAAAAAAAAGCCAGATGCAGATATCCCAAGTTTCAAATTTCGGACTGGTGTTGTTTTACCTCCAAATTATGCCGACTTCCGCTAGAGGGCGTCGCGCACTGTCTGCTGACCCGAACCATGTAAAATTAATCAAGCTTTATGGACATTTTAATCAATCAGGGTTGTCTCACCCCCGTAACCAATACCGGGCTGTCGGACGTACGGGCCCAACTTAGGGCAAGAGCGACTTAGTGACGATGGAAAACGCCCAACATCGGACGTACGGGCCCAACTTAGGGCAAGAGCGACTTAGTGACGATGGAAAACGCCCAACAAGATATCCAGATTATGTTTGCCGTGCTTAATAGCAATCACATTTAATACGGATTTGTTTGGGTTTTATTAAAAACGAAATATAACAAAAATGAGGGTGACCCTAGGAAAAACAAGATTCCCATAGACACGATTGATGAATTCCAATACTTTTTTTAAATACTCAGAACTTCCACAGGTGTTTAGACTATAAAACAAAAATGATGATCAAAATGTCATCTGTCTTTTTTTCTTCTTCAGTTTTTAGTGGGTTGACCATTGACTTTTTGAGATATTCTCACCTGAAGAAAAACACCCCTAAAACTAATGAAGTTTTACTAAACTGGAAAAGTAGCCATTTTGAAAAAAGATCCCTCCACAACATGGCTATAAATAGGGCTACTTTCGTACCCAATTACTGCAGCCAAAATGCTCATAATTCGAAGCTCCATGTCCGGGCCAGGTTTAATGCCACGCGTCTTTAAAAGGGATCGTATACGTTTGGTAATAATTACTCCAAAAATTAATGGCAAAAAAACAACTTACTTGATAAGAAGTACAGCAGCTTTGGATAGTATAATGCATTTTTAGAAACTGTTCACTTCGAACTACTGCGGTTATGAAAAAAGATATCACTTTTTATCCCCAAAATTTTGAATCTGAGAAGTGTTACTGCAGTGACGTTTCTCAGATTGTGTATTCCAATGCAGATTATTCTTCCTGCGTGGACATAACCGCTCCAGATTTTCGGCAATATCTCAAACGCTAACACCTTTTGAAATGAAATTTTTACAGGTTAGTTTTATGGTATATATCTATAACTACATAGGATTAAAGCAAACAGTGGGTTCCAATTACCAAACGTATACGATCCCTTTAATTCCCAGTTTTCCTGGCTCTCGGAACTCTAATATAGAAGAATTTGAGTGTACAACTTGTATTCATAAGCTCGCCGAGCGGACGATTTTTTTTGGCCTCTAGGGGTGCACCCTTGAGACGTCCTCGTGAAACCCGAGAGCATACAGGTATCATCACAATGGGTGCTCAAAGGAGTAAAAGCACTATGGTTGCTAAGGTGCAGGCAAATTAATGAGGAATGAGGTTTACAAGAGAAAACCGCATTTGGTGTAGATGTACATGTGAATATGTGAAGTTGTTGCAACGAAAATGATGCGCTGAAATTTTGGTAATTATGTCAGCTTACAAGATTCGTCTATGGCGAGCATATTATTTTATTACTAACGCTACGATATTTTTAGAGAGAAATCTGGAAATGAATTAAGAGATATCTTTAATTATTTAGAGATATCTCTAATTATTTAGAGATATTTATTTTAAAGATAATCATCTCTAATTAATTTAGCTAATTTAGCTAACCCTAACCCTCCAGGGTATTTTGGCTAGAAACCCTGCCAGACTCAACATAATGTATACTTTGTCACATTGACTTGTGTGCAGAGTCCAGCAAGGTCAAGCAGTCACCACAGATGCATTGTGCTGGATTTGGTAGGGTTAGGGCTAAATTAGTGCTATTTCTAAATAACCGTAAAATATCGTCGCGTAAGTAATAAATGTAAAATGGGCTCGCCATAGACGAATATTGTAAGCTGACGTCATTTGATACCAAGTTCCGTGCGATTAGTTTCAATGCAACAGTGTTAACATGTATCCAACAGTAATTAATGCCCTGAACTAAAACAAATGAATGAGATGTAAATTATATTGGAAATACGACGAGAAACAGCCGTTCTGGCAGATTTAAAGAGGATACCTTGGGGGCCAATTCCGTTTCCGAACTTGTCTGATTCTAATCAATACTGTCCGTCTAAGTGATCATCGTACTCGCCTGCTGATCCGATCCAGAGCCGTTTCCTCCGTCTGGCTCTCTTTTTTTCTTTTCTTTTTCTCCTTGTCAGATGAGGGCGTGTCTGGTTTTCCCCAGTTAAACTTGGGCCAGAACCATGTGAGTCACACGCGGCGCGCTTCTCCGGAGAAGGTCGATATTTTTTTGGAGACAATTCCCTCGATGGGTACTCGACGAGAGCCATGTTGAGTGAGTGTAAAACGAAGCACGGGTCTCGTCATTCTTTGATCTGTTTTTATGGCTTGAGTTGTGCGTTGTGCACGCGCAGAGAATGACAACACAGATACCAGGGGTGTTTTCCACTCACGCAAACTGTTTGCGCGCGAACGTTCGCCAAGGTTTTGAGTTGGCGCCAGTCGAAGTTGAACGACATTAAAAAAACAAACTACGTTTTCAAAATGGCGGCGCCCAGTGACAGTGACATCGTTTGGTTGGCTGCTGCACCAATTGTATTGTTTAACTTATAATTTTTCGAGAAAAAAACCCCCTGTGACTGCTAAAAGGAATCCACCTTTTATAACTAAATGTATGAAACGTAAATCAAAACCGTGCTGCTTACCTCTCTGCCATCCCTAAAATACGTCACTGGCCAACAGCGAACAGCTCGGAATGTCGTTCGCCATTGTTGCTAACGTTGGCCAACATAATTTGCGCACATTGCGTTCCACTCAAGCGAACAACGCTAACGTTGTCCAACGTTGGCCAACGTACGCACCCCAGGCTAACGACCTCAAGATACGTAACGCTTCAGTTGGGGCTAACACTTGCATTGTACACAATATAAGATGTTGCTTAAGGTAATATTTGTATCGGGTAGGACGTTTAATAATGTCGTGCAAATAGGCTTAATGACAAAAAATGCGGTATGCCATGCCGTCACGTGTGCAGAAATATCTATGCATGCTATTAGTATTAGCGGACGAAAACTGACCGGCATAACGTGCACTGTTATCAGTCAAAGTTGGGTGGCGTAATTTTGGACAACGTTTTAGTTGCCTAAATCGGTTCCGCTTTACCGAACGCTGTTGACGAACGCTCGGACGCCGTTCGAGCATCCGGAACGCAGCCCGGGCCTGGTGGGAGAAACGTTTGACGAACGGTTGCTTCATGTCGCTTTCGGCATCGCTATGAGTTAGAATATACGGTGTTCCATATAATACACCGCATCCTTCGATGGTTATTACCGCTGTCGCCGAAAGGTGTTTGACGGTATAATTATGGTTCGAATCCTGACGGGAACATGGTGCTCGTGTTCTTCGGCAAGATACTTTAATGCAATTGCCTATCTCAACCCAGGAATATAAACGGGTACCTGTGAAAGTAGAGACCAAGCTACTGATCTCGAGCGACTGCAGAAATGGTCCCATTCCTGATGAACAGGGGTAATCATTGTAAGCAAAATTCAATCGATCTATGGCTGTACTCCGTGGTTAGGTACGGCGGCTGTCATGTACATGCCATCGACTCGACCATGTTGTAGCCGCACTTCTCTTAATTCAGCTTCTCAGCTACCAGTAAAGATTTGTATCCCAATTTTATTAGTGTTATTAACGGTGTCGACACCCATATCATCCCGTTGTTCCTTTCTTCTTCAAACGACAAAAGCAATTGCTTAATTTAATCATCAATTCAACCTACTCTACGGCGTAGTTTCTGTTCGATCGAAATAATTCCCGGATTAGACACTGCTCTAACCCCGTGGTGACAGAGACACGCCAGTACGGTTTCAACTCACCGGCACAATTTTCTACTGAATGACATTTTAATTAAACAATAAAACACAAAAGAAGTCTCGATTTTGTTCTGACAGTCTGCATAGGAGACGCGATGACAGAACCCAACAGTTACACCACTTATACCCAAACCCGACAGCTCGACTGAATGACGAGATCCTCATTCAAATCAAAGTTGCCACTTCGCAAAAGAAGACAATGAGCTTATAACTTCATGGGACAGGGAAGTGTGGAGGCATATGTTGTACCCTGTACGTACGTACGTGGATACCACAATGGGGACCACAATGGGGACCACAATGGGGACCACAATGGGGACCACGATGGGGACCACAATGGGGACCACGATGGGGACCACGATGGGGACCACGATGGGGACCACAATGGGGACCACAGTGGGGACCACAATGGGGACCACAGTGGGGACCACAATGGGGACCACGATGGGGACCACGATGGGGACCACGATGGGGACCACGATGGGGACCACGATACTATAGGGACCACGATGGGGACCACGATGGGGACCACAATGGACACCACAATTGACACCAGAATGGACACCAGAATGGGAACAAGAATGGGAACCAGAATGGGAACCAGAATGGGAACCAGAATGGGGACCACGATGGGGACCACGAAAAGGGACCACAATAGGAATCACAATGGAAATGACGTCTCCACAGAATAATTTCTATAGGTGTAAAGGTCTCCACAAGGTTTTTCACGAAATAGATATATGAATCGACTCAAAATTACTCAAAGACTATAGGGTTAGGATGTTGGTTAGGGTTAGGGTTAGTGTTTTGGTTAGGGTATATTATTCTGGGAAATTAATTGTGGTTGAAATAGGAGCATTTTGAAAAAGAGTTGTAGATTTTTTAACCATTTTGTAAACGAGAAAAAAGCGATGTCTCCACAAGGATACAAAAATGCGAAAGTGTGTCCAGAAACGTCTCCCGTCTGTAGTTGTAGTATCACTATGAACATCTAACAAAACACACACAAATATTTCTGCCTGGCGCCCTCGATGGGGAGGGGAGAGGGGTGGGAAGGGGGTAAAGAGAAGGGGGTCCGTCTTATGTCTTGCTTGATAGGGGGCCTGGAGTGGGGAAGGGGAAGGGGGGGTTCACAAGGGAACACGCATCGGCATACCGTGGTGGTGTTTTCCATATGCAAAGCAGAATTTTCTTTGCAGTTTTGGAGGGGGCGATGACAAGACTTGCCCAGTGGCCACGATATATAGGGACTGTACCCTATCAATCCAGGAAAACGGTTAAAGAAATGTAGTTAGGGAAGCTTGGGCATAGTGGTGGATAAAGGAATAGGACCTTTTGGCATAATATTTGGAATCAAGACTGGAAAAGGACTGGCAAAACTGCGATAATTTCAGTAATATGGGCCAGAGGTGAACTATCATTCTCGTAAACAACACTTAATAAAAAAAAATAAAAAAAAAAAGCTGCCGATCAGCCAATTAAGTTGATCAACTGATATGAACTTGGTTCTTAATTTGTAACCAATCAGTACCCGTGGCTCTGAGAGGGCGCAAAGACTTCCGGCGAATGGCAGCAGCCCTTACTAAGCCGACATCGTGGCCAATTAGCTCCAAGGGAACCTATCTCCCCTGTGGTTTACTGAACCCCTCGAGTCTTAGCCTGCAGTGAGGTAGCGGTTCCACAGGCGCCTGGCCCAGTTAAAAAAAGAAAACACGTGCTCGGTACTTTGATATACCGAGGGAGTGACACAACTTAGTCCGAGGGCAGGATACATAAAAAAACACATGTATCATTTCCTCTGTTATGATTATGAAGCATATCTTGAGCGGTTGATAGCTTAATAAGCTGTCAGCTATGATATATAGAACTTGAACGAGTGTGGTGGAGGCTACGGTAAATTAGGTCGGGAGAGCTGGATGTCCTTATTGGGGCGAGGTGAGTGCATCCTGGTTATGGGGGTTGGGGTTGGGTGGGGGTTGGGGTTGGGGTTGGGGTTGGGTGGGGGGTGGGGGGGGGGGGGGGGGGGGGGGGGGGCTCCATGGTGGCTCGACTTGGTTCACCGTCCACCCTCATGGGGTAGGGGTCCAGAAGTATATTTCAGTTCCAGCCTTTACTTGAATTTATGGCTTCAAATTTTAAGAGGTGCGGCGTGCCGGAAAGCGCCCAACTGGGCTCCAAAACGCGGTATAAACAAAATAATATGATTCCTTTGCAGACAAATAATGCTGGCAGATTTGGTGCGTCTTTTTGTGGCCTCCGTAGACCAGTCTGTATGTGACAAGTCTAGTCCTGCAAATCTCTCTATAATCGACAAAACAAAATACCATTGTTAATTGAGAGTGCAAGGTCTGTGAAAACAATTGAGCCCGAACGGACGCCATTTTGTCTTTGCTCTTCCTGACCCCTCCGTGACCTTTCTCTGGCATTTTACACGGGGTTGCCCCGTACGTTTTGCCTCTCTGTAAGTTTTGACTGAATGATTTTAAGCGCATACTCTCCCCCGAGATACATTTATGTTTTATAAACTTTATAACAAGAAAAAAAAGCGTATGAACAATCAGTTTGAAATGGGTTAAAATGAATTTTACTTAAAACGACCTTCACATCCGGATTTTCGTTCCTAGGTCTCCTTGTTTGGTCACGTTTGTTTTCACGTCGCGCACTTGTATTGCGCGAGAACCAAAATAAAAACGACGTGAAGATACCTACCTACATCCGATGGATTCTATAGTTTTTACAGGCTCGTTTGGTTCACTCTTTCAACAATTCTTTATCAACGGTTATTTTACACTGAACACAAATATAAACGCCCAGAAAAATATAAACGCCTCAGTGATGCAGTGATTCCACCCACATCTGTGGGTGGATATCTGTGGGTGGAATCACTTCATCACTGAGCAATTCCCCACTGGCCGAGATGGACACAAATGTTGTTTACAAATCAAGACAAATAACAATTTTCGGGGCGTTTATATTTTTTGTGGGCGTTTATATTTTTGTTCAGTGTAGATTTGTTTTTTAAATAAAAATAAGTCTTTCAAGTTTATTGGGAAAAAAAAGGTGTGTCCCAAAAAACATTTTAGTGTCCTATTTAAGTTTAAGTTTTTACCCAATGACCGCCACAAATTTATTTAATAAATGTTAATCTTTGTACAAGTGCTTCGATTCAACGAGTCCACATGTATTTTAGATTTTCGAAAGTGAGAGGTCAAGTTTTGGCACGATATGTTTCTTTCACGTCATGCAATTTGTTTTCAGTTTTCATATAATCAGATGCTGGCAACAATTTTACAAAGGCCTTTTTCCGGGGGTGATTTTCTTAAGTAATCAATGTACCAAAACTATTTTTAATAACTCCGACATTTACACGCTAATTTTTCTATTCAAGGGGTCCGGCAGCGCTACCAGGGGCCAATTTCAAAGAGCTGCTAAGCACAACAATTTGCTTAGCATGACAATTTGTCCTTGGCAAAAACAAGGTTACAGACCAAATTTTTACCTGATCTTTATTGGATTGATAATCAGCTGTTTTCTTGCTTAGCATGAAAAACATGTATAATTTTGGCTAGTAACCTGTTTTTAATGAGCAAGACTTTTTGTGCTAAGCAATTTTTTTTGCTTAGCAGCTCTATGAAATTGGGCCCAGGGGTCAACTTTTTTAGGCTCTGTTACAGTACAGGGCCGTTTTCTAAACCCCCGACTCCGACTCCGGCCCATTGCCAAACTGCACAAATGAAGCATGAGGCAAAGACGAAGCTGGGATCTGGAAAACGTCCCAGGTATACACTACACGTCAAAAAATGCAAGCCAATCAATCATTGGTCTCATGCTCCGGGCTGATTTGACCTTTGACCCAGACCATCATGCAACGCATACTATGTATTTCGTGGTGAATTTCAATGTGTTATCAACTGGAGACATGTCGCCAGGCCGCGTTTTGGATTACGAAGATAACCGTCCAGATAATTCCATGCTCAAGGAAATTTAAGCCAATAAATATTTGTTCGGTGAGTCTTATTCACCTTGACCCCAGGGTCAACGTTGACGACCTCGGTGCCAAACGATTATGTCGTCGCATACGCCATGCATGACGTGCATACGGACGACTGATGTTATTCGGCCATGTAATGTTTACATATCGATTATATACAATACAATGTGCATGTATACGGCTAAACCAATTATGCCGATCGGAACACATTTATACTATTCAAAATGATGTACACATTTTAACGGGGGGACAATTCAATTTCAAATTTACCCGAAAAAGCCTCACAATATTTCACAATATTATACTGTTTAAAAATTAAGTTCACAATTGCATTGAGAGATTTGATAAGTATAGTGACATGATTTCCAGAACTGGATTTGAAAGAATTATTATATCTGATTCACACAAGAGTCTATGATATACAAGCAGAAAAGCCGATTAATTCTGCAAAACGAGGCTGCGTCTTAAGATTGAGATTCCGGCCATTCATTCAGCGGGCGCCCTCTATCATCAGGGCTTCCATAATAATTGGCCCGTTGTATTACAAAAACAACAGCTTAATTAGTCCATGTCTGATCGAAATGACGTCACATATTTCTTATTGGCTGTGCGCGGGCCGCGAAAGGGGGGGGGGGGGGGGGCAGGGCATTAAATGTCCGTGCGATATGCACAGATCTGTGCTCGTATAGATGGTCTGATCATAGCTCTACGGTCTGATCCTCGGCCTAATCTATGGCGTGCATATTTGACATTAAATCAAAAATAGAGATTTCTCTATTAATAATAGAGATATCTCTATTATTAATAGGGATAGGCCTATCTCTATTAATAATAGAGATATCTCTATTAATAATAGAGATATCTCTATTAATAATAGAGATATCTCTATTATTAATAGAGATATCTCTATTAATAATAGAGATATCTCTATTAATAATAGAGATATCTCTATTAATAGAGATATCTCTATTATTAATAGAGATATCTCTATTATTAATAGAGATATCTCTATTTTGACGTACAAAGTTAACATTTAATCCCTGTAATAGATACATCTCTATTGTTAAATAGAGAAATCTCTATTTTGTTTTCAATGTCAAATATGCACGCCATACTATAATCTCATGTTTGATCTAGTGAACTCTTCCGCTATTAGTTACCCTAGTTAGGCAGATTGGTGAACAATAGTTCAATCAAATTGACAAAACCATGGAATTTGACACACAATCATAGTAACTAGTATAGCAAAGATAGTTATAACGATATTGATGCTAAAGGGCCATCGCAGATTTGTCTAATACACTGCAGAAACTGCCATGTGTTTAGCGGGGAAACACTTCTACATTTCTAAACACTTTCTTGCTATCAGTTTGTAAGCAGGTTCCACTTGCGAAACATGTTTAGCATGAGGACGGATATTGTTTAGCCTTTGAACATTGATGTTTAGGAATTGGACACGTGGGTTTAGCTTCTAAACGTGTTTACAAACTGATTTTCAAACAACCAATTTTCAAATTTGTCTAAATGACTTACATTGCATGTCATTCTACTTTTTCCAAAATTCTGCGATTATGGCCCTATAGCCTTGAACTATCTTTCTCATGACATACTCCGACTTTGTGTCAAATTCAGTCATCCTGCTTTTATAATCAAGTGAACAATTCTATTATAATTTGGGCACCAATCTGCCTGACTGGCTACCCTTGCTGTTTAATATCACATGCATTACTGGCCAACACTAGTAACAAGAACCCCTAAATCATAATAAAACAAACATCAAAATGTTGAGACGCGCACGAACTTCATGTAGCAGAAGTACCTGAAGTTAAACCAGCCGTGCATAGTACTGCGGCGTCTGCCCGTGTGACGCGCATGCAAAGTGCCCGGGTCAGCGTCAATTACGGCAGGGTGTGGGGGGAAGTGACAAGGCGAAGACAGGCCGTCTCGGCCGGTGAACAAGTTCAAGGAGTTGGTGTTGACTGTCACACAAGACTACATGTGTGTACATGTATGTGAGAGTGAAGGGAAACACACGCGTCCATTTATGCTAGACACGCCGGTAGTTTGTCTCGCGCAAATATAGCGCCGATGCACTTTTTTTTTAAAACACAAAGGTGCTGTTTATGCGTTGAGCTCGTGGGTAGTAGCCCCAAGCCGCCGCGCCGCTGATGGTGCAGCCCTACGGTGTTGGCTGTAACAATGCGCGCCATTTTTGTCGGTGGAGGAAGGTAGTGGCGAGGTTTGTGCGCGCGTAAATACCAACGCCGGCCGTGCGCACGCACCGGTACTTTTTTACTAGTCAGGAAACGAGCTGCCAATGCGCCAGACGATTAGTGAGCTTGACAACAATGATGGGCCTGTTGTAGTAGGGTGTCTGGTGTCTGCACTTTGAAGTCGGCTAGATTGGAATCGGAGGTTGTCACTGATTGATACGCGAAGAATGAGCTGCCAACAATGGCGAGGTAAAACAAAAAAACTAAAAGATCAATGGAAGGTCTCCTGAAAGCAATCAATCAATACTCATTATATTGCTGAGAATTGCCTCCGGTTACAGGTGAATGATGAAAATCGACCTGTTGGGGTAAAAACCAGCAACTTTTCATTTTCTCTGTAGGATATGGAAAATAAGAATAGGTACAATGCACGGGCATCGAGCGACCCTACCCAAATAAAAAAAATATGTAATTAGGTAAATTCAACTAACGTCACAAAAAGCAGCCACTGCGTATACACACACAACCCCCCCCCCCCCTATACCCCCCCCCCCCCCCCCCCCCCCATACCCCCCCCCCCATACCCCCCCCCCCCCCCCCCCCCCCAACCGCACACAAAAATGGTGTACTGGGGTGCACCACCCTAATTGAAAGGAGAATTTCTACGCGAGCTTATTAGCATGAAATGTGCCTCCACAATTTCTTTTGAAAAAGGAGGCTGTTTGGTGAAAGAAATGGTGGGAGTGTGTAAATATAGCATAGGATCAACTCCCTGGTTTTTGAGCTTCAATCTGAGGGCAGACTTAACAAAATTACGGTTGAAAAATAGGTCCTAATTGCCCTAGAACGTTGAGGGATGCAATTTTGTAAAATGGCTGCTTGCAGGCTCGGGAATTATCACTTTTCGGGAGGTGAGTTTCTTTTGGTGTGAATATTAAAAAATGTAATTGGCTAACCCACTAAAAATTGAAAAGAAATGGAAAGATAAAGACCAAGACAATAATCTGATTGTTGTTTAAGAAACCCCAGTGATGAAACTTGGTCCTGAACATTGTTGTTTTTACACTGTTTTCAATGGGGCTTGAACTAAGGCTAGTGCACCCACACGATCCGCCTTTGCTTCTGTGTGCAAAGTAAGCCCCGAGATTGTTGTGACAGAAGGTTCCACCGCCCGCGTTTAGTCAGGGCATGCTGACGGTTAAATCCCCTTGATTGTAACCGGAAGTAATCGAGTGAACGCCGAGATTTCCTCGGACTAATAACTCCAATCAAAAGGGATTTCAACGTAAGCGGGTGCACAGGTGCAAAACGAGTTCTGGTTCTGGAGTCGATACTTCGCAGATCTGACAGAGTGCACGCCTGTAATCGATTATTGTTTAGAATCGAATGATGCATAATCGAGTACATTTACTCCTCTTTTTGCACCGGTTAGATCTGCCGATCTAGTTAAAACAAGCTGGGAATAATATTCGAGTGATGTGTATATAACTAATCTCTAGGTGGCGGTCTAGGTTTAGGAGACTGTTATTTCATAACCCACAGTACGTACGTGTCAAACACTTAAGATGAAAGATCGACAGGTCTGATAATTATAATCTGTGTTTATGAAACAAGACTATAACTTAAGTCCCGGGCCAAAAGCCAAAACCGTCTGTCGTCGCAAGCAGTCATTCCTCACCCAAATATGTACAATTATTGGAAAGCGCGATTACCAGCCTGTAAAACGTCCACGGTTTAGTTGTAAATTGCAAAACTCAAATCATCTGCCAGAGTCTGTTAGCCCGTTACTTTCGCTTTCAGCTCTAGATTCGCTGCGTGTCACGGCGCTTGGAATGTCGTGTTGTCGGTAGAAAACAAAAACTCGTCCATGAACATAACCAGTATATATCAACACCAACGTTTATTCATTACGCCTGGTGTAAGCTGGCGATCCAGTGTCGTACCGAACCAAACACTGATTTCGATCGACTCAGATCGACTCAAATACACATTAAAATTTTTGAAAGGCAAACTTAAAAATTAGGATACACCATTGGTAATTGCTTGAATTATCAGGAATGAGTGGATTTGGGGGTTATATTTTATATACATATCGTTTAAAGGTAGTATACACCATTTGCAGTTATCGAAAACATTTACTACCGAATTAGAAATATCTTACTCATTTGAAAGTAAATAATGATTCTAGGCATCCAGCAAAATGACTGTGCTAGATATCATACTGTAATGATTCCGAAAAATATAATTTGATAAAGAAAAAAAATTCGCGATCGCCGGACGGCGATCGCGAAAAAACAAAGATAACATAAGAATAACTGCCCAACGCCGGTTGAAAACAAACGCTGTTTTTTCGTGCTTTTCTCGGCATCCATGATTGTAAAACTTCGGACAGGTCAGTTAAACGATATTTACTATGAAAATACAAACCCCCAAATCTACCCATTAATGATAATTTAAGCAATTACCAATGGTGTATCCTACCTTTAACTGACCTTTCCGAGGTTTTACAATCATGGATGCCGAGAATTTCACAGCACGTCCGAGACTATAGAGTCGAGTATAAGGTATATAATAATGGTGTATACAGTAACGCGTCTAAAATGGCCGGGAATACTATAAAGGCAAACAGTTTAAATCAAATATCTAAAAATACATACAACGATGATGGACAGAACTATTTTAGATATTAAGATATTGAGCAAATGATCGCAGAATTCATTAATTTTATTTTAGAGAGATGCATGTACATATATTTCTTCATCAGTCGAATTAAAATTGAATGTGAATTTCGACGGACAAACAACTTTTATTTAAAACCTGCACAAGAGGGTTGTCAGACGTTGGAATTGAATTTAATAGGGAAAATATGTAACGGGGACTATTCGGCGTAGGAAGAGGCAAGGCGCGGCTACGCGGTGTCTATATACATGATAACAACCTTTCTTGAGACCTCACCTGGGGCCAATTTTATGAAGCTGCTAAACACACAAACAAATGCTTAGCATGAAAAGTCCTTCTTGGTAAAAACAAGGTTACAGACAACATTTTCAGGGGGGGTTGTTTGTGACTGGTATTCAGCTGGTTTTTGCTAATACTAGTATGACAAGTACATACAGTTTTAGCTGGTAACCTTTATTGAGACCTTACCCGGGCCAATTTTATGGAGCTGCTAAGCACAAAAAAAATGCTTAGCATGAAAAAACAAGATTAAAAACCAAATGTTCAGGTGATGTATATTGTTTGTGACTGGTACTCCGCTGGTTTTTGCTAATAGCAATATCATGAAAAGTACATACAGTTTTAGCTGGTAACGTGTTTTACTTAGCAAGCATTTGTGTGCTAAAGTGTGCGAAGTACAATTTTGAGCTTAGCAGCTATAGGTAATTGGCCCCCGTTTCCTATCCTGAAAGGTCGGCAAAGAAATTTGGAGGTGTTTCCCCCCGTGTGTTCGTGTTACCGTCCCATTTTGAAATTGGGTTGAGTAATGTTCCAATACAGTACGTGTAATTATAGCTCGCCTCGTAATCGTATACATCGTTGCGATAAGGATTTAGGGCGACACCTTAAGGGCTGGGCCCTCGAAATTCTGGTGCTATACTCCCCTAAGTCATCGCTCAAATTGATTTCGTTGGAGGTGGTAAGCCTTTACTGATGGTGTAATGCCGAACAATTTATGCAAGGTGTACACGAATAGTTCTGGTTGCAGTTGGTGAACAAATCGTCACCGTTTTCACGAAGAGGCGAATTGAGCCTTTCACCGTCTGAACAAACTTTCGAGAAAATCGCTTGTAAAGTTCGTCCTTTTTTCGTTTGGCAGTTTGAAACATAAATATCCATTATACAAGATTAAGGTATCATGGGAAAGAAGAGATTTCAATCTTTTAAAATATAGCAAACGTTAAGAAAAATAGGTGATTAGTTTTGCAGAATTAATCAATTAATATAATTGCCTCTTCGTGAAAACGAAAAAACGATACATTAGCAAATTCGCCCGTGGCTGTGAGAGTCAGAATGTATACATTTCCCCACTGCACCCCAAATTCGCCTCTTCGTGAAAACGCTAAAGTCACTACGCGCACCAAAGTGCCCCTTCATAAACACATTGAAGTCGACGCTATTTCGAATTCGCCTCTTCGTGAAAACGTAAAAGGGCACTTGAGGACTCTCGCCCATTCGTTAATTAGGTTAATAAGGATTTTAATGGTTAATTTATTTAATTTTAAAAATATTTTTTTTTAATTTATTTATTTTGGATGTATAACTTCACCAGGTTGTAGAAATTGCAATTTTTAATCGTTTTCATATTTATTTCCCGATAAATAGACGATTTTTCATGAAATTCGCCCCTTCGTGAAAACGGTGACAAAATGCAAGCCTATTAAAAGTAGTGTACCAATAATATACACAAAAGCTGGCCGATTATTGAACAGCCGTCGTTCGCTTTTAAATTTGTTTTTTAGTGCAGAATTAAAAACCCAACTAACTAAAACAAGTTAACACAAAATCCTGGATTTTCTCTCAAACCAAATATGAGTTTTATTGTTTACAGAAATTGCAGTGGACACAATTTACATGGAAATTCAATACGGAGGATCATGCAGCATGTAACAATTTTACATCAATGCATTATTAACAGTACACCAGCCACGATTAATTCCCCCTGGTTACGATCCATCTTTTGTAATTGTAGCGCTATTCCCATGCAGTTTATGAAACACGATGGTACATGGGCCGTTTTCCAAACTACAGCTTATAGGCTCCGTCTCCGGGCTCCATTATAATTGCCAAACTGCATGCATGAACGAAGCCAATGCTGAAGACGAAGCCGGGGTTTTGAAAATGGCCTCGTCGTCTCAGGTTGAACAATACATCGGGAATTGAGCCAAACATTAAAATAAATCAACGCTAATAAGGTCACAATATGCAAATGAAAATCTTGGTTTTAATCGACAGAATTTAAAATCATGAGCTTCTGAACCAATGAATTTTAATAATTTAACGGGACATTATATACCTTTTCCAACTATCCCAAAAGTAACCAACCAGAATTAATTATTGAATAAGATTAAAACTGCTGCAAACTGCTTACTGGCTGGAATGACCTGGGGCCAATTTCATAAAACATGTAAGCACAAAAATTTGCTTAGCACAAAAATGTCTTGCTCAGTAAAAAAAGCTTATCGGCCAAAACTCCAGGTGCTTTTCATTGAAGCAAAAAAAACAGCTTAATACCATTAACAAACAATAAACATCTACGACAATTTTGGTTTGTAACCCAGTTTTTTCCAAGGAAGAATTGTCATGCTAAGCACATTTTGGTGCTTACACGTTTTATGAAATTGGCCCCTGAAATAATACAAATCAAATAAGTTAAGAAGGCCTAATGTTAAGAGTGCCTAGAATTAATTATTGTTCAAAAGCTGACTTGAAGAATTTCTGGCATGCTGTCATTTTGTCCTAAGTCCTAAAGAACGTCTCAATTTCCATTAGTAGCTAGCTCAAAAATCGACGTTTTGGAACATTATTTTCTCGGAATAAGCAGCATTCACAAAGCTGAAACTTCGTTAGGTTTGATGTCATTGTCAAGCACCATTCTTTAGATTGTGCAAACCTTTGCTGCTTTTAACGATCATGCACAACTGACAAATGGTAAACTTAAAGGGATCGTATACGTTTGGTAATTGGAACACACTGTTTGTTTCAATCCTATAGTTATAGATATATACCATAAAACTAACCTGTAAAAAATTCATTTCAAAAGGTGGTAGCGATTTTGAGATATTGCCGAAAATCTGGAGCGGTTATGTCCACGCAGGAAGAATAATCTGCATTGGAATACACAATCTGAGAAACGTCACTGCAGTAACGCTTCTCAGATTCAAATGTTGAGATAAAAATTGATTTCTTTTTCCATAACTACAGTACTTCGAAGTGAACAGTTTCTAAAAATGCATTATACTATCCAAAGCTGCTGTACTTCTTACCAAGTAAGTTTCTATTGCCATTAACTTTTTGGAGTAAATACCAAACGTATACGATCCCTTTAAGCGAAATATTAAATGCACTTCTCCTCGAGTGTTTTAGTCATTACTGATATGTTTTAGTCAGTATCTTACTCCAAAATGTACCAATTAAAGTTGCCGCTCCAGTCCCATACCAGTACACGTTCAAAATAGGTACATTTATCTTATCGTCAACCGTTTCACGAGTTTACACATTAGGACCTATATACGACATCGCATTTTTTTTTTTTATGGGTCATTAACGGAAGTAAACAATTTGTCGCTGATAAAAGTAGGGCGTAAACAGTTCATGTCTTTCACTGGCGGTAACATCTAAATCTTGTCATTCTCTACGTGATTTAGATTTGTGCCTGGGTTTGGCGCTGACGCGCGAGTTCGTTCCCTTTCACTCGGTACCGTGACGTTCAATATCAGTACGCGTGATAGCGAGTCACGGATACAATAGGCATGGCGGTATATGCCGTGAACTTGTTGTAGGACTGCGCGTTGCGTGCGTCATGCCTGTCACACCAAAACCGCGCTATTATGTTAACACTCTGCTGGATAAACGTGGAATAAGAACGATCGATTTCGGTAAGATGGTGCTAACTGACAAGTACAGATAAGAATGCGGCTGTTGAAATAGAAACACATGATTGATCGATTCTCGGCGCGGGGGTAAATGTCTTAGTCACGTGATGAGGAAGCTGTATGCCAACCTGCCAATATTTTACCACAAGCGTTTGTTTCTGTACAGATCCGAAACAGGTTATTTCCAGTTTTGTGATTGCTAAAATTGCTTTTCCAGAGCGATTTAAAGGTATAGGATACACTATTGGTAATTGCTTGAATTATCAGGAATGAGTGGATTCGGGGGTTGTATTTTATAGTAAACCTGTTTAACAATCGGCGTTTTCAACCGGCGTTGCATCGGTTCTTATGTTGTTCTTGTTCTTTTCGCGATCGCCGTCCCTGGCGATCGTGAATTTTTTTTTTGTATTCAATTTTTGGAACAATAATAGCGCAGTCATTTTGCTGGATGCCTACAATAATTATATACTTTTAAAATATGTAAGATATTTCTTAATGATTCTGAAGTACAATTTTTTCGATTTCTGCAAATGGTTTATCTATACCTTTATTAAATGTGTTTTCCATCTCTCCCACAGTTCCAACTTGTGTTTTATTACAGCTAAAAAACACTTCATTCTTTCTTTGTTATACATTTTTTTGGGGACGTCTGTAACCCTCTAATATTTGTATTTATTATTTTTTTTTTTTTTTTAAATATTTTTTTTATTTTTTTGGGGGGGGGGGGAAATCACAAATAAATCGGTCCGAGATTGTTTTTTTCGTACGACTAACGCGTCAGATCGGCCGTTTCATTGGAATGGGGCGACTTGACTGGAGACCAAAGCGCGCGCTCAATTCGAATCGATTTTGATACGCGCGGAACGTATGGAGACCAACGACGTCGACAGCCATAATTCACCAAAATAAATGGATACAGTCCCTAGTTTTTTTTGTATACGCGACTTTTATACCTTTTTCTATTAACCAAAATTATTGGTTAATAATATCATCTTATAGAAAAGGTATAAAAGTCTCTGACCAAGTCGTTCTGCGGAATAAAGTTAGCCGATCTGACGCGTTAGTGGTACGAATTTTTTTTTTTTTTTTTAATGAGTAGCTTTTGTGTAGCTAGAAAAATATAATATTCCGATTGGAATATGGGGTGTGTAATTGGAGGTGGGGTGGTAATTGCTTGAATTATCAGGAATGGGTTGATTTGGGGGGGGGGGGGGGGGGTTGTATTTTATAGTAAATATTGTTACACTGACCTGTCCGAAGTTTTACAATCATAGATGGTGAGAAAAGCAAGACAAATGGAGATTGTTTTCACGATCGCCGTCCGGCGATCTGATTTTTTTTTTATTAGATTTTTCGGAACAATTACTGGATATCTGAGGCAACTATTTAGCTGGTTGCCTAAAATCATTATTTACTTTTTAAAAAAGTACGATATTTCTTAATAATTCGGTAGTAAAAATGTTCGATATCAGCAAATGGTGTATCCTACCTTGGAAGGTGGGATACACTATTGGTCGATGCTTGAATCATCATGAATGGGTGGATTTGGGGGGGTTGTATTTTATAGTAAATATCGTTCAACTGAGCTGTCCGAAGTTTTACAATCATGGATGCCGAGAAAAGCATTACTTTTCATTATAACATTATATTTTTCGGAATAATTACAGGATATCTAGCGCAATCATTTTGCTGGATGCCTAGAATCAACATCTACTTTCAAATGAGTAAAATATTTCTTAATAATTCGGTAGTAAAAATGTTCGATATCTGCAAAATGGTGTATCCTACCTTTAAGTACCCCGAAATTTATTTTGACTATAGACTCAAGTTCACGTGCGGACACAGAATAAAACGGCGCACCTTGCCTGTACCGCGTGTGAACCGTCATGCTAAACTCTCACGAGCGACTGACACACACAAAACATGCTACGATTAGTGTTCGTGTATGTGGACAAAAAAACACTGTGCAGAAACAGAGAAAAGGTCCCTTCTGAATACAAAATGCCAACCGAGAATTCATGATGAAGTACACCCCTGAAAAGAAAAAACATCTAGACCATTTCTGAGTCATTTCACTATTTTCATGCCAACCCCCCCCCCCCCCCCCCCCCCCCCCCCACCCTTTCCCCTCCCTTAGCGCGATGTTTTCGGGGGAGGCGTTAAAGGTGGTATACACCATTGGGAATTGCTTGAATTATTAATAATGGTTGGGTTTAGGGGATTGTATTTTATAGTGAATATCGTTTAACTGACCTGTCCAAAGTTTTACAATCATGGATGCCGAAAAAGGCACGAAAAACAGCGTTTGTTTTCAACCGGCTTCGAGCAGTTATTCTTATGTTATTTGTGTCTTTTCGCGATCGCCGTCTTTATAAAATTCTAGTTTTTAGAATAATTACAGGATATCTAGCGCAATCATTTTGCTGGATGCCTATAGAATCATAATTTACTTTCAGATGAGTATGATATTTCTTAATAATTCGGTAGTAAATATTTTCGATATCTGCAAATGGTGTATCCTACTTTTAATAAATCGCGGTTGTATAATTTACTGAGGGATAGTAATACCTTATGTAACTATCAAACAATTAACCAAGCAAATTGTTCTTCAAAACCTTAGTCCATGTAAAGATATCCATGGCTCTAATCTCCCTGTGAAACTCTTGGGCCGAGTTCGGGCGGTCCGTTCTTGACACGCGTAACTTGTTCTTGCGAAACCCTGATGGATAGGTGGTGTGTGTTCTTGTTCCGAGTGCAATGTTCACGGGTCGCGTTCCCGCCGTTCGAGCGCGAGAACAGAGTTCGCGTGTCAAGAACAGACCGCCCGAACTCGGCCTTGATGTCATTTTAAAGAAAATGACAAAATAAGTCCGAACATGCGTTTCATCAGAAACGCATTTTTGGGAAATATCCATTAATAGTTGGTTCAAAAACGAAATCTCAGAACATTATTTTCTCGGAATATACAGCATTCACACAGCATTCACTTGGTTAGGTTAGTGAGATAAAAACATCTTTATTTGTATTTTGATAACTTTTCGGCTTCAAACGATACAAATGCACAACTGACAAATGATATACTTTAACTTAAAAGAATCTGTCAAATTATACGTCTGCTTTCACCGTGAACCCCTAGGGCCTGGACTGCAGCCCCCAGCCCCCCTCTTACCCCCCAACATTGAGAAACACGGCCACACCGCTGGCTATATTGCGCTGGCAATCCATCTCTGTAATACCTTGCAGGTTGTTCACATTTCCGACATGTCACTTTCTATATATTACCGTTGTTCGTTAAACCATTAGTATCCATTCCGCTTCTCTCTCCGATGGGTACAAAAAAAATCTGATCCGAGGATAAACACACTGTCCAGGTGAGGTCGGAAACACAATGCATTCACGACACTCGTTTTCCGAACTGCTGTCTAGAGATGTGTTCTAGTTTATACATAGACTGAGTCCATTGCCCAATTCCTACAGAGTGCCCAAGTTAGAATCTACTATACATAAGAACCACTGACCTCTACACCTGGACGGACCATTGTGTCACACGTACCGTACCCACTGAACTATAAACCTGGCCATTTCATTGGCTCACAGAGTGACGTCGTGGGTCCGCCATGTTGCACTTCCAGTTCGCGCCGACTACAAGTGTGAAACAATGATGATCTTTCCATGTGTAGAGGTCAATGGTTCTAGTTTATACATAGACTGAGTTCATTGCCCAATTCCTACAGAGTGCCCAAGTTAGAATCTACTATACCCATGAAGCAAACTGAATGGGGTTTTCGAAACCTTTGCTTCGTCTTCGGCTTTGGCTTCGCCTTCGACGTCCGAATCACTGAGAAGTAAAATAGAAATTAGCGCAAATGGAAATATTTAAACTTTTGTGTTCATATTTTTTATAAATCGAAAGGGATTCGAAAAGGCCATTTGTTAACAAATTGAGCACGAAAAAAATGACAGAATTTGACGACCAAATCCTATTTCTTCGCTCCTATTGTTTAAAGTAACCCAAGCAAAATTGGGTGCGAATTCTTAAATGGGACCAATTCCAACTTGGGCGGTGATGATTTTTTTGTCTTCGACTAGTCAACATTCGGCAAATCGATCGACAATGCGTATAATTCAATATCCGGAATTTCGAAGGGAATGGAGATGAACTTCCCTGGCAGATATTGTTCCTTGCCACCGTGCCCGAGAGAAACAATATCTTTGGCAACACCCGGCCGGTTTCTGTACAGAAGGCCATGGAGATTTATGAAGGAAGTTGGTATGATTTATACCTTCCTTTAAAATACTGGTTTTTTTTCTTTTTCTAACAAATACAAAATCGCTTCCAGCATCGCTTCAGGGTATTCCACTTATTTCACTACCTTATTTCACAATAATCGGTCATTCTTGACTTGTCCCAGCTTGATTTCATTGATATATTAAAGGGATCGTATACGTTTGGTAATTTTAAAATTAATGGCAATAAAAACTTACTTGGTAAGAAGTACAGCAGCTTTGGATAGCATAATGCATTTTTAGAAACTTTTCACTTCGAAGCACTGCGGTTATGGAAAAAAATATTACTTTTTATCCCCCAAAATTTGAATCTGAGAAGCGTTACTACAGTGACGTTTCTCAGATTGTGTATTCCATTGCAGATTATTCTTCCTGCGTGGACATAACCGCTCCAGATTTTCGGCAATATCTCAAAATCGCTACCACCTTTTGAAATGAAATGTTTACAGGTTAGTTTTATGGTATCTATAACTATATTGGATTGAAACAAACAGTGGGTTCCAATTACCAAACGTATACGATCCCTTTAAAGGTAGGAAACACCATTTGCAAACATCAACATAACAAAACTACTGAATTATTATACCACATTGACTGTAAAGTGAATAACAGTCTAAAGCATCATGAGAAATCATAGCACCTGGTGTGTTGTCATTGTAAAAAAAAAACTGACTAATTTCAAATATACCCCGCCCCCCAATTTAGCAAATTTTGTTTGTGCACATTTTGTTTACAATATTGTTAAAGGTAAGATACACCATTTGCAGATATCACAAATATTTACTACCGAATTATTAAGAAATATCCTACTCATTTGAAAGTAACTAATGATTTTAGGCATCCAGCAAAATGATTGCGCTAGATATCCTGTAATTATTCCGGAAAATAAACTTTTATAAAAAAGAATTCGCGGACGGCGATCGCGAAAAAAACAAAGATAACATAAGAATAACTGATCGACGCCCATTGAAAACAAACGCTGTTTTCGTGCTTTTCTCGGCATCAATGACTGTAAAACTTCGGACAGGTCAGTTAAACTATATTTACTATAAAATACAACCCCCCAAATCTACCCATTCATGATAATTCAAGCAATTACCAATGGTGTATCCTACCTTTAAACACATCCGTGAATGGGTGAAAGTCAGCAAGTCTGGTTTCTTAGCCTAATAATTTCTCCGACGACAATAAATTGCTGTTTCATCTGAAGTCACTAGGTCGAGTAAGTCTAGAACAGTTTTTGTTTGTCTAGCATCTATGAACAAAACAGTTCGGCAAAAGCTGATGAAAATTACAGCTTCACAAATGTTGTATTTTACCTTTAACATCACTGCAAATTAGGCATGAACAAAATGTTATCTAAAGATTCTACGATCGATAGTTAGGCTGGGGATCTGATTTTCTCAAATTTCAAACAAAAGTATATATCAACTGATCGAGTTAAAAGGTAGGATACACCATTTTGTAGACTTCAATTTTTTTTGCTACCGAATTATTAAGAAATATCTTACTCATTTGAAAATAAATAATGATTGTAGACATCCAGCAAAATGATTGCGCTAGAAATCCTGTAATTGTTCAAAAAATTCACGATCGCTATACGGCGATCGTCAAAAAAACAAGAACAACATAAGAACCACTGCCCGACGCCGGTTGAAAACGAACGCCGTTTTTCCTGCTTTTCTCTGGATATATGCATTGTAAAACTTCGGACATGTCGGTGCGATATTTACTATAAAATACAACCGAATTCAAGAAATTATCAATGGTGTATCCTACCTTTAAATAGTTTTAATAAATAGTTTTAAAACAAAAAACAATCTTCCTTTTGGGACTTGGCAGAAATTTCATTCATTGTACCTGTTAGGTTAGTTTTTTTAAGACGAAATTACTGAATATATGACGAGGGGTCCTCGGCCGCAATTAATTGTGAAAGTCGGCGAGTATCAATTTAAAACGTATAATTGGCGTGCATTATCTACAGGTGGCCTTTAATAGCTTGTAGTTTCTCTGGCACATTTATTTTGAGTAATTAGTCAATTTACATTTATGCTACTTTGACCGGTAGCTTTTGTTTTAATTATCTCTGGAACTATAATATAGAACCCTGTACAGGTTATTTCCAATCAATTATGTACAACGTCTCACTTTAAGCTATAGAGGCACTGAAATTTACAACTTTTTGTACAAAAGGTGAATTCCGGGAAGAAATCTGGGAAGAAATCTGGGAAGAAATTCCGGGAAGAAAAATGTCTGACTTTTGAAGTTCAGTCTCCAGATAATCTCGTTTTCTAAAACGAGTCATGCATTTGATGTAAACGGCAAGTGATGGTTCTGTGGCGAAGGGGGTCCTCCCGTGTTGTTGAATCACCCTCCCGTGTTGTTGAATCGGGTGAAAGATTGCCACTGCGGCAGAAATATAGTTTGGTATCCGTACTTGGGAAATTGCATGGTTTACTATAGTCCACGATGGCCGCTGCGTGGTTCATTAAATTCAAAGGCTCACGCGGTTAAGAGAAATTCACTTGTCTTCGCTTTCAGAGTGGAAGCCGCTTGAGGGCGATGTGCTGCAGTCCATGCTTTCTTCTTCTTCTTCTCCTTCTGCGACGCGTTCGGCGTTGTCAGCTGCGAAGCAGGAGCCGCGCTCCAACCCGCCGCTGTCCCCTGGGGAAGCGATCACCGGTTCGTTACCGTCGCTGATGGACTCCTGACCGCTAGGCGAGTCCCCCGCGTTCAGATTCGCGTGGCGGTGCTGGTGATGGGGGTGGTGGTGGTGGTGCCGGTGGTGGTGCTGGGAGTTGTCGTCGGCGGATGCCAGTCTGAAGCTGTACTGCTCCCGGCACTGCTGCTGCTCCGACGCGGTGCTCAGCCGGTCGTCGTCGTCGTCCCCCTCCTCATCTCCGTCTTCCTCCTTGAAGCCGCGGGGCGAGGCCTTGGCGGCTGATGCCGCCGCCGTCAGCGCCAGCGCCGCCGCGTCGCAGTCGGCGGCCAGATTCGGATCGGGGCACTTCTTGGTCGAGGTGGCCGTGACGTCCATCGTCAGCTCCTCCATGTCCCGCTTCAGCTTGGCCCGCCGGTTCTGGAACCAGGTGATGACCTGGGCGTTGGTCAGCCCCAGCACCGAGGCAATCTCGTCGCGGTCGGACGGCGTCAGGTACTTCTGGTAGAGGAACCGGCGCTCCAGCTCAAATATCTGCTGGTTGTTGAAGGCCGTGCGGGACTTGCGCTTCTTACGAGGCGGCTGACGGTTGAAGAGGTGCAGTGGATCCCGCTTGCCATTCACGGTTGCTGCTATGGGAAAGGGATAAAAAAAACACAAACAAATACAAGTTATGACGACTAAGATTTATGCCAGTATTAATGGTCCACGTAGTCCCTGGTTTGCCTTAAAGTTCGGTCGTCCGTGCTTTTTGGAAAATTTCGATTTTCTTTTCCGAACGATTTTTTAAGGAAGACCATGTACTGTATACGAATAGATTTGAGTGTGTGCTTCGGCAGGCCTTGACACATTTTTGTTTAGGACCCCCGGAAATTAGGAGCGAGACGCTCCTAATTCAAAATTTGAATTTAATTAAATGATTACTCGCCGTTGGCCGATTTTTTCGTGGGATGCCTTAAGATCATAACAAATACAATGCTAGCAAATTATCAGTTCAATTTGAAAATTTATTTTCAAGGTGCAACCCGCTAAAAGCACGAACACACCAACTTTAAAGGTAGTATACACCATTTGCAGATATCAAAAATATTTACTACCGAATTATTAAGAAATATCTTACTCATTTGAAAGCAAATAATGATTCTAGGCATCTAGCAAAATAATCGCGCTAGATATCCCCTAATTATTCCGAAAAATTAAATTTTATAAAGAATCTTTCGCGATCGCCTGACGGCGATCGCGAAAAAACAAAGATAACATAAGAATAACTGCTCGATGCTGGTTGAAAACATTCGCTGTTTTTCGTGCTTTTCTCGGCATCCATGATTGTCAAACTTCGGACAGGTCAGTTTAACGATATTTACTATAAGATACAACTCCCCAAATCTACCCATTCATGATATTTCAAGCAATTACCAATGGTGTATACTACCTTTAAGTTACCCGTCTTGAAATTTCATTATTATTATTATTTTTATGTACAACAGTCATCACCAGTTCTGACGACAATAACTAACAAATCTCGGGTTTTACGCCTGCATGTTACCGATTTAGGTAGGATACACCATTGTTAATTGCTTGAATTATCAGAAATAGGTAAATTTGGGGGGTTGCATTTTATACTTAATATCGTTTAACTGACCTGTCCGAAGTTTTACAATCGTGGATGCTGAAAAAAAGCAAGAAAAACGGCGTTCGTTTTAAACCGGCATCGAGCAGTGGTTCTTATGTTGTTCTTGTTTTTCCGGCGATCGCGATTTATTTATTATTTTATAAAATGACAGAAGCCAACTGAATTTGTGGGGGGTTTTTTTATTCGATTTTTCGGAACAATGATTACTGGATATCTAGCGCAATCATTTTGCTGGATGCCTAGAATTATTATTTACTTTCAAATAAGTGAGATAGGGGCCTACTTCTTAATAATTCGGTAGTAAAAATCTGCAAATGTCGATATCTGCAAATTATGTATCCTACCTTTAAAGCCAAATGCAGACATTTGGTAAATTGAGGACAGTTTTTGACAAATGTCTTCGTTGGAAATTGTTACAAATATTTCACTTTTCCTAAAAATTACAGCACACGATAGATTTGCTTGCGTCTATTAATTATTCACTTAAAGTCAAGAAAGGTATTTCATAATAATATTGTAAGTTTGTTTTTCTGAATGTTTGCAAATATTGTAAAGCACGCTACCTTTAACACTATCTAGTTTTTAAGTGTATATTTAATGTATATGTTGAAAATCCCAGATATTAAAGGTAGGATACACAATTGGTAATTGCTTGAATTATCATGAATGGGTAGATTTTGGGGGTTGTATATTATAGTAAATATCGTTTAACTAACCTGTCCGAAGTTTTACAATCATGAATGCTGAGAAAAGCAAGAAAAACAGCGTTTGTTTTCAACCGGCGTCGAGCAGTTTATTCCTATGTTATTTGTGTTTTTTTGCGATCACCGTACGGCAAATCGCGAATTTTTCCTTATAAAATTAAAGGAATAATTAAAGGATATCTAGCGCAATCATTTTGCTGGATGCCTAGAATCATTATTTACTTTCAAATAAGTAAGATATTTCTTAATAATTCGGTACTAAAATCATTTTGCTGGATGCCTAGAATCATTATTTACTTTCAGATGAGTAAGATATTTCTTAATAATTCGGTAGTAAATCTTTTCGATATCGGCAAATGGTGTATATCCTACCTTTATTGCGAGATTTCCAGTCTGGGATCACATCAGATATCTTTCCCCATATTAATTTTGTGACTGTGTTAGACCTTCCCATAAAATTATGTCCTAGTAGTAGTAATCAGTTAATCGGGTTAGCCGTCATCCAATAAGCCGAACCACTTACAAGGTGGATTATCGGGTCCCGGTACGGCTCTGTCGAAGTGTCTGGATGGGACGGTTTGACGGTTGATCACGGGTCTCATTGCCGGACTAGGTAATTACACTACATGCACAGTCAGTTGGAACGTTCAATTGACTGGTGTACAGGGGCCAATTTCATAGAGCTGCTAAGCACAACAATTTGCTTAGCATGACAATTTGTCCTTGGCAAAAACAAAGTTACAGACCAAATTTTTACCTGATCTTTATTGTTCTGGATTGATAATCAGCCGTTTTCTTGCTTAGCATGAAAAACATGTATAATTTTGGCTAGTAACCTGTTTTTAATGAGCAAGACTTGTTGTGCTAAGCAATTTTTTTTGCTTAGCAGCTCTATGAAATTGGGCCCTGGTAGTCAGCCAAAGTATTTACTCGAACGATACAAAGCATGTAATTTGGCACACAGACATAATAGTCTGTCATGAGAAAAATATTTGGCTATATAGAACCATCGCAGATCTTTCCTTTGAAAAACATATAGGTAGATTAAAGGGATCGTATACGTTTAGTAATTGAAACCCATTGTTTGTTCCAACCCTATATAGTTATACATATATAGTTATTCCCATACTAACCTGTCAACATTTTATTTTAAAAGGTGGTAGCGATTTTGAGATATTGCCGAAAATCTGGAGCGGTTATGCCCACGCAGGAAGAATAATCTGTATTGGAATACACAATCTGAGAACCGTCACTGCAGTAACGCTCCTCAGATTCAAATTTTGGGGGATAAAAAGTGATATCTTTTTCCATAACCGCAGTACTTCGAAGTGAAAAGTTTTTAAAAATTCATTATATATACTATCCAAAGCTGCTGTACTTCTTACCAAGTAAGTTTTTAATTGCCATTAATTTTTGGAGTAATTACCAAACGTATACGATCCCTTTAACAGGCGATTTTCAAAATGTTCAAAATGGCTACCACTGCTTGTTATTGTACGGAAACATTTTAATGGACAAAATTATGCGATGGTTCTATAATATAGCCAAATATCTTTCTCGTTACGCGCTATGACTGTTTGCCAAATTACATGCTTTTGTCATCAACTGAACAATATTGTATCATATTTTGCACCAATATTCCCGAGTGACTGTCAGTATGTTTCGTATACCGCCCCGCCCCCCGCCCCCTCTCCCTCTCATCTTCACGTTTTTTCCTCATTGGCAATATTGTAGAGTCTAGATAGAGTGGATAATTATTTGCTATTAAATGCACTATACATGACACCCGATAGGAATGTGTAACCAATATAAAAACAAAAGGCGACAAACTAAATTTGATAAATTGTAAGCAGTATTTTGAAGAAAACAAAGTTTTTCCAAAGATAGTCGGCCAATTATCGTTGGAAACGAATACAAACTTTCCACGTTTCTTGATAAACAACCGCACATGCACCAGGTGATATGGCTTGATAGTGTGTTGCATGGTAATGTATTATTCACGTATAACATTCAAGAAAGGTTATTTCAGTGAAATGGAAAAAAATCAATTAAAGTAAATCTATTCTGGTTCCCACTTATTCATACAATTGGTTCCACCAGCATATTATGTTATGTAGGTGTACTATTTTGTTGGTCTCCGTTCACAAAATTCGCGCACTACGTAAAACTCATTATACCCAACGTTGATCGTTGGACTGCCTACTGTCACTTAAAGGTGATAAGCCATTTGCAAGTATCTTACTTATTTTAAAGTAAATAATGATTCTAGGCACCCAGCAAAATGATTGCGCTAGATATCCTGTAATTGTTCCGACGGCGATCGCAAAAAAACCCCGAAAAACCAAGATCAACTGCCCGACGCGGTTGAAAACGAACGCCGTTTTTCTGGCTTTTTTTTTGGCATTCATGATTGTACAACTTCGGACAGGTCAGTTAAACGATATTTACTATACAAAATACAACCCCCCAAATCCACCCATTCCTAATAATTTAAACATATACCAATGGTATATCCTACCTTTTATTACAACCGCAAGAAAGCGCGGCTACAAGTTTGAAATCTTGACAACCGTTAATCGCCTTAAAAAGAATGTCTAAAGCTTGAGCGGTAAACCGACAGCACAAAACTCAATCCAGATTATGACAGCATGAAAAATGAGACACTCTCCCATTATTAATTTATTTCTGTTCGTCGGTGGCGTAGCTCGGTCATCAATTACTACAAGGCTTTGCCCAGTCATGTCCGTTCTGCGTCTAGTCTTGGTATATCTGTATCTGTCATTGTGGTTTCAATTCAAATTTGAAAAAACAAATTCACGATTGTGTTTAGTGATTCTAAGCCTGGTTGCAGACTCCTCAGCGATTCAGGTCGACGGAAATAATGTGTTCATGTTTTTTGGGGAACATCACACGGTTCCGGTGATTTGTCTTAATCATAACTGGTTATTATTAACCTCAACCCCTCGCGCAGTCGAACTGTATCACACACACACACACGGCGCGGAGCCGTGGCTCAATGCTCGGGCGGTCGACAGGTACGTACGTACGGTGTCTTCAAGTGCATTCATGTACATGTATAACACAATTCTCGTTTCAAGATTCTTTCTCGTTTCTGGGGCCAATTTCGTGGAGTTGCTGTACTATTAGTATTTAGAACAACAATTTGCTTAGCACACCAAACAAGTCTTGCTCAGTAAGTACAGTTTACTAGCCAAAACTCCGCGTGCTTTTCATGCTAAGCAAAAACCAGCTGAAGACCAGCCAAAAACAATATCACCTGAAGAAAGTGTGGTTTGTAACCCTGTTTTTGCCAAGGAAGAATTGTAATGCTAAGCAGATTGTTGTGCTTATAGCAACCACATAAAATTGGTCCCAGATCGTCACCAAACCCCAAGTGCAGGAAAATGGAAGGTAAAAAACACACACCGTGGTGCATGGATGTGGCGCTGTTACTGTTAGCTAGCTGTGAGAGGTATGTATTACTACGGCGAATCCATTATTACATTACGGAGAGTAATTCGATTGTCAACCGTGTTTCAGTTATTATTATTAGTTTAGACCGACTACTTGTGGGCCTAAAGTAGGCAGTGTTGTACTTTAGACGGGGAAACGGTCGACACATAACGTCATGTGCATGCGTACGACTGCAGTGGTAAAATGGCGAAAGCTGTGATCACGAGCGGTATGGTACTAGATCCCATGCCAGGCCCGTTAAACTTGCGTCTCATTCCGAAAATATTCCAATAAAAATGCAAGCTGTGGTCCACACAGGAATTCCCAGCAAGGACAGTTTTCTTTTGAGTTTTGGTAATACGAGGGGTTGCAGATTATTATAAACTAGTACAGCCATTTTAGGTAATTTAGGCATTTTAATTGATTATTTATTAGCTATAGGACTTAGGAGAAGCTTTTTGGCGAGATGATGTTAATATGGTGTGTCCGTACCTAGTTATACAGAACCGTGCGGTGGGTTTATTTTGATAAAGTTTAGTTTGTGGTTTTGGTAGGTTTTTTTTCTTCAGTTTAATGTACCGGTTCATACTTCATGCGAACGCGAAGCGAATGTTGACGTCACGAAGCATTAATCGCTGCGAAAGTTTACCGGGGTTCAAATGTGTTCAACTTTGGCGAAATCGCAGCTGACAAATTGGTCACAAATTTGCACTTGCGATCGCTTTCACATGAAGTATAAAGCGGGATTTACTCGAATGGTAGAGAAATGATTCTAATGTTTTGTTTTAACTGTCTGTCTGTTAATTACATGTTCGAATGACACGGGTAATCGACTTCCTAATTTACGGATAATGAACACAGAGCCCCAACAAAAGCATCCATGCATGTCGTACATTAAAACTACAATTGACAAATCACATACTATTCCCATACCCATAATAATTCCTAATTAGAAATTGCCGTTCCGTTTTTTGCCCGTAATTTCATTGTAATTGTATTTTGTAAAACAAAACCAAAATAGTTTGGACCGCAGTAGGATAATTAATGTGTTATGTAATTTTGTTTTAAATTAAATATTATCTAAATGCGGTTCAAACTATTTGCTGAACGTTTCATTTCACCAGGGTAGGTCTTGAAGAACCGTTCTCACTCGTTCCATGTGTATTGTGTACAAAAACTCCCGGTCCGACTGACCCGGAACTGGGTCGAAAATAGCACTTTTCCGGGTCAAATGGACTTATTTTCTAGGTAATTTTGACCCCAAACAGTCTCATATTTGACCCGGTAAAGGACCGTGCAGATTCTGGATCAATTTGACCCAGGAGTTTTAGAGTGTATTGGGTTTTTTAACAGAGTTGAAACGATTATTAAAATGCTGTAAACCATTACATTAGTTTGCAAAGGTATAGCCTATATAGGCCTAGTGCTGGAACTAGAAATAATTGACAAGTGAATAATAATCCCAAGGTTTCTCGACATAAAATACTTTAACATTCCATAGTTACTCTACAAAGAAACATCTGTCTTGAAATTTACCTTCAGCTGCTCTAAGAATGCTGGTTTCAAGTCCGGTGAACGTCTTGTTGGCCAGTTCTTCCAACGCCGAGAGTGGCGAGCCGTTTGCGTCCTTGATAATCCCGCAAGGCGGAGAGGGCAGCGCCTTCTCCGGGTCGCGCGCGACGGGGAAATTGGTGTCTTTGCCCGGCGGAGATTGCGGCTGCGGCTGCGTCGCTCCGGTGGTAGCGGCGGCTGCAGCGACGGCGGTGACGGTGGCGGTGGCGGTGACCGGAACGGACCAGGGAGAACCGCGGCTCGGAGAAGCCGAACGCGGCGGGCAGGACGTCGCGGCCTCGCCGCTGATGTCCCGCTCCACCCCGCCAATCTTCGAGCCGAGGATGTCTTTGATGAAGAAGGAAGTGTAAGGCCTGGGATTGCTCCGAGGGTGATGAACGGGCTGGAGTTGCAGCCGAACCGCGGAGACTCTCTGGTAAGGCATGTACACGCCGCCGTGGTTACCTAGCGCCGGTGCTAAAGCCATGGCGACCACAGTCAATTCACCGCGTTCAAGTTGACGAGCTCGTATATTTATCCAAGTCCGACTCCTGGCTGTGACTTTTTATACCCAACTTTCAGTTCAAAACGTGGATAATGTGGGTTACCGTTATGCTCGATCATTCACGCGAAAGGCCCAATCGAGCAGTGACAGCGCTTGCATCATTGCAAGTCACAGCGCGGAATGAACCATGTGGTGAGTCTCCTCTTCTCAATTCAGTGTTTGAGGTGATGGCAAAGCGTGCCTCGTCATCTGACGCGTACACACGGGAGGTTGGCCATTCGGAGGCTAGGCTAGACAAAACAGTGTACTCTTTCCTTTTACAGGCGCGGCTTGAACCGAGTTCAGCTAACGAGGCATTCAGGGCCAGCCGGTCCCAGAGCACAGGCCGGGCCCGTCACATCCTGCGACCTGTCACTCGCGTCGTTAGTCATGCTAATTGGCCGATCTGTTTCCCCATTGGCTCCTAATCAAATCAAAGAGCTTATTTGTACAGTTGTTTCCACCAATCGCAGCGAGTTTCAACTACCGGAGCGAATCTTGGCAAGTGTGGGAGGGGCTGGCATGCATTATTTGTGCCGGGCCCCAACCCGCGCGAGGATAAGACGGGAAGCAAGTTAGGCGTCAAGGGGCTAGCGCTTATAGCGAGATCCCAAGGTCTCCTAGATGAACCACGGATGTAACATCTCATTGTACAGGTAATCAATGTCTTGTTGGGGTATATTATCAGCCACTTAAAACCAGCTTTTTTGTACTCCAATTCAAGTATACCAATCGGCACCCCTGGCGCGCGCCGCGCTACGCTCAGCTGTTCGCTCTCAAATCGTTTCGTTTTTTCGCCCGTAATCAGACCATCCATCAAAAGTTAAACATTCTCCCATTTCATGATCCAAGCAACAAGAAAGGAAAGAAAAAAAACCTAAGACTATGAAAATACTAAAGCGCCAAACCTCTTGTCTCGAGTTACCGGTGACAACCTCTGCCGCATTGGTCTTAAAGTGATATAATTAATTTGTTTTGTGCGACCTTCCCCGAGCAAATCACCGATCCCTGTTAAGGGCCCTGTAGGCTGATCGGGCACCGCGATGGCAAAGTTGAGACGTCAAGCACCTTGACAGCTCGGGCCGGATCGAATAACATCGACCCTCTAAATCTCCCCCAAGGCCGGTCGTCGTCAAATCATCAGTCACACAGTATATTTCCCCTCGGTTTCTGTCGTCAAGTGCTTTAAACACCTTCCCCCGCGCTACCACTCCCCCGATCGCTATAATACCTGTAGACTCCCGTCCAAGAGAACGTACTGTTGTAACTCAACTCACCGGGTCACACCCATAAAAAAAAACCCGTAAAACACTGCAGCTATTAATTGGCACTGTATTCTCATGGAGGAATAAGAAGGTTCTCCAGAGCTGGGCTGCTTGAGAAAAGAAAAAAACATATCCTTGGGCCGTTAATTTCCACGAATCACAAAAAAGAAGAAGAAGATAAAATTGCCCGACGCGCAAATCTGTCCTATGTGAACCTCAAACAGCCGGCAATAAATCACTTCGGAAAAAAACATGAGAGGAGCGGGTTGCATGTTAGCGGTCGTCTTAATTCACGGCTGGGCACTGACTGATGTGCCATCCGCCGCTGTAAATCTTTAGCTCTGGCGTTCCGGAGTTTAGCGACTTGGCATCCCGCTGCGACTGTTAGCCGACTTGCCGGACGGACGGATTGGCGAATACAAAAACCCAAATATATACTGCATAATGTGTCTATGAAACAGGGTTGTAGTCGAGTCCCCGCAAGTCCGTTCACAAGTCCTTTCGTGAAGCCAGTCACAAGTCTCTTCATAAAGGCAGTCATAAGTCTCTTCATAAAGGCAGTCATAAGTCTCTTCATAAAGGCAGTCACAAGTCTCTTCATAAAGGCAGTCACAAGTCTCTTCATAAAGGCAGTCACAAGTCTCTTCATAAAGGCAGTCACAAGTCTCTTCATAAAGGCAGTCACAAGTCTCTTCATAAAGGCAGTCACAAGTCTCTTCATAAAGGCAGTCACAAGTCTCTTCATAATGGCAGTCACAAGTCTCTTCATAAAGGCAGTCACAAGTCTCGTCATAAAGGCAGTCACAAGTAACTGGATTAGCAATGACAAAGGAATGCTTTTGTCAAAGCTGATTTGAATAGCTTGTGATTTGAATTAGAACTAAAGGACTTGTAATGGACTTGCAGGGACTTGCAGGGACTTGCAGGGACTTGCAGGGACTTGCAGGGACTTGCAGGGACTTGCAGGGACTTGCACTGCAGGGACTTGCAGGGACTTGCAGGGACTTGCAGGGACTTGTGATGGACTCGACTACATCTCTGCTGTGAAACCAAATTATGATTTGCATTTCTTTGGGGGAATGTGGGATTTCAGTTTTACCACGATTTTACATCTCACAAAAAACATTATAAGAAAACTGAAGCAAAATGGCACCCGTATGCGAAGTGGTGTTAATACTTAATAGGTTTCTAATCATGTTCCTGTTTTTGCTGTCTCCGCGGGACGCGAGGCTAATCATGAGCTAACCTCGTCGAGTTATATCAGTTACTCTTTCTACTCGGGGCACTTTCCTTTTGAGTGATTGCCGAATCAAAAAAAAAAAAAAACCGCGTACACACATCTGGCCCGTTTATAATATTAATCGAATATAATGGCTGCGCCTTGTATAAGAAGGTCACACGTCCCCACAATCGCCGTTTGGCACGTTTTGGGGGCACTTTACACATGTTCGCTACTTTTTTTTATATATGTGACCCGCTCCATCGAAATCAAGAATAAGTTTCGAAATTACTTTTTGAGATATGCACATGGTGAGAAAGGAAATTTCATAAGCTTTCTAATGATACCCATCACAAGTGTGTATCTTCTTAGGTTAATGAGTTATGGTCTGATGAAGATGACAGGTGTATATTTATTTGCCAAATCCACATTCCGAGAAAAACAGCTTTGAAATAAACAAAATTGACCAAAATCATACGGACAGCGCACACAAATCCTCTTTAATTTTTACATACAAGACATTAATGACAATAATCTGTATAACTACACTTTCTAAAAATACAATGTTCAGAAAAACAACTTGGTCATGATTTTCACCCATTCGTTCACTTCAACGACCGATTGGGTAAAACGGCCCCAGCGACTTATTCCTGATTACGATGGAGCGGGTCACATATATATAAAGTTCCGTGTTTTCTTTATTGTGGATTTATAATAATAATACACGGCGTGAGAAACATGTGCGGACGAGGCAACGTGGTCAGTCCCCCACTAGGCGCAAATTACGCATGGTCCTCCGACCTGCGGTGCGCGTGGCCCGCAGCCCCCCAAAAAACCTTAAAGTCGCCAGCAGCGCCGACTTTAAGAACAAATCTCCCGCAACAAAAATACAATCTGGAAATCAAGTGTATCTTGGGAAGTCACACAAGGTTACCAGATGAATTGCATTATTTTGTTGTAATACTTTAGTAACATTTTTTTTTTTTTTTTACCTATTTAACTTTTTTAACCCCGAGAGGAGAAGAAAGAAAAAAAACGCACACGGAGTGATCTGTCATGTGGGTTAAATCCCCCCGATATAATAATGTTTTCCACTTTGGGGTGGGGCGAATTCCCTGAAGATTCCCCACTCAAAGGGAAGTGTTAGCCCGATATTAAACAGAGAAAAAACTGAGTCATCCTCACTCGCTTGCCCTGGCCCGTTGGCTTATGTCCTGGGGCCAATCATCATAGAGCTGCTAAGCACAACAAAATTGCTTAGCACAAAACAAATCTTGCTCAGTATTACAAAAACGGGTTAGCCGGTTACCAGCCAAAACTCCATGTGGTTTTCTTGCTAAGCAAAAACCTGCTGAATATTATCAGTCACAACCAATATACATCTTCTAAAATGTGGGTCTGTAACCAGGCTGTTTTTAGCAAGAAATTAATGTCAAGCTGAGTAGATGTTTGCGCTAAGCAGCTCTATGAAATTGGGCTTAGTGTCTCCAGAGCTAGATGCTAGTGAACTCGCCGGCATCCGATCACAATTATCAGATCCAGTCCCTGCTTAACAACACCGCATAGGCAAAGGCACATCCAAGTGTATATACACCCCTGAACAATGTTTCTCATCAAGAACTTCCTTCCATTCGCCAGAGACTATCAATGAGCCACGGTGAAAATCCCAGGCCAATACCGCAACACCGACACCGTGACAGCACACACATACTGTACATGTACAACTACATGTACACAGCGCACTGCGAGGAAATTAGAAAAACCGCGGCGATGACATTGCAACCGCGCCGGGGCTGATCTTGACAAAATGCGGCGACCTGGCACGCCACGCCGCGGCGCAGCGGAAGACCATCTCCCCCGCTCGCCGCGTGACTAACCAACTTCCATATCGCCAGACAAACTACCTCGGCAATTGTCGCTGTAAGGGGTCCCCGTACCGTGTGGATGCGCGCCTTCTGATATAGGGCCTAAAAGGAGCGAAGGGTCAAGTACTTCTTGTCGAACAGAATCTGAAACTGAAAGGGTGTATTATGATTATGAGGAACAATGTTTGTAATCATTATGCCGGTTTAAGGTTACCGGAAACGCGGTTGGGTCAGATTTTGCCCAGATTTTCGCCAGGTTTGCAGAAAAGGGTTGGTTCGTCTCGTTAGAACATTAAACAGAGCTAGCTAGCGAGCTAGCTAGCTAGCTAGCTACACGCCCCGTCTTTCACCAACGCTAGACTAGATGGAATCTCTCCTCAAAATATACAAAGGTCTCTTAAAGGCACGTCTGTCATGGGTTGGTATTTTATCCCGTCTTAATTTACGAGAGGCCGGGGCGAGATTTAAAGCTTGTTTTTGACGTTTGATTGGGTTTTAATTGCTCTCACCGCGAGTGACCTTTGACCCGAATGGGCATGCGCCTCAAGACTTCGTTGAGTTGATTTGGGAAACATCTAAGATGAACGCTCAGTTATTGAAAATCGTAATATTTTGTTACAGTGAAAAGTCTGTAAAGTGGCAGAATTTGCAGACTTTACACAGTGACAGATACGTACAGTTTATCAGAAAATACAACTATACGTTGGTTGGCATCTTTGCCCGTAAATTTTACACTAATTTTTGTTTTACAATGTAGCGGCTCTTCTGTACTTAGCCCGAGTTGGGTCGCCGTCATATTGATAAAATGATTGTGGTAAATTATCTTGCCCATGGACACACGCATGGCAGACGCATCTTCTTTCACTCATAATCTGTACACTTGAACAAAACAATTACCGTAAAACTTACAGTCTAAAGTCGGCAGCGATCGAGCTGCCAATCTTTAACCGTACTTTTTACGGTCGAACTGATAAACCGGTGGTTTTTGTAACGGTGAAAGGTCTGTAGTGTCAAGTAGCAGAATTTGTTTTCGTTGTCACTTCGAATTTATCAACGTCTACTTCAATACCCCCAATCTGCATTATGTAATAACCCAAAATTAGCCTGCTAGATAAACTACCCCCTTCTTGTACACTCGGTTTACTTTTCAGACAATCACAATGTAACAACTGTGCAATGAGTCAAACTATCTTGGAGTAATTTGGACGAGTATGTTTAATCACGGGTGGCGTCAGAGGAAAGGATGGGCGGACTATGATTGATGATATATATAGATATATATCTAATTAAGACGAGCATTTGAAGAAAGAACTGTTTGGGCATTCTTCCAAAAACCAAATCTACAAGTGGGACTCGCTATAGGGAACATTCCACGCCGACAAAACTGAATAAATATGGGTGTTAAAATACTGATTTGACGATTGCAGCAGAACAAGCCGACGAAATACAAACCGGTTTTTGATTACTCAGACATTTAATGTTGGGAGTCTTTATTAGCTAGAAAGCGGGGGGGGGGGGGGGGGGTGTCCTATTTTGTTTGTATTTCATTGTTTGGGGAGCAAGACATTATAGACGATGTGCCCTCTGACGTCACGTGTTTACATCTGTATTCAAATGTGCCCGGCATTATGCGCACACATCGTGTTTTACATAAAATTTGCTTAAAGAGTGACGTCGCAGGTCAGATCGCCTTTGAATTATGTGACCTCTGATGTCATATCTTAACCAAATTTATGTAAAACATGATGCGTGCGCATACCGCCGGGCACATTTGAATAAAGATGTAGACAGAGGGCAAATCGTCTATATGTTTTATACATGAATCTCAACACTAAACGTTTGTCAAAAGTGGACTATATTAACCTCAATTGTTCTTAATTATGTCATTCCCATATTTATCTCTGGTGTTAGTGTTGTTTTGTGTGTACATGTATGTCTTTCTTGTATATTGTTTGTATGATTGTAACTGGGGATCTCTACTCGACAAGCTTTGCTTTTTAGAATTCCCCATCCACATATTATTATGTACACATACCCTCTGGTTGTCTTTATTTGTTAAGTGGAAAATAAAGTAAAGTGAAGTAAAGTGAGAAAGAAAATCCCTATTTAAATACATAAATGCACAGGTACGTATATACCTACGTACATACAAAGCGCGTGAAGCATGCAGTCGAAAAAGCGCATATGCGTACTACTACTACTAGGTCCCTTACGAATTAGAAGCGGGACGTTCCTAATTCAAAATATGAAATAAATTATTGTATTACTCACTGTGGGTAATAAATGTGGCGGGTTTTTTTTCGTGCGATGTCTCATTTGAAGGCTTATAACAAATACAATGCTAGAAAATTATCAATTCAATTTGAAAATCTATTGTTCAGGGTGCCATACCTAAAGCACGGACATGCCCATTTTAAAATTCATAATCGCTTATTAATCTATAATACGTTACAGCATTACTGTTCCAAATTCGCAAAAACGTACAACAATCGTCACGATCACCTGAGGATTTGTTTTGTGTTTTGTTCGCTGGTTAATCTGGGACTCCGTATACCAGATGTGGTCTCGCCCCGTCTCGTGCAGTCTCGCGAGTTCCTAACAGTAACAGGCACCCCTAAGTTTCCGGAAGTGAACTTCCGCGCAATTGGGTGCCAGCACAGACTTTGCCAGCGAGTGACCAATGACAGAGCCTCTCTCTCCCTCTCTGTCTGTCTTTGAAGGAAGCCGCCAACAGCGGGCGTCTTTTATCAATTATAAAACGTAAGCCCACCAACGTGTAACAGGTTGTGGTTGACAAACCTCCAGTGTCGATTGTTTTCTTTTCCCAACAGTGAACTTGCCAGTGATCCCCTTATTAGCGGGGACTCATCTCCTAAACGTTGAACATATTTGCACCTTATGGTATTGGAGAAAAAAATCATAAACCTTTCGGGCAGATTTCATGAATTATTCAGTAGTTGCATTGATCACTGTACAACACTCAGGTTCTAGGTCTCTTTTTACCCTTAAATTAAAAATACTCCAAAGATATCAATTTTACTAGAAAAAAACACGAGGTGACCTACAGCAGGATCCGAACCAGGGATCTTTGATCCATAAAACTTCCCACTATCCCCTCGACAACAGCTGTTCTTTAAAGTGATTTAATGTATCAGTTAACTAAATAACAACAATGCTGTGACGTAATGGATTATTCCGATGAATAAACATGATAGCTTCTCATCCAAACTACTGAATAATTCATGAAATCTGCCCGAAAGGTTCAGGAAAAAAAAATCGCTTACGGGACGCCATCAAAAGAAACGCAACATGTCGTGTCGATGGCCGTATTTACGGCAGGTAATGGGAATTTGGCAAACATCCAGAGTATACATGTCATGAGACAGACATTTCGCTATACAATCGCATATTTTTCCTTTAAAAGCAATGGCAGCCATTTTGAACGTTGCTTGCCTTATTCTGACTATATTTCTTCAAAAGGCAAATCTGCGATGGCCCTACAGCCAAATATCTTTCGCATAACATAAAGACGATGTGCCCTCTGTTTACATCTGTATTCAAATGTGCCCGGCAGTATGCACACGCATCATGTTTCACATAAATTTGGTTAAGATATGACATCAGAGGTCACATAATTCATAGGCGTTCTGACCTGCGAAGTCACTCTTTAAGCAAATTTTATGTAAAACACGATGTGTGCGACATTTGAATACAGATGTAAACACGTGACGTCAGAGGGCATATGGTCTAGACTATACTGTGTGCCGAAATTAATGGTCATGCTTGTATCTCAAAAGGCGCACAAATATGTCCCCTATCTGCCCCACTATATGAAAAGTAAAATGCAATCGCATTTTGCCCTATTAAATATTATGTTGTAGACTTGCCTTGGCTATCTCGTGGTCAAAGTTAAACAGATTTGGCAATAAATTAGGTGCATAAACACAATATCTATTTTGTAGAATTCTGTAATAACAACATTGATTTCGCTATAGGAAGACTCGTATCATAACCAACAAAAAGGGAACGCTGCAAAAAAAAATGTGTTAAACGAGTTAACACTTTCCTAAAGACTTTCTTGCTGTCATTTGGTTAACATGTTTACATGCTAAACATGTTTACATGCTAAACATGTTTACATGCTAAACATGTTTACATGCTAAACATGTTTACATGCTAAACATGTTTACATGCTAAACATGTTTAGCATGTAAACATGTTTAGCATTAGGATGGGTAGTGTTTGGCCGATGAAAATTAATGGAGTAATTGCTGCTAAACATGTTTAAAAAAGGAATTGATATAGCAAGAAAAGCATTTACTCGCTAAACAGTTTTAGAGTAAAGGAAACATTGGGACGATTTAAAGGACACCATTGGTAATTTATCTGACCCGACCAACGTTTTACAATCATGGATGCTGAAAAAAAGCAAGAAAAACAGCGTTCGTTTTCAACCGGCGTCGGGCAGTGGTTTTTATGTTGTTCTTGTTTTTTCGGGGATCGCGATTTTGTTTTTATAAAATGACAGAAGCCAACGGGCCCAGTGATTTTTTAATTTTTTTCAATTAAAATTTTCGGAAGAATTACTGGATATCTAGCGCAATCATTTTGCTGGATGCATAAAATCATTATTTACTTTCAAATAAGTAAGATATTTTTTAATAATTCGGTAGTAAATTTGTTCGATATCTGCAAAATGGTGTATCCTACCTCTAATAATAAGACAATTTTATCAGTGTAATAAAAAGCGTCTGATAATATCAATTCCACGAAAAAGAAAATTGAAAACAAACGAACAAGCTATTCTGGGCAAGTCGGTACCAAAAAAAAAAGTGTTTAAGAGAGATTGAAAATTCGTTTTGACATTTTTGGCCGCGCACTTCCTGCGTACCACCGGGACACTGCCCTAATAATACTCAGATTGTAACGTGATGAGAAAAACGTACACCCTTAAAGACCACAAAGTGTAATTGTATTGTGCACTCAGCGGGGACCATAATTTTTTTTTGACCGGGAAAAAAAAAAAAAAAAAAAAGGAGGGAAAAAAACTCTTGTTATTTTCGTCTCGTAAGTAACTGTTGTTCTTGTTTGGTCGTGGATCTGGTGGCGTGCCGCGGCGTATACGTTTGCAGCTGTATAGCGATTGACTTGACGGAGTGCCTGCGAGTCAAAGGTAACATTGGACGTGTTTTCCCCTTGCGACGTTGCAGCGGGGCGCCGAGACGGCCGGGGCTGGCCGAGTGTTTTTACAGGTGTGGGCGCCGATCGGTGTGGCCAGTCGGCGGTACCTGTGTCCTGTATCTTACCACACGACAGCATGCGCGGCCCGGAAAGATAAAAAGAACCCCATGAAAATATATAAAAAAAGACTGAACAAATCTGGAACCGTTTTGTGGGCTCAGGTGAGGGGACTTTCGATAGCATTTGCTACACCGGAACACCGGAACAAGATTCAGAAAGGGGGCGTGGTTTGTTCGGAATAAAGGTCTTAAGTTTAAAGGTGGTATAACACCATTTGCAAACATAACAAAACAAAAAAAATGAATTGTTATGAAATACCTTACTTCACTGTAAGTGAATAACAGTCTCAAGCATGTATCCTTTAAAATCACGGCACCATGTGATGTGGTTTTGAAGAAAAGTGGAAATTTGTTTCAATTTGTTACGATTGCTGACCGGCAATCGTTGTAAAAACCCGACTATTTTTTAACACTGCCCCCAATTTATTGAATTCGTCTGAAGGAAGTCAACGAACCAGACTGCAAGAACAGCACTTTTTTCTTGGTTTTTCCAGCTTTTAACTTTAAACAGGTCAGCATCACAATATTTACTACAAAATATGAATCCCCTAAACCATTCATTTTCAAAAATTACAGCAACAGCAAATGGTGTGTACAACATTTAAGCGTATAATCGTGTATACAAAAGAAAATACAATAATAAACAACAATGCAAGGTTTCTTCATATTCAAAGTAAATCTATAAATCTAAATATGTTTTATTTTGTTTGCCTACTTTCTCGTTTGGTTAAGACAAAACTTTACTGTCGATCAAATTAAATCCTCGCCAAAAAATACTGTATGCTGTAACCCACCCACTCGTCTTCTGGCCCACTGAACAGATAACAAAGAGCAAATTGTGTTATTCCCTACTGACAAATATTGCTACACCTGTCGCATTACATAGCATGTTTATGAGCGGGATTATTGTTAAACAAAGGGCATGGCGAGAGATCTACGACTAGACACGTGCAGCGCCCCCCCCCCCCCCCCCACCTCCTCTCCTCTCCCCTCCCCTAACACCCCCATTTCAATCGTTCCCTTAGCTCGATCATTGCACCTGACATAGGCCCGTACACGCCAATAAACGTACCCTGGATCGATCCATCCCTAGCCTAGCCCTGTCGTTTTATCCTGACAATCTGTCCCCCATACAACCGCGTCATTATACACACTACGAAATAATGCACCGATCCGAGCGGCATACCACGGTGGCATGCTGGATAGTTCAAGAAGAGAAATGCTGATTTTATATTCCGAAGGATTTTTTTTTTTTTTTAAATCCCTCCCAAAGCTTTCTTCGCCCACATATCTGATGCGTTTCGCAAATGCGAGGCTATCAAATGCCGCTTCTGATGCCGTTTGACGGCTCGAGGCAAAGCCTAAGGGCTTCTTGACTCGCGTGGTGACAGGAAAGCACATACCTAAATGGTTATCACGGCTTTATAGTAATTCCCGCGCCAGCCTCCGCTCGCGTCGTTAACAAAAACGATCTATACATCTTTAATAGTGGGGTCATTCTAAACCTATTTCGCCCGACACTGAATGATGATTGAGAAAGTTAGACAGGCATATACGAAATAAAGCCCAATAGCAACTCATTACTCAGCTGGTTATACATAAATACGTTGGTGGTTAGCGGGGCCGACCTCCTTACGTCGAACTTAAGAATTTTAAAGATGTCGAGGGGGGCCTTGAGATGCCGTTGAGTTATTCATCCCTCCCTGCGCTTGATTGTTGGTTTCGTAACCAGCACAGGGGCGTGGATGTACACGTGTATACGTTTACCTATCGTGAATGACACCGCGCTTTACTCCACTACTTGCTATCCGGCATAATAGTACACAACATTTGCAAACACCAGAAACGAAACTTCTGAATTATTAATTTAATATCTTATATACATGTATATTGAGGCCAATTTAATAGAGCCGCTTAAGCACACAAGTTTTGCTTAAGCACAAAAAAACTCGCTTTATAAATCAGGCAAGGAACAACAAATTTCATGTGATTGTTAACAACAGCTTAATACCAATCACAAACAATATACATCGCATGGAGTTGTGGCTAGTAAGCTGGTTTTACTAAGCAAATATGTTTTGTGCTTAAGCAATTTGTGTGCTTAAGCAGCTCTATGAAATTGGCCCCTGATCTGTGCAATTATAGCACTGCGCGTGGTGTTTCTATCATTTTCCTGAAACGATGTGTTTTTATGTATGTGTGCGAGCCAGCTAGTCTGGTTCTTTAACCTGTTAATTCCCCGACGACTACAAATTGCTCTGTTTCTTTTGAAGTGGGGTCAAAAAAACCAGACTACTGGACATTTTTTTCCAGATTTTCCCAGAATGTATGAACTTTGAAGAGAGAGGTCAGTGTAACAATAACTTTGCTATAGAATACTATTTGAAGAAAAACAATTACAACAAAAGCACAATTACTACATTCCACAGACCTTGTTGCCACTTAATCGTCATAATTATTACAAAGAGACAACTGCAAAATTAGAAAATTATATCGGTGAAGATGCTATGTTGATGTCCTTATTGCCTCGTTAACAAATTAGCCAAGGGCTGCCAATATCTTATGACGATCGTAGAAAGTTGACATTTTTTTTACAATTTATAAATCTTAAAGGGTCTGATAACATCTCGATCCTAGCAAAATCGTTGTCATAGTAAAATGGCACAGGATAACAGTACAAACAACACATCAATTTTGGTGGCAACATGCTGGACGTTTTTATACGTAAATGCACAATTAGGACCGATTTTCATCACTACAGACTTTGAATTGACAGAAGAAAAACGTCCCAAGCAACCCATGTTGAGTCTATCAAGCTATCTCCCACACGCAAGGTCGCTATACGAGTCGAGTGTCACCACACACAAAAAGGAGAAAAGACCACAGATTTAAACGTGAGTCAAGGCGTCCTTGACGCCACCTGGGAAGAACGACTTCTATAAGCTCCATTCTTTGATCCAATGAACCTTTGATTTTAGGAAGGATCCAGTGAAGATTGTGTTTGAGTGAGCCCTGATTTACCCAACAACGTCAACGTATAGCCTGCAAATCTGTCAAAGCAATTAAGTGACCTTAACTTCCCGTTGAAGCGCTGGAAGCAGCAATTTCACGAATCGCTTCGATGAAATGGACTGGATAATGAATATCATAATATACTTGACAATCGGGTTGTCTCCTTCGAGTATGCAAAAGCCCGCGTTTAATTAACAACAGCCGTGCTCGTTGGGTGTGATAAGTTGTGGCGTGCGTAACGTATTAACAAGCGTGCATAATACCGTGCTACATGTAAATGTACATGTACATGTACATGTACATCTACATGTACATCTACATGTACATCTACATGTAAATCTACATGTAAATCTACATGTAAATCTACATGTAAATCTACATGTAAATCTACATGTAAATCTACATGTAAATCTACATGTAAATCTACATGTAAATCTACATGTACATTTGCTTCTAGCGGTTTAACTTTGTCCATATTTCTCCGCAGGCTTTCCCATGGAGCCAATCAGCGATCGCAGAACTGAGATCATCATCACGAGATCATCAACACGTACTACGCGCACGCACGAAATTCCTTCGGTGAAGCAGCGCTAATTAGATATGTAATGCAGGCCAGCGCGATGCCGTTGAATGGTAGTTGACTGCGTGAAGATGGTATGCCTATAATTCGAATGATCGAATTTCATTAAAAAAGTTAAGCCCTATTTAAGCAATTTGCAAAGACCATTGAGTGATCGAGGGAGATGATGAGAATATAAATCGTGTCGTTAGCGGGCGCACTGTCAAATGCAGTGATCTTTGACAAAGACGAGTAGAACCCCAGAACCTGCGGCGCCAAACCCATTAATATATAGAGAAAATCGCAAAATGTGACCTGCTTCCACAAAACCAGACATAAGTGCTGTTTTTTTAAAGTGAGATATTGTTATTTCCATTTAGTTCACATCTTCAGCTTTCATTTGGTACCAAAACCACCTGTATACCTTACATACTTATGAGGATTCTATTTCGATGTATTTGGGAGATAAATGACCACTTTTAGGACACAGTTTGCCTCAATAAATGCATAATTTGTGTACTTTCTCATCAATAATGTTTATTTTGTTTAACCCAACTAAGGGTCAAGTTAAAGTATTATTAAAGAATAAAAAATAACGAAAAACTAAAATCGATGTCCGCCAGATTTTCACCCCATTTCAACTTTGACGAGCTGCATCTCGAAATAACCTGTGCGACTTAAGTCGGGTTTCGTAGGAGCGGGTCACAAATGTGTTTACACTCCCGGGTCAGATTGACCCCGAAACGCATCCGAATCTGCACGAATCTTTTCCCGGGTTGAAAAAGACATTTTTTAGGGTCGAAAAAGACATTTTTTAGGGTCGAAAATGGCACTTTTCCGGGTCTTGGTTCTTGGTTCTTGGTAGATTAATCCCTTTTGCAGTTGTAGACAACTATACTGGGATGTGCAGGAGCACAGCCAGAAACACCGGGGCAAACCCCTTCTCTTAGCGATAAGTGTTACTGGGTTCTTTTACGTGCATTATAATGATTATTATACAATACACGGGACCTACGGCTTTACGTCCCATCCGAAAGACGAAACAATAGTGGTTTCAGTGCCTTGCTTAAGGACACAGGTGTCGAGACCGAGATTCGAACCCACGCTCTGCGGAACAGAAAACCGGGTTCTTAACTGCTCGGCCACAACACTCCAAAATTTGACTTTTTTTTCTAGTTAATTTCGACCGCCAAAAGTGTCATTTTTAACGCGGAAAAGAAATCGTGCGGATTCGGATGCGTTTCGGGGTCAATTTTGACCCAGGAGTTTTTAGAGTGATAGCAAGACACAAAACAAATACACGTAAGCATTTGGATCATACCAGTCAAGTCAGTTGACATAATTATAACCATGTAATCATCACAAGATCGACGACACAGTTTTAATAGTACGGCTAGTTGTCCAACATGCCTACCCATCTAAGATAAGCATCAGCTGTTCCTAATCATGATGAATCTCCTACGGCCCTTGTGTCGGCACTTCTGGTTTTCGTGTCAAGGATGTTTCGAAGGAAACCGATTATGATGAGGGTGGCCTGGGGCCGGGGGCCAAGCAGAACGGTAATTATTTACTTGGCAAAAGATTTGTGCTTACAAGCATAATAAGTCAGTTTACGGGTCTTGAGAGTAAATATACATTGAAAAAAGAACATTGAATTTCACAGGATGCGTTTTTGCTATAAATTGATTATTGGCTGTGCTTAACTATTTTTTTTGCCTGGTCCAGCAGTTGCATGTTGTACAGGGCCTATTGATATATCGGACAACAGGATTTACATATTGTTAACGGCGAGGGTAAGTGCTGGCCTGGGCGCGAATTGTTTTTCCTAAACCTTTCGGGCAGATTCATGAATTATTCAGTAGTTGCATTGATCACTGTACAACACTTGGGTTCTAGGTCTCTTTTTCCTCTTATTAAAAATACTCCAAAGATATCAATTTGACTAGGAAAAACGAGATGACCTATAGCAGGATTCGAACCAGGGATCTTTGGTCCATAGCCCTTCCCACTATCCACTTACGCTACACTACGTATAGCAGCTCGACAACTTAACTAGTTAACTATTTTAACAACAATGCTGTGACGTCATGTTTTATTCCGATGAATAAACATAACTTCTCATCCAAACTACTGAATAATTCATGAAATCTGCCCGAAAGGTTCAGGAAAAGAAAATTCGCGGCCTGAGCGTCTTACGGGTGCATATTATTAGGGGAATATATACAAATCTGTTATCCCTAGTAAAAATGAAACGATAATTGTTTTAGATGTCGTGATCTACAATTTCTAGTTACAATTTCCAGTCGAAGGCGTCGGACCTTAGTCAAAGAGATATCGGCCAGTTAGTATAGGCTTAATGTACATGTACTGATCATCACGTTTACTGTTATATATTATAATACTGTTTTTTGATGTGTACATCACCTAGGAGCATTTTATGGATTTTAAACGCTATACAAATCATATTAATAATAATTATTATTATTATTATTACCATACCTCCAAATAGGCACTTGGGGAGACAATCCCATAGAGATGTACACAAACTTTAAACAGTCCTAACTTATTTACCCTAACCCTTTTCTCTAAGATCTTCGAGATTTATGCTATTTAGAACAAAATCTGTCGTTCTAGATAGCTAGACACTTAGGGAGACACTGAAATGTCTCCCTAAGTGCCACTGTCTCCTTATTACCTAAAAACTTACGCTAATTTGTCTCCCCAAGTGCCTATTTGGAAGATAGGGTAGGGTACTCAGTAGGGTAGGGTACTCAGTAGGGTAGGGTACTCAGTAGGGTAGGGTACTCAGTAGGGTAGGGTACTCAGTAGGGTAGGGTACTCAGTAGGGTAGGGTACTCAGTAGGGTAGGGTACTCAGTAGGGTAGGGTACTCAGTAGGGTAGGGTACTCAGTAGGGTAGGGTACTCAGTAGGGTAGGGTACTCAGTAGGGTAGGGTACTCAGTAGGGTAGGGTACTCAGTAGGGTAGGGTACTCAGTAGGGTAGGGTACTCAGTAGGGTAGGGTACTCAGTAGGGTAGGGTACTCAGTAGGGTAGGGTACTCAGTAGGGTAGGGTACTCAGTAGGGTAGGGTACTCAGTAGGGTAGGGTACTCAGTAGGGTAGGGTACTCAGTAGGGTAGGGTACTCAGTAGGGTAGGGTACTCAGTAGGGTAGGGTACTCAGTAGGGTAGGGTACTCAGTAGGGTAGGGTACTCAGTAGGGTAGGGTACTCAGTAGGGTAGGGTACTCAGTAGGGTAGGGTACTCAGTAGGGTAGGGTACTCAGTAGGGTAGGGTACTCAGTAGGGTAGGGTACTCAGTAGGGTAGGGTACTCAGTAGGGTAGGCACTTAATTGAATCAACCAAAATGACAACCCTAACCTTAACTCTAAACCTTAACCATTCTGGCCACATGGGCTATTCTAAGCCCGGCCTGCCATGTCGTGTTAGTTGGAGTCGAACAGTGTCTTCCACTCAGTAGTACAAGTTAAAACTAATAACAAATGCATAATTTTAAATTATGCTACATTTTGTTCGCAACTGAAGAAAGATATCGAGTTTGATTACAATTAGTCCGAGCCCAAAATTGTCTAGTTACCAGTTGACGACAACAGAGGGCGCTAAACCGATCACATGATTGTTTTTTTATACGAATTTCATAAACATTTGAGGGATTTATATCAGGGTTTTAAAAAGAGTTAGAGATTGCCTTGCGTGACTGTTGTAGATCTTTTCAGAAGGCGGACCTTTTTGATAGAGATGAGAAACGAGCCCAACCCCATTTTCGAACACGCCGTAATGGCACCCGGGGGACGCGGACATTTTGTAGGCAGGCGCGCGCTCGTAACTCACCGGCGGTGGTGAGCCGTGAGAACGCGGGCTCAGTCCCACCATTCGCTGCCGCGGCTGCGCGGTGTACCGGTGAGGCTCCGGTACACCGCGACGCGATGTGTGTATAGCGTTGAGAACAAATTCGCGGTATTCCCCAAGCTAGGTTCAGGGGCACTTTTTCTTGCGCCACAAACCCAGAAAACGGTGCTTTCTATAGTCCCAAGGGAGAGGTATTTTAAATACCCGAGACATAATATTTGTTATAGCCATTGCTATTGGTCGAGAGCACGACACGTGGGTATGTTTAAACGGCCGATAAAACATGGCCACAGCCAGTTTTTTGAACGCTTTTTTGGTGTCACGTTAAATTCGGAACCCTATAAAATCTGTTCCGTGACCCCTTCATTGGTTGAAACCACTCACACGGCATGCGCAATGCAACCAGCGAGTCCATCACAATGCCACATCACGCAACATTGTATGACATCCGCGGGTAGATATCGTTTAACTGACCCGTCCGAAGTTTTACAATCATGGATGCGGTGGAAAAAAGCACGACAAACGGCGTTCGATTTTAACCGGCGTCGGGCAGTTGTTCGTGTTGTTTTTGTTTCAATAACGATATAAATAGAATTCATTTTTTGTTAAGAACAATTACCGGCTATCTAGCCCCATCATTTTTCTGGATGCCTAGCTAGAATCATTATTTACTTTTAAATAAGTAAGTTCTTTCTTAATAATTAGGTAGTACACATTTTCGATATCTGCAAATGGTTTATCCTACCTTTGAACATACTTGTAAAATTAACAATTAAACCGGCCAACCATTTTTATTTCCTAAACAAAAGTTGTATATAACAATTCTCTAGTTATAATTGCTTAATTGTTTTCGGTCAAGAAGCCAATACAGGAATATTGTAACGAGCGCTGAAGCTTCAATATCAACTCGGAACACATTGAAGTAAACTGTTACCATCACCAACACTGCAGACTAAGTCTCTTGCTTAAAATCGCTCAAAATGGAACCGTGGGAAACATTCTCTGTCGTGGGTTCCTGTTTCTAGGACGTGTCCACCAAGCGAAACAGAAGAAGAAAGAGAAACGGAATCACAGTTCATACTAATCATTCATTTCAGTTTGGCCATAAATCTTAGACACCCTTCGTCTGACGTCTTAAATCCCTGCAATAAAACAAACCTCGCTTCTTGTTTTCAACATACCTCACTCAAAAATCATCACAATGATGTTGATTGTTGTATGGTGCAAAAGAGGGTTTCAAAGATTATGACAGGTGTATAGGCCTATTATATACACCTGTCGTGCATCTTTGAAACCTAAATACTATTCGATTCAAATTAAAGGGATCGTATACGTTTGGTAATTACTCCAAAAATTAATGGCAATAAAAACTTACTTGGTAAGAAGTACAGCAGCTTTGGATAGTATAATGTATTTTTAGAAACTTTTCACTTCGAAGTACTGCGGTTATGGAAAAAGATATCACTTTTGATACCCAACAATTTGAATCTGAGAAGCGTTACTGCAGTGACGTTTCTCAGATTGTGTATTCCAATGCAGATTATTCTTCCTGCGTGGACAAAACCGCTCCAGATTTTCGGCAATGTCCCAAAATCGCTACCACCTTTTGAAATTAAATTGTTACAGGTTAGTTTTGTGGTATATATCTATAACTACATAGGATTGAAACAAACAGTGGGTTCCGATTACCAAACGTATACGATCCTTTTAAAGGGCATTTGCAGATATCTTAGTATCGAATTATTAAGAAATATCTTACTTATTTAAAAGTAAATAATTATTGAAGGCATTCAGCAAAATGATTGCGCTAGACATCCTGTAATTGTTCCGAAACAAAGTTGATTTCATATTTTGTTTAAAGCGCGATCGCGACAACAACAAGAACCACTGCCCGACGGCGGTTGAAAACGAACGCCGTTTTTCTTGCTTTTCACAGCATTCATGATCATAAAACTTCAGTTAAACAGGTCAATTAAATTATATTTACTATAAAATACAACCTCCCAAATCCGCCCATTCCTGACAATTCAAGCAATTACCAATGGTGTATCCTAACCTTTAAGGTAACATACACCATTCCCTTTTGCTGTGATTTTCGAAAATGGATGGGTTAGGGGATTCATATTTTGTAGTAATTATTGTAAATCTGGTCTGTTTCAAGTTTGAAATGAAACACATACCTCTTAAGTGTAACCAACACATTTAACTTGTCCACGTATCCAAGTCAAATTACTCCTTCAAATGCACTCCAATAACGCACTGTTTTTTCTTGTGTGGTAATGGCAATGCATGTATGGTTTAATCCCGACACCATGATGAGACGTAACTCCAGCCTAATCAACGGGAAACCATTCTCCCCGACTGCCAGCCCGCCCAATCTCGCATCCGAGGAACATTCAGTACTCTTGTTCAAGGTATATCATGGGAGGAAAAACATGCCGTGCTGTTGTTATCAATAAGCATATAGTTTGAAGCTTATATTGAGACGACACGAAGTCCAGACCATTATGTCGTTCGTATTTTTCAGATACGCACTTGCAGGCACACACACACCGCATACTCAACTCTATACCCAGCACGATATGTGGCAGAGGGGTACCCCCCCCCTCTTATCCCTATACTTTATACGCACTCAACACTATTGTAACCTAACCCATCCCCCCCTTGAAACCTAAAAGGAATTCCTGAGATTCCGGGAACACAATGGCCAACACAAAAGAGGTTTTTTTTTCTCTGCCACATATCGTGCTTCATATGCTCAACTCAGTAAAAAAAAAGAAGCAAAGACTATAATTACAGCGTTAGAGTTACCTAAC